>NQII01000071.1:985892-1053743 GCA_002778355.1 Clitarchus hookeri | reverse complement strand
CCCCCTCCCCGACCTAGCGTTAGCTGCATACTAACTTTTCAGACTGTCCACTCAGCCACCATCGGCCGACGCAGCGGCGCAGGATGGAGCCGACAGTCTGCCCGCTTCCAAGTCATCACCAGTATAATGTATGTTGTGACTGTTACCAATTAATTTTCGCAATTGGTTATTTATTTAATTTTGAATTTAAATTTGTATCACAGCACCATTTTTAACTTTTGCTATACTTATGAAATTTATTTAAATTTTTCATATATATTAGACCACTGACAAGTGAACTACTACAGGTTATGGATTGGGAATTTGGTTATGACTGCTTTACAAAATTTTTGGTGTTCTACTTGGGCTTGGGCATCTATGACGTCCCACACTCTTGATCTTTTGAGTGCAGGAAGGCGGCAGTTTGTCTGGGCACCTGTGAATTTTGTTGGAATATTTCTATTAATCCTCAATCCCCTCTCTTTTCAGAGAGAGGAGAGCTCTAGTTCGATCTATAGCTAGAAATTTTTTTCTATTTCTGTTAGGATACGCTCGCCGATTTCCCCCGGCCAACCGGCACGCCCAGAGTCTGTCCAGTCGCCGGACAGACCTCAGGGGCCCGCCAGGCCGGCAGTACACCGCCAAAACATTTACGTCGGACACCTCTCGGCCCCCGGACGAATCCCTAGGGCCGTCCGAACATCGCAGCAACACCGGACATAACCCAACAGACTAATCCCGGATTCTTCCCTACACCCGTCTTCCAGTTCAGCCAGACAGCCATCCAGGACAATTACCCCTTCAGAACTACCCGACCTTTCCTTCCGGCGAGCATAAGGAATGGAGTTTTACTCCACACTGGCGCCCAGTCGGCAGAGAACCATGTGGAGGTCGCCTACTGGCTCCCCAGCCCCTCATTTCTTTTATTTTATTTTTTAAAATTATTTTTATTTGAATTTTTTTAGTTTTATTAATTTAACAAAATTATAACAGTACATATAATATAATATAATAGTTATACTACATAAAACATATAAAAGAAAATAACAAAACAAAACGAACAATGCAAAAATATAAAGCACACCAACAGATACAAAACACACTCAGAGTATTGAAAATAGGATAATATGTATCTGCGTAACAGGAGGAGGGTCACCGCCCACCACGACGACCTCCGATTGGCAGTCAGACGCACGAGCATCACGATGCCTGACCAGCAGGACGTCGAGCCTCAGGATACCAACACACCAATCGCCGCCAGAGGCGAAGTCGGGATAAGAAGTTCTGGCAGGGGCGGAAATTTTTTCCGGCGCCTCTTCTCAGCCACAAACCCAGCATCTTGATCCTTGCAAGGGACGTGGAGACAGAAGAAGTACCCGATGGAGAATCACCGGACTAATTATTTATTACAACAGATAACTCTTTGATAAATAGATAGGCGATCAAAACTGTGTTTACCCCAAAGCCACAGTCGTTGGGAGCACAGGGAATTGGTCATTACTTTGAAGTAGCTCGCGCTGTGACATACTATGTGACGCACCACCAAGTGGAATCGAACTAACCTGTCGGCCGAAGCAGAAGTGGCAAGTGTCCCAAAGTGTAACCAGTAGTGTGCAGCATTTTTCCAAACACTTCAAACAACGTCACCTCATTCCCTCATTCACAGCTACAGTCAGGGGTGTGTTTTATTGTATTAAGAGCAATCGAGCATGGCTACCTACACCCCTTTGTCCAGGTGGACTCGTCCATCCCTTCAGGAGACAGCAACCTGGCAACACTGTAGCCAGTGAAATGCAAACACGGCACAGGAAGTGAAATACAGACACTTTTAGTAAGAAAACATAATGGTGTATTTAATGTGAAGTAATAAAAGAGCAATTATGTTTTTAAAAAGGGAGATTTTCTATAAAGGCCTCAATCCTTGTAACATGTAAATTAGTGTGGTGACACACCCCTTCAACTTCACAACATCAACCTTATCATACATTTGTTAATCGACGGGGTTGTCACCAATGTGTTTCTGTTAATTTATTCAATTTTTCATAATTACAATTATATTACATAATATTAATTTCATTTTTTTCCATTCGGAATTTGACGCTGGTTCTTGTCACTCATGATGGAAGCCGATGTCACTCTGTCAGTTTGACTCAGCAGTCGGTCCAGAATGGCGGCGTTGGTCAACCGCTCTGCGATCCCCTTCGGAACCTGCATTTAGGCTGTTATCACTTCACTACAATAGATAATTAATTTACCGGAACATTTCTTTTAAGTACAGAGAGGAGAACAACCAGCACTCTCACCAGAGATCTTAACGCTACCACGTATTCTCATAAAATCACGCTCATTTTCACGTTAAGGTCACTGGCAGGCCGTAATGGCTGGGTCCATTTTCAATCACTTATAACATGTAATCAAGCACAGTGAATAAACAGCTTTACAAAGTTCAAAGTGTGTTGATTATTGTTCTCTGGGACACGTAGAGCACTTTGTAATTCCTCCTGCAATGTCTAGTTTATTTCAGGCATAAGTGACGGCTACAGTCTCGTCATAAAGAGAAAGTAGTGTGACAGTAAAAATGTGACATCATCTNTACACACTTTGTAATTCCTCCTGCAATGTCTAGTTTATTTCAGGCATAAGTGACGGCTACAGTCTCGTCATAAAGAGAAAGTAGTGTGACAGTAAAAATGTGACATCATCTGCAAACTGACGGAGGACTCCAGGGGTCCCTGGGCCATCGACCGAACGACCCTCATCACTAACTCACCACTGGGTTATGGTGCCTGGCAATTCTACACTCAACCAGCCCTGGATCAACCTCGACCACGTCAAACATGTAGCGACTTCAGCACTCCTGTGAATTCACAGCAGAAACTCATATTTGCAATACCTATTGAGTATTTTCTAAACTACCTTGTAGCCTCTCAAAAATTCACTGAAGTTGCAAGCGGGTGTATTGAACTGTAAAAACAGCTTACAACACATTTGGTTATGTTGGTTTATTATTCATAATGTGTGTATTTTAAATTGGCCTTTGGCCTGCTATTTTAAATAGCTAAATGGCTGTAACTGGGATTTCCTTCAGGAGAGGGAAAAATTTAATTTCACACTTTGGTAACTGGAGATGAATAATTTATACATGTGGCGAAACTAAAATAATTAATTAATTTTACAGAATATTTTTGAAAATTCCCACCCCTGTAAAAATAGGCATCACTTATATTAGGTCACAATTTAGAATATATTGCAAGGATTTGTGGGTGGATAATTTGGAGTATTGAAGTGTTCGAGGAAGTTATGTGGCCCTATAGTTAGTGGTAGGTAGTTGTCAAAATTTAAAATTTAGTCTGAGTAATAATCAGATGTGCACAAGGATTTTATTCACTGTATTTTATATGCATCACGAGAAAGAGGAGGGCAGTGAATATCACGGAATTTGTGAGTTGAAGTCAAAAATGTAGCAATACATAAAAACTGAAATGCATGACAAATGCAGTACATGTACACTACAAATTACTTTAGAAAAATTATATCAGTCATTTTCNTTGAACTGTAAAAACAGCTTACAACACATTTGGTTATGTTGGTTTATTATTCATAATGTGTGTATTTTAAATTGGCATTTGGCCTGCTATTTTAAATAGCTAAATGGCTGTAACTGGGATTTCCTTCGGGAGAGGGAAAAATTTAATTTCACACTTTGGTAACTGGAGATGAATAATTTATACATGTGGCGAAACTAAAATAATTCATTAATTTTACAGAATATTTTTGAAAATTCCCACCCCTGTAAAAATAGGCATCACTTATATTAGGTCACAATTTAGAATATATTGCAAGGATTTGTGGGTGGATAATTTGGAGTATTGAAGTGTTCGAGGAAGTTATGTGGCCCTATAGTTAGTGGTAGGTAGTTGTCAAAATTTAAAATTTAGTCTGAGTAATAATCAGATGTGCACAAGGATTTTATTCACTGTATTTTATATGCATCACGAGAAAGAGGAGGGCAGTGAATATCACGGAATTTGTGAGATGAAGTCAAAAATGTAGCAATACACAAAAACTGAAATGCATGACAAATGCAGTACATGTACACTACAAATTACTTTAGAAAAATTATATCAGTCATTTTCTGATCTGTTAAATATTATTGCTATACCATGTTCCGTGGCCTTTCTTTCCCTTCATTGTTGATGGGCCTCTACCGAGAAGAGTAGTCTTTGTTATCCCGTCTAGTATTTGTCCGTCATTATATCCTATTTGTCTGTCTTGTTTTTGTTTATGGTCATGGGCTCTGCAGTAGGCCACATTACCACAAAAAAAATTTGCCCAGCTGATCGAAAGCAAGTAAAGATAGCTTTACTGGTTCTGATATTTTTTGTGAAAATGACTCCCCCGCACTCGTTAATATACAACAAGTAATGGGCCCAGACCTTTACAGTAAAGTAAAAGAAAACAAGTTAATCGTTGTGCATGTAGAGAGTTTGTGAAGTATGAAATTGTAAGCGTTTAGTAAACAAATAATTGTGTTTGGAAGAGGACAACATGGTCGTGTCGCAGCACAATTTTCCGCAGTTATCAGCATCTATTTTTTCCAACTGGGAAATTAGACTGGAATGTCTATTGAATGAAAAGCAGTATAAGGTTAAGGTTGTACTGGAAGATAAGGCAATGGAAAAATCCAAGGTCTTATCACCGAATTACTTGCGAAGGACTCCAGTGAACAGTCCATCATTGCGCAGTGCATAACAGATCGGCATATAGAGTAGGCCTACGTTAAAGATGCCAAGTCAGCGTTTGAAATGACGGAAATGTTTGAAAAATGTTTACGAACTGAAAAGTATCTTATCATAATTGTATGTTAGAAGGCACTTACTGAGTCTAAAGTGAAAAGTGGGGACTGATTTAGAGTAATATTTTTAACAGTTTGATATGTTAATACAGGACGTAGAAGAAACGGCAAAATGTACGAGTGTGACAAGGTATGCCATTTTTTATAGACTATGCGGTCTTCATACGACACCATTGTAACAGCACTTGAAACAACTTCGTAAACAGAGATTGGCGATGTTTTGGCAGTGGTGGCTTAGGGTACTTCAATCCAAATTGCCCCAACAGGAACTCTGGGTAATATTCCAGTTTAGGGGCTTTTCTGAACGAACGTCCTAGACCAACAAAAGTAGCATTAATGGGTTCTGCACAGCTTACCTTGTTCATATTTAGGAGGACGTAATGTTAAAATAAGTAGAACGTATCAACTAAAATAGTTAAAAGTACGAGCAGCCCGCCACTTTGTTTGTCGAACACCATACTAGGGTCATTAAGGTATGAATATTTTCGTAATATGTGCCCACCTAACAGAACCTAACCCCACGATGAGTGAATCATTATTGTACATTTTTAAGCTAACCTAGGATTTTAGGATTTTAAACTAACCTAGGATTATAGGGGGTAATTATTAAGATTAGAGGCTTTTCTGAAAAACACAAAAAGAAATTCGAAATTATTATATATTTCTACTCTACTAATTACGTAGAACACGAATATACTAGGGGTGTAGCTTTAAAATAAGTACAACATATTAAAACAAATTGAACAAAATTGTGAATTGCGAAATGAGTTCAGCCAGTTTGTTTACGTTTCTGAACGAAACGTCCTAGACCAACAAAAGTTGCATTAATGGGTTCTGCACAGCTTACCTTGTTCATATTCAAGAGAGCGTAATGTTAAAATAAGTAAAACATATTTAAAGAAATCACAAAATTTGTTTGTTTACGACTATTAACATCTACCACCATTAATAATGACTGCGCATTGCTGTTTCCACACTACCTAGCGGCCACGGATGNTTACGACTATTAACATCTACCACCATTAATAATGACTGCGCATTGCTGTTTCCACACTACCTAGCGGCCACGGATGTCTTTAGGGGTATTTAACGGTCATTATAAAAAATATCAGTCGCTATAGCGTCCTTGCCGGGTTCTGTGCCGTCCCAATACGACATTTAAAAAAGGAGAAAGCAAAATGAGTGCTTCTGTGCGTTATATTTTAATGTAAACGTGTGTTTCATTGCATTATATTTGGCTGNTTACGACTATTAACATCTACCACCATTAATAATGACTGCGCATTGCTGTTTCCACACTACCTAGCGGCCACGGATGACTTTAGGGTTATTTAACGGTCATTATAAAAAATATCAGTCGCTATAGCGTCCTTGCCGGGTTCTGTGCCGTCCCAATACGACATTTAAAAACGGAGAAAGCAAAATGAGTGCTTCTGTGCGTTATATTTTAATGTAAACGTGTGTTTCATTGCATTATATTTGGCTGAAAACTAGTGATTCAGTGCGTTATATTTGCGTATGTGTCGGATTTTTGGAACACTGCATTCCGTCGAGAGAGGTAAGGTTGAATTGGCCGTTGACAGAGGAATTATATCCGGTGAGTAAATTGATATTCTTTTGGTGTGTTCTACGGTTCCTTTAAATTCCTAAAATCCTAAATTCGTAGTTTAGTGTAAAACCCAAAAAAAACCCAAGGTTGGTGTAAAACCCTACAATCGTAGGTTAGCGTAAAACCCTAAAACCTTGATTATTTTTACACCCTCCAATCTTACGTTAGTGAAAACCCCTAAAATACCTAGGTTGGTTTAAAACCCTACAATCCTAGGTTAGTTTTAAACCCAAAAATCTAGGTTAGTGTAAAACCCAACAAGACTAAGGTTAGTGTAAAACCCTAAACACCTAGATTAGTTTAAATATTTGGTAATTATCTAGTTTAGGGGCTTTTCTGAAAAACACAATAAAAATTTAAAATTATGATATATTTCTACTCTACTAATGATGCAGAACACAAATATACTAGGGGCATCGCTTTAAAATAAGTGCAAATTATTTTTAAAAATTGAACAAATTTGTCAGATGACTGTTTCTGACAGTTTGTTTACGTTTATGAACGAAACGTTTTATGCCAACAAAAGTTGTTTTAATGAATTCAGCATAGCTTACCTAGTTGATATTGAAGCGGCCGTAGTGTTAAAATAAGTAGAACATATTAAAAAAAACTTGCGAAATATGTTTGTTTGTGTCTATTAACGTCAGAGGAATTATACCAGCCCCCTACCTAGGTGAGTCAATTTACATTCTTTTGGTGTGTTTTACGGTTCCTTTAAATCCCTGCAATCCTACATTCGTAGTTTAGTGTAAAACCCAAACATCCTAGGTTAGTGTAAAACCCAAACATCCTAGGTTAGTGTAAAACCCAAACATCCTAGGTTAGTGTAAAACCCAAACAACCTAGGTTAGTGTAAAACCCTACTATCCTAGGTTAGTGTAAAACCCTACTATCCTAGGTTAGTTTAAAAATGTAAAATAGTGATTCGCCCATTGTGGGGTTAGGTTTTGTTAGGTGGGCGCATATTACGAAATTAGTCGGACGTTAATGCCTTTAGTATATTCGTGTTCTGCATCATTAGTAGAGTAGAAATATATCATAATTTAAAATTTTTATTGTGTTTTTCAGAAAAGCCCCTAAACTAGATAATTACCAAACCCTATAATCCTAGGTTAGTTTAAAACCTTACAATCCTAGGTTAGTTGAAAAATTTAAATAGTTATTCACTCATTGTGGGGTTAGGTTAGGTGGGCACTTATTACGAAATTAGTCATACTTTAATGACCCTAGTATATTCGTTTTATGCGTAATTAGTAGAGTGGAAATATACCACTNCAGAAAAGTCCCTAGACTGGATAATTACCGGCTTGGCCATTTAGGCAGAAATGGGCTATAAAATCGTAGGTCTATCATACAATGAGAAGTAATGCAGTGTTTGTGATGAAGGGAAGGTGAATATACTGAAATTTGCTTCTCGTGGAAAGTCATCAGAGAAAATTGGTGACATTATCCATTCTGACATGTGGTCCAATTAATCCACCTACCATATAAGGTGAGAAATATTTTCAAACACTCATTGACGACTATTCACATTTCACCATTGTGAAGGTGCCGAGGAGGCATCACAGAATGTTATTGACGTTATACAGTTGATCAAAACTCAGTTTGTATTTGAAACCAAGAGAGTAGGATGTGATAATAGTGTGGCAGTTTTATTAATTACTGCAAGGGTAAATGTATCCTGTTAGAATACACCATGCCCTACACACCTCAACGAAATTCAGTGTCTGAAAGGATGAATCAAACATTGTTGAACAAAACAAGAGTAAAACTCTCAAGAGGCATGCCTACCAAAACATATGTGGATTGAAGCCCTATGTGCATCAACATATGAACTAGATGGGTGTCCAACACTGTCTCTGCCTAAAGGTAAAGTACTTGCAGACTACTGGTATGGAAAACGGGATATGGAAAAATTGAAAGTGTTTGGTTCCAAATCCTGGGTGGTGAATTTGCCTAGGCCAGATAAGTTAAACCCTAAAAGTAGGTGTATGAGGCTTGTGGGTTATTGTGGAGGAGGCTATATAGGCTGTGGGATCCAGAAGAAG
Organism: Clitarchus hookeri; assembly: GCA_002778355.1. Taxonomy (NCBI): domain Eukaryota; kingdom Metazoa; phylum Arthropoda; class Insecta; order Phasmatodea; family Phasmatidae; genus Clitarchus; species Clitarchus hookeri. The sequence continues at coordinate 1,045,252 of NQII01000071.1, read as the reverse complement.
ATACAATTGTTCAGTCTAGAGATGTTGTGTTTGATGAAGATGTGATTTTCAGCAAAGAATCATCCACGACAAATGAAGGAAACCCTCAACTAATGGAAAGTGAAATAGAAGACAACACTGCTTTGCCCACTGAAGTAATGGAACAAAACAAAATTCCTACAAACAAAGTTGACACAAGTGGTGGTGGTGATGGGGAAGACTTATATGGTTTTGATGAAAAAGGTAACCAAACACACCCAAGAGACAAAAAGGAAAGTAACTAATATACTAAACCTACCAAGCTAAATTTTTACGAAATTTATACTGTTTTATGTGCAGGTGTACCAGTAGACTACGCTGAGGTAATGAAGGTTGGGAAGAAGCAATTCAAAATGAAATCCTGGCTCTAGAACAATATGAGACATTGATACCAGCCACCTTACCTCCAGAAGAAAAAACCATCAATACCAAGTGGGTATTCAAAACAAAGCAGTATGGTGTGAAGAAGGTAATACTTGTAGCAAAGTACTTCCAGGAAGAGTTATCGTATAATGTGTATGCACCTGTAGCCAGACTGCCTACAGTACGTTTATTTATATCCTTAGCTCTTTCAAGAAATTGGGAAATTCATCAGCTAGATATCCCTACAGCATTCTTGAATAGCACTTTGGTAACTGATGTCTACGTAAAAAACCCTGAAGGAGAGAGCAATGAGCCAGGGAAAGTGTTGAAACTTGTAAGAAGCCTCTATGGATTGAAGTCCGCTCCACGTAAGTGGAATGAAAGATTCCATGATTTTATGTAGACCATTGGTATGAAGCGATCAAATTGTGATTTCTGCCTTTATATAGGTGAAAATGTTTTGTTAGTTGTTTGCGTTGATGATATGTTAATCACAGGGAAATCAGTGGGAGTGCAGCAAGTTAATTCAGTCACTACGAGCAGAGTTTATGCTAAAGACCTGGGGTAACTAAAGGACTTTCTAGAAACAACTGTAACAAGGGGAGGAAATCAATTAAAAAATTTTCAACACAAATTCATTGATAAAATGTTGGTTAAGTTCAGGATGAAGGACTGTAATGGCGCTAACACTCCAATGGAGAAGAATTTTCAGGTAAATTCAGATGAACCAGTGAACGAAAATTTGCAATTGAAAGAACTTGTAGGTCCACTCATGTATGTAGCCATTGTTAGTTGACCAGACATAGCTTTTGCCACTTCATTTCTGAGCAGACATTTAAACAAACCAACTTTGGACTGCTGGTAAGAGAATTCTCAGGTACTTTGAAAATACGCGAGAAGTGTGTTTGACCTTTGAACCAAGCACTGACAAAAACACTGTCTGGCTGCTCTGATCCAGACCGGGCTGGAGAGACAACAGACCACAAGAGAACCAGTGGTTCAGTAATTTTCGATGGTCATTTTCCTATCCTTTGGGTCATCTGTAGCACTATCAACAACAGGAATTGAGTATACAGCATGTGCTACAACAACTGCAGATCTTGTAAATATACAAGATGTACTCCAAGACCTGGAAAACAAGACAGTGCTTCATATTCTGTATACTGACAACCAGAGTGCCATAAACATGGCCAAAAGCTTCGAAAATAGCAAGAGATCACATCATATTGATGTCAAGATGCATTTTCTGAAGGATGTATTTGCTAAGAAATTGCTCATCCTCAAGTATGTTAGTACAGGAGACAATGTCGGTGACATTTTCACAAAGGCATTAGGACAGAACAAGTTTGTCAATTTAGAGACTAACATGTTAAATAATTAAGGCATATGTAGTCTAAATTATTTTATTGTAAATTGTTTGATTGATTATTTATTTGTTGCAAAGTGTGAAGTTCTTGTTTGTACATTTTTAACATAGAAACATTTTTATGGACACTTAGTGATTTCACTGTGGCAAGTTAAAATTGTTTGGAAGTCTCACTTATCACATTGTTTAACTTGAGAGAGGGTGTTAAATATTATCATCACTTGAGTGTTTTAATGTCCATCATATTGTATAAACAAGTGTAGTACTTTTTGGTTCAATTGTTGATCGTAAGCAAGTAAAGAGTGCTTTACGGGTCGTGATGTGTTTGTGTAAATGACTCCCCTGCACTCGTTAATTTATAACATGATCCACTGTTCTTCCCGGAACATGAGCAATAGCGAGTAAGAAGGGCACACCAGTTTACCTGCTTAATACGAATTTACAGGATATGTACGAAGTAATTAAAATTTCTAAGCATGTAAATTGGCATGTCCTTCATGCTTGGTATCATGTGTGTCATAGTTTGCAACAAGTGATTCTATGTTGAGACTCTGTTGTAGGGTTGGTTCTTGTGTGTGCACTATTGAAGGCGTTTAATCGAATGTGTAGTGTGATCATGGGTGTGTCAAATAAAAGTGAATGTAATGAACAACAGCTGTGTATTTCTTTCACATGTAAAAATATTATCACAACATGCACTCCACAATGCAGTGTGGTGCAGATTTTGCATTAATTTTCATTTATGTATGTAGTTAATGGTTGGTACGAAATCGCAACTTTTCTGATCATCAAATCAACAAAATACAAATTCATACTCCATTGCCGACATCTGCAACAAAACACTGCAAGTACTCCTCTCATGGCATAAAATGGCATAAATACTGATGACATTATGCAGAGAAACTGGCTTATCCGTGGACAACCATTTGTCTATATAAATGAACATGTAATTGGCCAAAAATATTTCTCAACAACATTACATTGCACCTTATTTTAGTACTTATGACCCGTATGTGTACTAAAGGACTGTTGTGATGGAAAATAATTAACTTCCCTTGGTCAATTCAGTCGCAGATAAAACTGATCCACTAAATACTCAATAAGACAAGACCAAACATAGGTTTTAAATCAAAAATTGAACACATTCATACTTAAATTTAATGATTTGGTAATTATTCAGAGTAGCTCTTTTTTGTGGGGAAAAAAAAAAGTGCAGAAAGTGATGTATTTCCACTTTACTAATTACACAGAACACGAATTTACTAGGGGCATTAACGTAGTACCAATACAAACCAAAAATACGATTGTGGGAAGGCTGTGAAGATCAGGGAAATTGTGGGGTAAAATTACTAAAAATACACCCACAAGAAATACAAAAACATCTCTATTTAACATTTGTCCACCCAATTTCTTAATATGTGCCTACTTAACCTTACTAACTGAACCAAACCCCATGATGAGCGAATAACTAGTTTACATTTTTAAACTAACCTAGAATTGTAGTGTTTTAATGTAACTTATGATTTTAGTCTAATATACGATTTTATGTTTTTAAAGTAACAGTAACACAGCGGAAGTATATCAATTAACTAGCCTTGGCAGGCGGCTGGTACAATTCTACTGTCCCCGGCAAAGTCAAATGTCGTGCACCTTACCTCACTCGATAAAACACCACAATCTGCTAAAACGTGCAAGTAATACCAGCCACATAGCCAAATATTATGCACAGGAGCACTCTTTCTTGCACCCTCCATTTTTAAATTGCAAACCTTTGCATGGTCGGATTCGGACGTTCTCAACACACACACACACCACTTGCCATGAACCGCACTGTCTCACATCTAAACTGCAACTAACATACAGTGACGTCTACACATCCACAGCCAATAAGGTGACTGCGAGATGCGCATTTGTTTACGTTACTACACACAGCATTACTTCACCAAACATCATGGCGTCCGACACAAACAAAGCAGACAAACTGCTCGTACTTTTATCTATTTTATTTAGTACGTTCTTCTTATTTTAACATTCCGCCCTCCTCAATATTAAAAAGGTAAGCTGTGCAGAAACCATTTATGCTATTTTTGTGGGTCTAGGAAGTTTCCTTCAGAAAAGCCACTACTCTGAATAATTACCAATGATTTCCTACACCAGACACACTCAAATATCCACACACTATTTATGTATAACACTTTAAGTAAGTAAATTGAAAAATATTCATGAATGATTACACCACAGTCTGCGTTCCCCAAAATCTAAATCTGCCTAGCTACTAAAGTTTAAAAATATCGAAAGGCTGCAGTAATTAGCATATTCCGCTAATGCTTTTCTTCATGTCAGTTTGGCATTTCAAGATGAAAAATAACATGGTGTGTGATGTAAACAACATTTCTTAACACCTTGTAAAATATGTTTTTTCAACTCGATTCACAAAATGTATTACAAGGCACTATTGATTTTTTTTAACACAAGAAGCTTTGCAAAAGCCTAATGTAGGTACAGTTATCATACTTCTTGGATGTTTCCTTCTGATAGGCCACAATTCTTCATAACTACCACATTGCTAACTTTGTCTTATTTTTGTAACGGAGGGTGAATGTACTCTAGGTATGGGAATACCTCGAGAACCTCCCAGCAATCTGTCACAAGCACATCCAGTGACCCCAACTCACCAATCTTCTCACAAAAGATTAAATATACAAGTTGGAATTAAAAAGATATAAATTACCATAGACACGATTATTAATAGGAACCTAAAGGTGTCTACTACCGTAAAAAAATAAGGTACAAGCAATATTTGTTTCTGAAATCTTATTCCGGTCACTACTTCTCTCTTTTTATATCTGGTGCACATAAAAAGTTACAAATGGATACATTATTCCATGAAAACAAAAATATACCATGTATATAATACAATAAATTCCCCCTTTAAAAATGACAAAATACTGTATACAAGTAGCTAAATATATTTAAAGTGCCTATAACAATGATTAAGTAATTGAAGTGCCATCACAAAAATTACTTAAAGAATCACAAATTATTGTACAGAAATACTTATCTTTGGCACACAAGTCCCTGCAGTAGTATTACAATATTTAAATTTCTCCCCATTAAAGAGTGCAATTAAGAATATTTCCACATTTTAAAGTCCTTCAGGGATTCCTCGCCTATCTCAGAGAACCCATTGTCGTGTAATGTGTAGAATGATATGTGCAATAGTGCAGGAAATAGTTGGCATGCTGATCATTTATAGATTTACGTCAACTATGTAAAATTTGTAAATAAAATATTTCCAACACGCCGGCCATAAGCAGAATATATAATGTTAAAATGGACAAGGAATTTACAGCATGTTGGTGCAGGTTTCTGAGAGTAGTGTGTTCCACAAACAAAAATAATTAAAAACGCAGAAAGTGGTGCAGGAGTGCCGGCTGTTCCTCTGGACTCGTGGCTGTTCCCATTGCTACTTACCCTGAGCTTTTAGCAAGAACTCAGTAAAGCCTTAATGACTCCAGGGCTGTGTAACAAAGCATGTAGGAAATTGTATTTAAATTTTAAGAGAGTTATTCTGTTGTTTGTACTTATTGTTTCGTATAAGGCTTTTTGCATACACGCTGTAGTCACAAGCTGTCTTCTGCATCCGCCGTGAGTTAGTCTCATCTGGAACTCCTCCAGGTTAAGTTACATATTGCTGTGAGAAGCCTTTATCACTTGTTTGAACTTTGATGGATTACCTTCAATGTCTTTAGTTTACTGGATCTTCATTTTCTTGCCTCTTGTTGTTACTCCAGCACAATCCTTAGAACACGTAAGTACAAGGGAGCATCACTACTATATTTATGGGCCCTGCCAACTTAGCAGTCTAGTGATTGCCCCACCAAGTGTCACGCCACTTCATTTTTGCTTATCTTGTGTTTCCACATGTAAATGTAATGTCTGTTTATTCATAAGTTTGGAGACAATCATGTCAGTATAAGGATTTTGTTGTAGTAAATGGATACGCTTACAACTTCAACTTGGTGACATCATGTCACATGCTACCTCGTCGGCATGTCACCGGTCACGGGCCAGCCATTCTGCCAGCCAGCAACACCGCAGTGGTTGCAACAAACCCTTAGATAAATGTGATTTTCATAATGGTAAAATCAAGGAGACCATAATCGTGTGAGGATTTAATTTACATCTAAAATGATTTTCCTTTGTGGCTTAATGCAGGGCATGATCAAATTTTTTTTACAAGGACATTTTCATAAGTAATGACAATTGTGTTATAGCCTATGGTAAAGGTGTCACAAAAATTAAACATTATACGCATTTGAATAGAAATTGAGTGCGCCTACAAATGCTACCAAGAAAATAGTGTCAGGTGTAGGAGTGAACGGATGGGAGGCAATAAAAAAGACATATATGAAGCGTGGTTTTATTATAAAAAATTACAAGAAACGTAGAGGAATATAGGCTGACATATACAGGGCTAACATCCATTGAATATTCTCCCATCGTTGCCAATGATGGGGAAGATGTTGAAGATCATCTGTTGTGTGTGATTGATTGTTTGACACCTGTTGTCAGTATGCCCTAGCACATCCTCGTTTGTGAAGTGCCTCTATGCAACTGTGTTGTCAGTTTTGGAATCAAATCAAAGTTGCATGGGTTCTGGTCAGAGAAATAGAGAGGATAGCGAGCTTTTATAAGAACTCCAATATCCAAGTCTCTAAAAGTGCTTTCACAGGAGCTGTAGTGTGCACTGTAGCATTATCATGGAAGGTTATGGCATTTTGCAAAAGTGCTGGACAGTTTACACGAATTGCACAATACATGTGGTAATGCAGAAATGGTGTATAGTAAAGGACATGAACAGGATGACACTGAACACGTGTGTTGTCATACGCCAAAATTATTATGACTTTAGTGGGTGATGGATTCTGTTGAACCTTGTGTGTTCGTGGTGTGAAGCAGGATGATGCCATTAATTTTACTAACCCTCCAGTTCATGTTCATATGCTTGTGCCCATGTTTCATTAGTTGACATAATTTTATTTATCTCGTTGTTTCCTTTGTGATGAAATAGCTTCAGGTGGATACAGCATCTCTCANTAGCTTCAGGCGGATACAGCATCTCTCATATTAAGTCTACTTTTGCAACCCTGTTAATTGATGTGGTGCTCACTTTGCACAAATCTTTCACATCTGCAGGTCATGTCAATGTGAAACACTGTAGTCTGAGATACACCTGTATGTGTATATAATTCATTCACAGTCCAACATTAATCTTCTGTTAAGCACTGTTCGATAATAGCCATTAAAACTTCTGTGTGAGATGATGCAGGACGTCCACTGGATGCAAGTAAACTGTCACTATGCGGCCACATTTGAAGTACTCTAACTGGCGCACAATAGTTCAATATGTCACTTTATAGTAACACTTTTCTATTACCAATTTCACTATGATCCACACTTCACAATGTTATGCTCCATGCCGTGTGCCAACTTGGTCCATACTATCTTGCCAATCTTCTCGCCTGTGTGTGTCTCCACCCACTTTACACTACATTCGCTTACCCTATCAATATTTGGTTAATCTCTAGATTATTTACTTTTAAACAAAGTATGACCCTAAATCTTCTACTTTACTCTATGTTATCCTTAAAACTTTTATATTATATTTTATGTACAGTTTGATCCATTTCTCCTTTTTTTCAAATTCAGTCACCTAAAAAGCTGCCTCCATCGTCCACTGTATCTGACAACTACTTCCTTTCATACTTCCCCAACAAAACTTTGGTCAACAATTGTTTCTGATGAGCCATGCAAACTTCTAAAGTCTGTTCCATGGGATGTTCCAGCTCTTCAATAACCATTCTGCACAACACTTCTGAAGTCTGTTTTTGAAGACACTGAAAACCTATGAAATCACCCTGACCGTCAAGTTATTCACTCTGTCCCTTCTGTACCTGCTGCTCCAAACTCGTCTAGCTGCAGTTTTTTCTTTGATGACTTGGTTCTTGTATCTCTGGTTGTACGTGCATCCTTATTTCCTTCTGAAGACTGTAATTTGCCTATGGGTTTCCTTATCTGTCGTCCATCCACCTTAGTGAATGGAGGTGTAATTTGTCCCTGACTGCCTGTACTCCTAATTTTCAAGAGGCTTCATTGAAGATATGGTTGGCATGGTAAAATCAATCTTTTACCTTAAAGTATTCCATCCTACCACCTGATGTATCTGTGTCGATGTCCACATAATCATTTCTCCTGTGACACTTTGCACCAAAACTTGATCTTGTGCAGCAAAACAAAATTGTCCCCACTGACCAAACTGGGATTATGATTTTTTGCATACTGGTACTTTGGCAATGCATGCTTTATTAGTTGTAGTTTGGTATTAGGCCTTCGTTTCAGAAATATTTCAGCTGGTGTTCGGCCTGTACTTGTGTGTTGTGTTGCGGTAGCTGAACAACCACTGACTGTGCTGTGCCCTCCAGTGAATCTTCAATGTCTTGTTTTCCTATTGTCCCCTTAACTGACTGCACTGTTCTTTCTGCTGCTCCATTTGATTGTGGATGAAAGGGTGATGTAAGTTGAAAATATATTGCCATTCTCTTACAGTATGTATAGAATTCTTCAGAGCTGAACTGAGGTCCACTATCCGCAACCAGTGTCTCCGGCAACCCATCAACTGCAAACTTGGATCTTAGACATCCAATAATTCTTGCTGATGCCGTTGAACTCATCAATTCCATTTTTACACACTTGGAATATATATCTACCATGATAAACATCTGTGTTTGGTCCCTCTCTGCAAAATCAATGTGAACTTGTTCCCATACCCTACTGGTGGCTGGCCATGGCAAACATCTTTCTTTTGGGTTTTTAGGTCGAGACATTTGACATGGTGCACATTGCTTCACTGTGGTCTCAATTGCCAGAACCATTCTTGGCCGCCACACGAAACTTTGTGCCAACATATTCATTCGTACCACTCCATGATATCCCTCATGTAACATTTGGAGCAACTCCTCCACAAGCTGCTCTGAAATAATTAATCTGCTCACCCCACAATAGGCAACCTTGCTCAACTGTCAGTTTGCCCAACTTGCCTTTCATCCACCCGTGCCGGCCACCCATGCATAGTATACTCCTTCAGATCAGCAGTTGCAGAATTTAATTTTGTTCCGTAGCCTGCCTAATCTTAGCTGGCTGTAGCGGTGCAATATAGACTGGGTGCTCTACCAGTTCTGAACATGGAAGCGCAACCTCGACGAGGCATCCGCATCTCCCGTATTCTGTCCTCTTTGGTACTGCACCTGATAGTTGCAACCAGACAGTTACAACACCCAATGTCACTTATTAGCTGCTGATAAACAGGGTACATCTTTAGTGGATCCTGTAATAGCAACTAATAGCCGATGGTCTGTATACAGCACAAATCTACATCCATACAAATATTTGTGGAATTTATTCACTGCAAAAATTATGCTCAAGGCTTTTTTTTGTAACTGTCAAAAATTATTTCCCTCTTTTAATAGTGTTTTTGAAACAAAACAAATTGGCTGCTCCATACCATTGTCCATCCTATGAGCAAGCACAGCTCTCACCCCATACTGTGAGGCATCACTTACAACAAATGGTTTCTTAGGATCATATGGTATCAAAACTAAGGCTTGTAAAGTCCATGTCATACTGGCCTCAAAAACATGCTGACATTGATCCATCCTGTTCCACACTGCTTCTTTACTCGGTACATAAAAAATAACTGCCCTAAGCGAATTGCCATGTGAGGAACAAACTTGCAGTAGAAAGTTAGCAGACCTACATATGCTCTAAATTCTGCGACATCCATTGGCACTGGAACTTCATGAATTACTTCCACTAAGTCTATAGCTGGTTGAATGCCACTAAAACTGATACTGTAACCTAAGAATGTTAACTCTGATTCCAGGAATTTTCATTTTCCATAACTTTGTAGCCATTTCAACACACCCTCTAGCATCTGACTGCACTCCTGTATTGAGGGCCCCATCATCACGATGTCATCAAAATACACAACTATGCATGGAATTCCCTGTAGGATCTACTTGATTGCTGCCTGCAGAATATGATCCATATGGCATTTGTCTGTACCGGTGCAATCCCTTATGTATATTAACAGCCAGTACCTCACGTACTTCTTCCCCTACTACCAACTGTTGATATGCGTTTGATAGGGCCAACACACATAACACTTTCCCATGCCCCATGGCAGCAAATATGTCTTCAATTCATAATAATCAATGACGTTCTGGTTCCACATTGGGGTTGACTGTCTTTTTGAAAAAGTCCTCCATCTGTCTTAGGTACTATCACTAATGGACTAGCCCATCTTCTATGTGTGCTCTTTTTTAACACGTCTGTCTTTTCAAGCCTGTTCAACTCCTCCTCCACTTTTTACCATATAGCATATGGCATGGCATGGACCTCTCCTTCTGGAAAACTGGTATGTAATAATTTTTTAACAGAAAAGTTGCTTCTGTCTTACGAATCTCCCCAAATTCTCCATATAACACTTCCACATATTTCTGCGTTAGGTTCCGTACTACTACTTCACGTTCCCACATTCATTCTATACACTGGTTCTTCCCCAAATAATTTAATGCCTTAGGAATTACTGCTTGACCTACCTTCTTGTGCTGGTTGTCCACTGCTGCTGCAAATACTGTTTGACAGTCCAGATGTAGGACTGACAGCCAGTCCCGCCCCATCAGTGATGGTAACTACAGTTCGCCAGAGTCCACCACTAACAGTGGCAACTTTCAAGTGTGATTGTAATGTTTTACACATACTTAAATGGTCCCTTTCAGCGGCAATTGCTCCCCAAAATATGCCCTCAACTGAATGATATTTGCCCATTGCAAAGGAATGTCTGGCCAGTTTACACAATACACATTGTATGGTATAAGATAAACTGCAACCCCCGTATCTATTTCTATGTTTAATGGTTTTCCAGACACCTACATCATTACTTTGTATGTTCTCTTCAATTTGTTTACCAAGCCCACATGTCAAAAGTCCGTAATGTTTTGTCACTTATCTTGCACCTCTGTCTGCACTGTTTGTATCACACCTTGTTTAGCACTCCAACATTTACAAGCCAAATTCCCCACTTTACCGCATTTATCGGACTTATACTTTATAAACCGACAAGCATTTGCCAAGTGGCCCACCTTTCCACACAGATAACACACTCTATTCTCCTCTTTACCTTTTTCTTCTCTCGTCTCTCCAACTTGTCACGCATTCATTTCAAAACCGTATAAACTTCTCCTTTGTCGCAACTGTTGTCGATGTCTGGAACAATTTTTGTGGTTTTTCTGCCTGTTCCATCATAGTAGTCGTCTTGTACGCTTCCTCAAAAGTGCATTCCTCCTCAATCAGTTTCTGCTGTATGTGATAATTATAAATGTTGGGTTGCAAGTCAGGGTATCTGAAACGAAAGTTAAGTTTTCGTAATATTTGAATATTTTGTAAAGCATTTTCAAGTATTTAGTAATTTAGTTTTAATATTCAAAGAAATATGGGGAAAAGTATAAATTTCAAAGAAAGTTCAATTGTCTTACCCCTATTTAGAATTGATTTTATCATGTCTAAAACTTTGTTGTTCAGTCTGCTAGTTAATAATAAATTTTTCCCGACTTTTTAATGCCAATTTTTAATAGTGGAGAATTTATTGTTTTAATATGATAAACTTTTGTATATTATTGTTATTTAAAAGGGGAAAAATTATATTTTTTTATATATGTTTGCCAATGTATAATATTTTGGGCAGAGAATCAAAAAAAAAAAGCCCGTGAAAGTAAATTTAAAAAATGACTTGTTTTCTGGATGTGTTCAGCCACCCAATCTTCCTACTCATCAAGATGCACAATCTTTATCCAAGGATCTATTCTGCAAGTGTGCATACTGCCTGGGTGCAGCAATTAAGTAAAGAGTCCTTGCAAGCGCTGCTGAAGGACATAGGTATACCCTTGTGTTCGGAGGATGGTATCAAATTTTGAGACAGCATGTGAGAGGGCTCGTGCATAAGGATGGCATCGATAGCGATGATGTGGGTGAGTCCGTTCGTCATTTTAAAGTTCTGAAAAACTTTCCTCCCATTTTGTCCTTAAAAAATGTCTGTAATTTGTGTATCTTTGGCAAATGTAATGACTTTGTTGATGAGTGCAAGTAGTGTTCTTGCACTTAGTGTTTGTTATGCTATGGTAGATTATTCTGTAGTATTGTTTAGAGTTCCTGAGAGTTTTCATTTGGTAGTTAGCCAAACTGTGTCACAAAATTGGGAATCAAGACAATTTGGTGATGAATTATGAAAATTGGTAAGGTCACCTGTAAAAATTGCCAAATATAAATTAATTATAGAATGCAGTCACCACGTGGGGCTATCAATGCAAGAGTTTGTGATGCTAACGCTCGTCGCACCAGTCATCTTTGTCGGCTCCAACTCTGTTAGGTGGTATGCTCAATGATTGGCTCGGATCCCCTCCCTTTTCCAGCCCGGTCAGCCTCCCTTTTCCTCCCCGGTCAGCCTCCCTTGATTTCCCCTCCTCTTGTGCATTATTATTTTTTTTTATTAGGCCAGTTTATTTAAGTTGTTGCACTACACGTGCTCCTCCTATTCTATGCCCTGTTGTCGCCTGAACATATTCCTGAAGATCTGCTACAATGAATTATTGTCAATTTGTCATCCAACGGACTTGTTGCAGTGATGAGGCATTTTGTATTTTGTTTCGTCGCGTGAGCCGCTGAGTGAATGAGCAATTCAAAATGGTGAGTCATGGACCATGAGTTTGTGTTTTTGCTAGGCTTTTTAATTGTTTTAATGTCTTGTGTGTCATAGATGTATTGTCTTTGGTACACAGTAGGGTTAGCGTTTTTTTCTAAATTGTGGTCTCAGTCGCCAGTCTAAATTTGATTTTGGCTTTAACTAAAACCTAGCATTGCTGTGTTTATCCTGTTTTAACGTGTTTTGTTTAGTCTTGTTTGCTGCCCAAGAATAAATTCATTTTTAAAATGCTTCATGTCCACGACTCTCGCATTGGTCGTATTCACTTTTGTAATTGTGTTCGTTCATTGATATTTTATCTGATGGGTCATTTGACTGCCTCCTCCGAAACTTCTATGTCATGTAGTATTTTTTAATTAATATTTTAGCATGTTGGTTTATGAAAAGGAGGCTTTACTGGGCTCATAAAAATTGCTCTAACTATCAGTCTAGTTATATATATTGCATTAATGGTATTCTGCAAATAATAATTGTTTTAAAATAATTTTTCATCAACAGAGCAATTTATTGTATTCATGTCAAGATATAATCTTTGTGTGGATCTGAAAAGAAAGATATTATAATTGCCAACACTACTTATTAATTGCAAATTGCTATGTTCTAAAATCAGGGGTGCTGCTTTGTTTTTCATGCATATTTTATTGGTAAAATATATGCATCGCAACTGACTTTTGTATGTATATTATTTGTGTTTCTGCACAAGTTTATACAATATGTTATACATTGGGTAGATATTTTGGGGTTGCCCTGTGAGGAAGCATATTTAGTACAGATTATATATTTTATTTTGTTGACCGAGAATGATAAATATTTTTCAATTGTATATCAGCCTGTTACATTAAAAGATCTTTTGCAGCTGGTTTTTCAAGTCAAATTAACAATTGGTGATTATACTCAGAAAAGTGATTTCAAAATGAAACCTGTGTGTACATACTGCAAACACATCAACCATGATAGCGACAAGTGTTTTTTTTCTAAGACTGAAAAAGCCACAAGGTCAAGCGTAGCGAAACTTACTGTGTATTAGTAGCTAGCAGGGCCAAGGTCAACAGCAGTTCATCTATTAAGGAAAAGGCGCTGGTATTGATTTTGTTGCAAAAAGTTAGTGGATCCGCAGGTGTTACTCAACCTGTCGAAGTTGAGGTAGGACCAAGTAACGGTCAAATATCCACTTGCTGGTCGATGTTTTTTTTGGGAATGGGGGTCACATAAAGAGGAAAAGTCAGTTTATGAAAAAACCGAATAGGGTAGGAAAAGTGAATATAGTCCGTACACGTAAACAGGGTTAAGTTTTTGTACCTATCTTAATTGGCAACACCAAACTTGCAGTACTTATAGATTCTAATGCTTCTATTTCATTAATGAGTAGAGACTGTTGTAACAAACTTATGCAGGATAATTCTTTGGGAACCATTAAGATCTGAACTGGTTGTAGCACAGCATTTTCAATGGCTGACGGGGGTATTGTGGAATGAAAGGCAGGAGCCACTTTAAAGATTAAAATAGATTCTTTTTCATGGAAAGTTCAATTTAAGGTTTTGGACTCTTATCTTATTCAGTAGCCACAAAAACAGCCGTGACCTACATGTGAAATCAAAGCTCCTTGTGCCGGCATGCACAAGGGAGGACACGAGGGAAGAAAACTAGAGGTGAAACTAAAGGTTCCTGAAATAATTAAGCAAACTGTAAGCTACGTGGTTGGCGTACAAAGTAATGAAGGCCTCTTACTGGGACACGTGCCTTGACTAATAATGAATGTAAATGGCAGCTCCTGCCGGCCATGTGAGTGCAGGAAATTCCAACAAGTGTAAAATTACATTTATAAATTGTAAGCCATACCAAAAAAACACTAAACTAAAAATAAAAACAAATACAGAGCACTTACCTTTTATAAAATTTTAATCAGCATAAAAACTGATGCCTCAGGTGATTTTTATAATATTACATTACTGATCTTGCCCAAAAACTTTAATTGCAACATGTAAAATTGAGGTCTTATATTGGGTGGAACAGCTGTAAGCCGAGTGTAAAAGTCGGGACTCTGGCATCAGTTCACATCATTTGCATATCTCATTAAATGCACACACACAAGCACATCACCTTGACACTAATGTGAAAAAGCTTGCTTTAATTTTTTATTGTGTTCTCTGCTCACTGCTGTCTCATTAATTCATCTTTCTGAAAAAACTTTATTACACTCAAGTAGTAGTGACCGTGAGAGATATGGACAATGACCATGACTCGGTCACACATTCATTTCACTTTATTTAATGACATGCTTGTTGTGGGTTCACATGTGTTTACACACACACTACTTGGTTAGCCATGTTGCCGGCAGGGAATGCGTATTTGTAGCTGGATGTACCTGCCATGTTGCCACGTGNAAAATGATTTCAAAATGAAACCTGTGTGTACAAACTGCAAACACATCAACCATGATAGCGACAAGTGTTTTTTTTTCTAAGATGGAAAAAGCCACAAGGTCAAGAGTAGCGAAACTTACCGTGTATTAGTAGCTAGCAGGGCCAAGGTCAACAGCAGTTCATCTATTAAGGAAAAGGTGCTGGTATTGATTTTGTTGCAAAAAGTTAGTGAATCCGTAGGTGTTACCCAACCTGTCGAAGTTGAGGTAGGACCAAGTAACGGTCAAATAGTCACTCGCTGGTCGATGTTATTTTTGTGGAATNCCAACCTGTCGAAGTTGAGGTAGGACCAAGTAACGGTCAAATAGTCACTCGCTGGTCGATGTTATTTTTGTGGAATGAGGGGAACAAAAAGAGGAATTGTCAATTTATGAAAAAACCAAATAGGGTAGGAAAAGTGAATATAGTCCATACACGTAAACAGGGTTAACATTTTGTACCTATCTTAATTGGCAACACCAAACTTGCAGTACTTATGGATTCTAATGCTTCTATTTCATTAATGAGTAGAGACTGTTGTAACAAACTTATGCAGGATAATACTTTGGGAACCATTAAGATCTGAATTGGTTGTAGCACAGCATTTTAAATGGCTGACGGGGGTATTGTGGAATGAAAGGCAGGAGCTACTTTAAAGATTGAAAATAGATTATTTTTCATGGAAAGTTCAATGTAGGGTTATGGACTCTTATCATATTCAGTAGCCACAAAAACAGTCATGCCCTACATGTGAAATCAAAGCTCCTTGTGCCAGCATGCACAAGGGAGGACACGAGGTAAGGAAACTAGAGGTGAAACTAAAGGTTCCTGAAATAATTAAGCAAACTGTAAGCTACGTGGTTGGCGTACAAAGTAATGAAGGCCTCTTACTGGGACACGTGCCTTGACTAATAATGAATGCAAATGGCAGCTCCTGCCGGCCATGTGAGTGCAGGAAATTCCAACAAGTNGACACGTGCCTTGACTAATAATGAATGCAAATGGCAGCTCCTGCCGGCCATGTGAGTGCAGGAAATTCCAACAAGTTTAAAAATACATTTATAAATTGTAAGCCATATCAAAAAAACACTAAACTAAAAATAAAAACAAATACAGAGCACTTGCCCTTTATAAAATTTTAATCAGCATAAAAACTGATGCCTCAGGTGATTTTTATAATATTACATTACTGATCTTGCCCAAAAACTTTAATTGCAACATGTAAAATTGTGGTCGTATAGTGGGTGGAACAGCTGTAAGCCGAGTGTAAAAGTCGGGACTCTGGCATCAGTTCACATCATTTGCATATCTCATTANTGCTGATCTTGCCCAAAAACTTTAATTGCAACATGTAAAATTGTGGTCGTATATTGTGGGTGGAACAGCTGTAAGCCGAGTGTAAAAGTCGGGACTCTGGCATCAGTTCACATCATTTGCATATCTCATTAAATGCACACACACAAGCACATCACCTTGACACTAATGTAGAAAATCTTTCTTTAATTTGTTATTGTGTTCTCTGCTCACTGCTGTCTCATTAATGCATCTTTCTGTACAGCCTTTATTACACTCAAGTAGTAGTGACCGTGAGAAATATGGACAATGACCATAACTCAGTCACACATTAATTTTATTTATTTAATGACATGCTTGTTGTGGGTTCACATGTGTTTACACACACTACTTGGTTGGCCATGTGGCCGGCAGGGAATGCTTATTTTTAGCTGGATGTACCTGCCATGTTGCCACGTGCACGGCCGCCACTCCTTCGCCGGCAACCAGCCTCGCTGCCCCACACACATCATACGAATCAGCAGGTTAGCTGCAACATCCGCGTTGCACTGATGCCAACGTCTTACGTTCAGACTTATGAGGGCGAGAGGGAGGTGAACCAACAAACACTACGAGTTCATTACAAATTACACTGTTTCCGTGCACTGCATATCAGCTTCATCAATATTCACACACCAGCAGATTTATGAAAATGGAAAAAAAGGTCGACATTTTCGAATGACCGCATTGACGTATTATTATTGTGGGTGTATTTATTTGTGTTGTGCAAAAAATTTAAAGATTAAGCAAAATCAATGTAAATTCAATTTTTAAATAGGAAAACCATTATCATAATTACCTACAAGTGCATTTTGTTACATGAGGACATTTTCTTTATCATAACATTTGAAAGAAATGCTAGTTTGGCATCCTGAACATGTCTTCCCATGCTGCTATAATATGTAATATGTGTGATATATGGTATGGGATATGATGTGCAATAAAATGGTTGTTGTGTTGGTTCTTTGGTTTGCTGGGCTCTCCCTTTATTAACTAACACTATGTCAAGCGTTGAGTAAAATGTGTAATCACAGGTCAGTGTAGTGGGAGTGACAAGTACACTTTCAATATACAAGTGAACACTCATTGAAGTTCCACGTAGAAAACACNAAGCGTTGAGTAAAATGGGTAATCACTGGGCAGTGTAGTGGGAGTGACAAGTACACTTTCAATATACAAGTGAACACTCATTGAAGTTCCACGTAGAAAACACAGGATATGCAGGACATAGCACTCAGGAATAATATCTACTTGCTACTTTGCTACTGGGATTAAAAGCAGGACAGTGGGTTTCACTCAGATTTTATTCAATTAAAAATTGTCAGTTAGGAAAGAAATATTATGTTAAAGAAATCTGAAAACTCTTAAATGTTTGACTCAACCTTGATTTGGAGTTTAATTACTTCAAATATCCACCATCCTTAACAGAAGGTAGTTAAGACTGATACAAATCTGAAAGAAATTACAGAAAAGAAAAATTAATGCTGCTCGTAGCTGTGAAAAATATGAAAAAGAAAACTTTAATATTCCCAATAGCTTCTACTTCTCACCTCGCTAGGCTGTGCTTCACTTCCGAACTACATTAAATAAAACTGTGACTGACACAGGTAATCATCCAAAAAGTCACTCAAATTAAAAATCAGAAGCAAAGTTTATGGTTTCAAACCACTCAATATCTTAATTAGGACTGTGTATCAGGATTAATTATTTCAATTCATTTGCTTCGGTACCAGCATCAGTCCATACAGCTGCGGACCTCTGGATTGTATCATACTAATGGCAGCCCAAGTCATCACAATTATAAATGTGAAATTGTTCAGTAGAGATCCCCAAAAGGACTTTTAAATACTTTAAACATCAATATATGCCCCTCTGACATTGTACAAAGGATGGCATCACCTAGTGTGTGGTTGGCGTCATCCTTAAAATGGCGCCTCGAAATAGGCGGCGTCTGGAACCACTCAAAGAAACTAGTTATAACGCCTACGCCTTATTCTTCTACAAGGCGCGGCGTTCCTGGCCTTTAAACTCACTTATGGGACTCAAAGTAATAATCTAATTTAGGTTGGCGCCGGGGATTAACCTGATTTAATTACGGCAAAAAATTAGATGCGGCCTTATCAATTAAATGTCCCACCAGAATTTGTCACATCCCGCAACTACGTCAAACGAGAACCTAAAAACCGAAAACAATTCTGGAAAAATTAAAAAAAACTGAAAATCCTCCAAACAAAAAACACAAAAAACTTACCTCAATTAAAACAAAACTAAAAAAATATAATTACACATGAAAAACAAATTTAAACACAAAAATGTCTTTGAAAAATCAAAAATTTAAAGTTAAAGTAATTACTAACAGTACTATACCTAGCAAATGGATTGGTGGTTTAAAATTACTATTACGTCTTAAGTTAATACAAAATGAAAATAACAAGCTCAAGGTTCAGTAAAGAATATTAAAAAAAATTAACACAATTTTTCTACCATTCCTGAAACTTTACTCATACATTTATTTCCTTTCACAGCTACGTCAATTTTCAGTGTTTTAATAAATTTTGTGACATTTTTTCTCACCTTGAATGAAGTACAGAAGCACTGCACTTAACACAGCTATAACCAGTGCTGTATGTATTACTGTGTAATATCATGAAGTTATTTGTATAACTAATGATCCTTCTTTACTCTACGTGGGTGCAAATAATTTTTAATGAATTACTTTATAGCTTAGATGGTAGGTAAGCCATGACGTCTCATTGGCAGCAATATCAATAGAGATAGATTCAGAAATGTATGCAACAGTAGTGAGACAATTGCAAATACGCACATGTATTACCGGGTACTCCAACACAGTAAACCTCATACCATAAGCTAGCGTGCAACCAACTGCATTATGGAGGTAGAATTCGGAGCATCAACTTCGGATGTAATCAGTCTAATGTTTTGGTAGATAGGGTTTACTAACCTGAAAATTTATGGNATTATTATTGTGGGTGTATTTATTTGTGTTGTGCAAAAAATTTAAAGATTAAGCAAAATCAATGTAAATTCAATTTCTAAATAGGAAAACCATTATCATAATTACCTACAAGTGCATTTTGTTAGATGAGGACATTTTCTTTATCATAACATTTGAAAGAAAAGCTCGTTTGGCATCCTGAACATGTCTTCCCATGCTGCTATAATATGTAATATGTGTGATATATGGTATGGGATATGATGTGCAATAAAATGGTTGTTGTGTTGGTTCTTTGGTTTGCTGGGCTCTCCCTTTATTAACTAACACTATGTCAAGCGTTGAGTAAAATGGGT
Organism: Clitarchus hookeri; assembly: GCA_002778355.1. Taxonomy (NCBI): domain Eukaryota; kingdom Metazoa; phylum Arthropoda; class Insecta; order Phasmatodea; family Phasmatidae; genus Clitarchus; species Clitarchus hookeri. The sequence continues at coordinate 1,025,643 of NQII01000071.1, read as the reverse complement.
AATCACTGGTCAGTGTAGTGGGAGTGACAAGTACACTTTCAATATACAAGTGAACACTCATTGAAGTTCCACGTAGAAAACACAGGATATGCAGGACATAGCACTCAGGAATAATATCTACTTGCTACTTTGCTACTGGGATTAAAAGCAGGACAGTGGGTTTCACTCAGATTTTATTCAATTAAAAATTGTCAGTTAGGAAAGAAATATTATGTTAAAGAAATCTGAAAATTCTTAAATGTTTGACTCAACCTTAATTTGGAGTTTAATTACTTAAAATATCCACCATCCTTAAAAGAAANTGAAAATTCTTAAATGTTTGACTCAACCTTAATTTGGAGTTTAATTACTTAAAATATCCACCATCCTTAAAAGAAAAATTAATGCTGCTCATTCCTGTGAAAAATGTGATAAAGAAAACTTTAGTATTCCCAATAGCTTCTACTTCTCACCTCGCTAGGCTGTGTTTCACTTCCGAACTATATTAAATAAAACTGTGACTGACACAGGTAATTATCCAAAAGGTCACTCAAATTAAAAATCNTTCACTTCCGAACTATATTAAATAAAACTGTGACTGACACAGGTAATTATCCAAAAGGTCACTCAAATTAAAAATCAGAAGCAAAGTTTATGGTTTTGAACCACTCAATATTTCAATTAAGACTGTATATCAGGGTTAATTATTTCAATTCATTTGCTCCGGTACTTGCATCAGTCCATACAGCTGCGGACCTCTGGATTGTATCATACTAATGGCAGCCCAATTCATCACAATTATAAATGCGAAATTGTACAGTAGAGATCCCCAAAAGTACTTTTAAATACTTTAAACATCAATATATGCCCCTCTGACATTGTACAAAGGACGGCGTCACCTAGTGTGTGGTTGGCGTCATTATCCTTAAAATGGTGCCTGGCGCTAAGCAGCGCCTCGAAATAGGCGGCGTCTGGAACCACTCAAAGAAACTAGTTATAACGCCTACGCCCTTTACTTCTACAAGGTGCAGCGGCATTCCTGGCCTTTAAACTCACTTCTGGGACTCAAAGGAATAATCTAATTTAGGTTGGCGCCTGTGATTAACCTGATTTAATCCCAAAAAAAATTTGGATGCTGCTGTATCAATTAAATGTCCCACCACAATTCATAACCTTCAGCAACTACGTCAAACGAGTACCTAAAAACCTAAAACAATTCTGGAAAAATTAAAAAAAAAACTGAAAATCCTCCAAACCAAAAACACAAAAAACTAACCTCAATTAAAACAAAACTGAAAAAAATATAATTACACATGAAAAACAAATTAAAACACAAAAATGTCTGAAAAATCAAAAATTTAAAGTTCAAATAATTACTAACGTACTATACCTAGAAAATGGATTGGTGGTTTAAAATTACTATTACATCTTAAGTTAATACAAATGAAAAAATCTGCTCAAGGTTCAGTGAAGAATATTTTCAAAAATTTACAAAATTTTTCTACCTTTCCTGAAACTTTACTCATACATTTATTTCCTTTCACAGCTACGTCAATTTTCAGTGTTTTAATAAATTTTGTGACATTTTTTCTCACCTTGAATGAAGTACAGAAGCACTGCACTTAACACAGCTATAACCAGTGCTGTATGTATTACTGTGTAATATCATGAAGTTATTTGTATAACTAATGATCCTTCTTTACTCTATGTGGGTGCAAATAATTTTTAATGAATTACTTTATAGCTTAGATGGTAGGTAAGCCTTGACGTCTCATTGGCAGCAATATCAATAGAGATAGAGTCAGAAATGTATGCAACAGTAGTGAGACAATTGCAAATACGCACATGTATTAACTGGTACTGCAACACAGTAAAACCTCATACCATAAGCTGACGTGCAACCAACTGCATTATGGAGGTAGGATTCGGAGCATCAACTTCGGATGTAATCAGTCTAATGTTTTGGTAGATAGGGTTTACTAACCTGAAAATTTATGGGATTATTTGAAAATAAGTGCCTGAGCCACTTAAATCATGTAAGTTTACATGCCCTACCATAGCACTACTTGTGTGAAGAATTTGTTGAAAATTTGTTTGATTGGTTCCCAAGATGTCATAAAACCTCCATTTTTTCATTTCACTTCCTTCATAAATGGTACACAAAAAGTTATGTATTATCACATTTGATGATTGTCATAGACACTGCCAATATATAGGGTTTGGTTGAAATTGTTTGGGAGAAATGGTATACTAAGCAAACATTTTTACATGGCTTTTATTTTGGCAAAATATAAAGATTTAGATAGAGTACGAAAGTATAACTTGTCCAATGAATTTGGTGGGAAATACATATATAATTGTTTCATGGAATAGGACATAAAATACTTAATTTTTCATGAGGTGTTAAATTCTAAAATTGCAGTGTAAAGAGTTTGTTTATAAGCNAAATACCTAATTTTTCATGAGGTGTTAAATTCTAAAATTGCAGTGTAAAGAGTTTGTTTATAAGCCCATTTGGTGGGGTTGCACAGATACTGTCGGTATACAAAGATAAGTTAAATTGGTTACATGGATTTCTAGATATAGCATACTAAGCTAAAATGTTAATACTGCTGCCATTCTGAAGATAAGTGTCTGATCCTCTTAAAATATATTAATTAATATAGCCTCCCATTGTACTACTTATTTGCGAGATTTGGCAAGAATCTGCAATTGTTTCCCAAGATATTAAACAAAAAACTTAATATTTTCATTTGGTGCTATCTTACAAAATGGTTCACAAAAGATACTTTGTGTAGACAATTTGATTATTGTAATAAATATCGCTAACAGACTGTCATCCGACCTCATCCCTCAGCCGGCATAAACTTGTCACGGGTCATGCACACACGAGGTGCAGGGCCACTTGATGCATGTGTTAAGTGCACCAAAGGTTGGCTACAGCCGAAGAGGATAAGGGTTCTTGTTAGGTTCAGGCTTTCATCAAAGGTTTATGTAAGTGTTTTGTTGTGCACTCCTATGCACATTCTGTAATTATTTTGTAAGGTTTTATTTTGACGTATCTTATGTCACACACTCTTGTGCATACAGTGTGGAAACAGTGGCCAAGACCACCAGCAGAGTGTTTTAGTATATAAGAATTATTATGTTTGTTTGCTGTGCACTTTTGTGCACATTTTGTAGTTTAGTAAGTAAGCTGCTGTATTAATTTTGCAGTGCACTCCTGTGCACGTGCTTGTAATCAGGGTTCCTCTCATGCTTTATATCCATGCACGTGATCCGACGGGGCCTGCACTTCCGACACAGACTAGAGTCCCCGCTTCTGACTGCCATTCTGCAGTCTCTTGTTGGAGCTCAAGCCAGACAAATGCATGCCACTAGGCCTGCGGGCATCTCATCTTTGCTTTCACCGGTCAAATCGTTCTGTCTGTTTAATAGTGTTCAATCTTACCCCTGCAGCTGGCGCTGACCCTTCCATCGATTCGATTCGGAGGGCCTGTAACTAATTAATTGCACCTATGGGTTTTTGGTCTTTGATGTAACTAAGAGCACCAACATGCTGGTTCAGACGAGGTCTCGTGCAAGTGTTTTCTTCATGCCGTGTTGCTAAATAATGTACTGTTCAATTAGCTTTTTAGTTTGTGTAGCACCTTGTGCAGTTAAATGTCTTTTTTAAATTGTAATAAATGCCAAGTCGCTCTGGGCTTGACAAGCACGTGGTCATGCTTATTTGCTAGTTAAGTGGTCATCCCCCCCTGTATTTGCGTTTGGCGTGCTCCGTGGCCAACAACGTAGCTGAAGAGTTATGTATCAGTGTTGATGCAAGCCACATGGCTATGCCATGACATGGGATATAGTCTGTGCTCACTGTGTGGCAATGCACGAAATCACAGCCTGGCACCCCTGGAACATTACAACTACATTACCACCTCCATCCACTGCCTCACCTGTTAACAAGACACAGTTAAGTTGAAATTGATTACATGGTTTTGAAGATACAGAATATTAATCTAAAAAGTCTTGGCCCCCATTTAAAAATAAATTTCTGACCCATTCAGAACAAACCCATTCACATTGCCTGCCATAGTACTACAGGTTTGCCAAATGTGGTAGGAATAGGTTAATTTTTCCCTAGATATGACAGAAAATGTATTTCTTCATGTGATGCTATCATACAAAATGGCAGACAAAACAGGCTCAGTGTAGACACATTTGATGGTTGTAACAGGTACTGCCTACATACAAAGTTAAGTTGAAATTGGTTTGAATGGTTTTATAGATTTAGCATACTAAGCTAAAATGTTTATATGTGTGCAATTTTGAAAGTATTTGTCAGACCCACTTAAAACATACAAATTTACATTGCCTGCTATAGCACTCCTATCTGTCAAATTTGGTATGAATCTGTACTCCTATATTGTTTCCCTAGATTTTAATAAAAATTTAATTTTTTCATGTAGCACTATCTTACAAAATGGCAGACAAAGGCAGTTTTGTGTTGGCACATATGATGCTTGTAATAGATGCTTTCAGCATATAAAGTTTGGTAGAAATTGGCTAAACATTATGGTAAACATAGCAGATAAACAGAAAATACACAGTGATTCGTAAAGATTTGAGGGATTACAGACATTTATTGAAGCTAAAACCACATAGTATGCATTACTGAAAACAGTGCATAATGAACAAGGAATGCAAACAGTTTGTGTGTGTAGTGTATCAGGACATGCTACAACAGTGGATTATGCCTCAGTTGTTGGAAAACCATAATTACATTTTCCAACAAGACTGCTGTCCAGCCCATTTCCACCGTAAAGTTGATCTCCATCTGAACAATGTGCTGCGCCAACGATGGATAGAATATGCACCTGATTATGACCAGCACCTAATGGTGTTGCCTCCAAGTTTACCAAACCTCACTCTGTGGACTTTTTTGTGGGGTTTCATCAAAGACAAGGTATATGCTCCACCAATGCCACGTAACATCGCACACCTAAGAAAGTGGATCGTCACAGCAGTTGGTCCTATCAACAGGCCCATGTTGATGTGAATGTGGCAAGAACTAGAATGTTGTGTGGATGTATACCGTGTCCCCCACAGTGTACATTTGTAAGTGTCACAAAAATCTTTTTGAGTTCCACATTCATTCTACACTGTTTTCATTTCTCTACGTTCAGTGGTTTAATTGCAGTATAATGTTATAATCCCTCAAATCTTTATAATTTATCCTGTATTTATTTGTATGGCCACCATTTTTAAAATGTGCCTTATCCATTTCAATTACATCTGTTTACATGGCTTATCATAGTATTGATTTTGTGCCAAATTTCGTGAAAATTTGTTGAGTAGTTATAAAGATATAACGTAAAAGTTTTATTTTTCCGGTAGTGCTATCTTCCAAAATGACAAATCTACATAATCCTTATCTAAATTCAATGCTTACATGATGTACTATTATCATACAAAAATTGATTTAAATAGTTCCCAACATATAACATATCATCCTAAATTTTAAAATGGCCACTATTTTGAAAGTAAGCATCCAGAATGGTCAAAGCCTATAAATGTCGGATGTTCTCATTAAGTTTTATATGTGTAGCAAGAGTGACGGAATTTGGTGCACACATTCAAAAGTTTTTAGGAACACACACACACATTCACGCACACGCGCACACACACACAGTAAAGTAAACTCATAAACCACATTTTCCTTTTAAAAGCAGGCTAAACACAAACCCAAATAATAAGTACTAAACAATTACTATAAAAAATGTGATTTGCCATATTTTTAAGGTTTTTTCAGTTTATTTAAAGTAACAACTTTTTATAATGTGAGTGAAAGTCCTGAGTTTAGTTCTTAGGTATTTATAATACATAATTTGAGCTATAAACTTACTTTCAATGACATTTTCAATAGTATCATGAGGAGTTACTGTGCCTTGATACTGATTTTATTTACATTTTGAAAAATACAGCATATTGTATGATTAATTTGCTTATTTATGTCTAAAGAATTTGTGCATCATGTATCTTTCTTAAACACTTCAGTTTATTTTATTTATCCTTGTGGGAAAACCATTTCAAGAATATGATAAGATAAAGAAATATGTAAAAAAAACTGACTCGACATTTACAAGGCCCCAGGCTGCCTAGCTTATGTGTCATTAGATATTTGTCAATTATAAAAATAAATGTACTTATCACATATTCCACTTCTCCCCTCCATTAGATGCAAAATTCATTCTTGTATTTCTATACTCTAGTCAAGGTCACAGAAGCACATCTTTTATGTCTGGTATCAGGATGTATTTTAAAAAACCAACTGTAAAATTTGTGCAATAAAATTGGCAACAGCCCAGAGCACATCAACCCAAAATGAGCATAAGAAATCATTTAAAAAATGTTTGTAACAATGCAAATTGCTGAACATTTGAATTTTGTGCTGAGCGCCTTGACAAGAGGTTTTATGTTCGGAGAAAATACAAAGCCAAAATAACACAAATGCGTATAATTTTAGCTTAGTTCCTGGTCAGTAAACTGTATTGAAATTAAATCAAATAAAGCCTAAAAAATTACAATGTTAATAACATACCCTAAAATGTACATGTTACAGATATAAGGTAAAAAGGTAAATAATAACTTACTAAAAGTGTGTAACTATTGATGGACTCCATTAAACTGTTTTAAGATAAAAATGTTTTCTTAACTGAAAATAAATATGGAATTATCTGTACCTACTACACCAATTTGTTTAAATTTCTATTGAAATTGCAATTGCTGATTCACATGCATTCACAACATAATCAAACGTTATCTTTATGACGTAATGCGTGGGGGAGGGGCGTCCACCACCCCGTGTCAGTGCCAGCTCGGCTGTCGAGACATTGCCACCACCGCTACCAGCAACCACCATGAAACATCGAATTAGGGCAACTTGGCTCTGTCCATACCAGGTCGAGTGAGCCGTAAACATAGTACGTAGTACCAGATAATGATGCACATGATAAACCAGGTAATTTTTTAATTCTTGTGATATTTCTATGGTGGAAGGCTGGGATATGCCAGCAAAAATGCAGTATGCTCTGAACTCCTCATTCTGCATTTGGTCCACCCCACCGCATCTCTTTGGACTGGCCTTGAAGAAGATTTGTTCCTCTAGTAGGGGCAGCCATTTGCACTTAGTGCTAGTCTCCTCTCATTGGCCCATGCATGGTTGTATCTTAGGGGGTGGGAAGGTTGGGGTTTCACCCCCATCCCCCTCCATCCCCTGAAAGTGAAAAAAAATTGCGAGAATAATTGGCAGAATTCAATGTAAGTCTTGAGGTATATTTTCAATTTTCATATAAGCTCTACATTTACTTCCGGCTTAATTTGAGCGATAGTGCGCCAGCATCGTGGTTTTTAATTGTAAGCATGGCATTTTCCTCTCTAAACCTTCCTGCTCTGTGCTCACTGTCTGCTGCATGCTCCTTGGTCTACTGACTTACCCCTCCACTCCCCCGCAAACCACTTGCTTCTTTTACTCCTTCCCTCCCTCGCTCACCGTATTCCGTGTAACACTCACACACAGGCAGTTTATTTAGTAGGGGGTTTCAAGTTTTAACTAAACATGTGTCTAGAAGGAAAGTTTGGTAATCTGATAATGTGTACTGTTGTGTTGTGCTTGTGCTGTAATCATGAAGCGTTCTTCTGACTCATCATGTAAACAACAATCAATTAGTGACTTTTTTAATAAAAAACGTAAAAGTGGAATGGAAAATATATTTCAACAATCAGAAAATGCAACTAGGGCTACTACGTTACCAACTTCTGTATCTACTGAAAATGAAAGAACATGGCTTGATCTACTTTTAGAATAAAATGGTAAAGTGAGTAGTAATTATATGATATGTAAAAATGATATTGGTGAGTACTTAGTAGAAGCACTGTAGGTGGTTTAAAAAAAGAGCAACTACTGAGATCACCCTGGATTCCGCCGCTCTGTGTAAAGTATATGTTCTGTCCATTTGCGGGTAAGGGCGGGGGGCAAAGGGGAACATCAATGGTTGGGTTATCTAGTGTAAAAACAAACTACATGGAAAAATGCCCTTGAAGATTTTGTATCTCACTCCAACACATCACATCATAAAAGGTGCACAGAGAAAGCGGAAAATTTTTAGAAGGTAGCCGATAATTAAAATCAGAATGTGGCTCATCAGATAGACGGAAGAGCCTGTCAAGTGGCAGAAAACAGAGTCAAATTAGTTTCTATCATAAAAACTGTTATTTTCTGTGGTCGCCAAGAAATTGCTCTTCGTGAAACAGATGATTTCGGTAGAGTAATGGAAGAATCCACATTGAATGATGGTAACTTCCAAGCACTTTTGCGTATCAGGGTAGACACAGGCAACCATGTGCTTCAAAAGCATCTTGACTTGGGTGCCATAAATACTCAGTACACAAGCCCCAATATTCAAAATGAACTTATAAATATATGTGGGTCTATAGTAACAAGTAAAATAGTGCATAAAGTTAATGCTGCTGAGTTTTTCGCTATAATGGCTGATGAAACTACAGATATTGTCCGAACGGAGCAGTTGTCTTTGTGTGTGCGTTATATCAACAGGGAAGAAGGGAAAATACGTGAAGACTTTTTGGAATCAATACATGCTGTTGACCCAACTGGAAAAGGTGTAGCCACACTTGTTATAACCTGTCTAAAGAATAACAATGTGAACTGCTACTTATTGGTTTGACAAGGTTACGATGGCATAGCTGTCATGAGTGGTCATTTACATGGTGTTCAAGAATATATCAAAAAAGATTATCCAATGGCACTTTATGTGCACTGCAGTGCACACTCATTAAATCTTGCACTTGTAAATTCTTGTGCTCTATCACCTGTGTGCCACTGTGCAGGCACCATCCAGTTGGTTGGAAACTTTTGTTGGTCATCAGCTCAGCAAAGTCAGATTTTGAAAAATGCTATAACTGATCACATTCCAGAATCTCGTCATGAAACACGCTGGGTGTATAAACACAAAAGTTTGCTACATTTTGAATTGTATCCAGCTATAATAATTGCACTGGAAGAATTTGAGAAATCTGTCAATCGAGACACTGCCCAACAGGCATATAAATTACTAAGTGCTGTAAGATGTTCAAAATTCATTGTAGCTCTTCTTATTATTGAAAAGATATTTACCTACACACTCCCTTTGTGCAAGGAGCTGCAGACAGTAAATTTAGATTTGGCAACAGCCTGCGACCATGTCCAGCATGTTATTGATGATGTTGACACTATCGGTTGGGATTCTGAAAACCAGTTTGCTAATATTTTTGCTACACCTACAAGTATGCTTAAAGAAAATGGTGTGTTGAGTGTGAAATTTCTGGTTTCACGATCTGCATGGCGGCAAGCATATCATGAAAATATACCAGCTGCCACTTGTGAGGAGTAGTACTGATTAAATACAGATGAGTATAAATGAATACCCCAACTTTGAATGTCTATAATATCAAAACCAAACAACCTACAAGCTAGGTTTACTAATCAAATGAACCATGGAACTGTGAAGTTTGTTTACTATATCTTCATAACTGTTCAATGTGACCACTACGAGCAGCTCGAACAACATCTACGCGATAATCAAACTCGTTCCACACTCTTGTCAACATGTCCGTGTTACGGTTTGAATGGCGTCCGTAATTCACGTTTTGAGGTTGTCAATGTTAGCTGGCAATGGTTGACGAAACACTTTAGCCTTTATGTACCCCCAAAGAAAAAAATCGCATGGGGTAAGATCCGGGCGTCTTGGCGGCCAGTGATGAAGAGCCTGGTCACCAGCTGCTCCTCGACCAATCCAGCATTGCTGCAACTTCTCATTCAGGTATCCGCAAACAGCTAGATGCCAATGGGGTAGCGCACCATCCTGCTGGAAAATGAAGTCCCCCGCTGCCTCTTCTAACTGAGGAAACAACCACTCTGTAAGCATGTCCAAATAAGGGATTCCAGTAACAGTGGGCTTGTGAAAAAAGAAAGGGCCTCAAACTGTATCTTTGGATACAGCGCAAAACACGTTCACTTTGGGGGAAGTGCACTTGTGTTCGGTGGTTTCATATAGAGGCTCCTGACCCCATATCCGCATGTTGTGCCAGTTCAACTTACCATTTGTATGGAACGTCGCATCATCGCTAAAAACCAGCTTAGACATTAAGGTTCTGAGTGGAAAGACGAATTGGGTGAAATAATCGATTCTTATGAGCCCAAAAACATTTTTAATGACGATGAGACAGGGTTATTTTATAAGTGTCTCTCCGACCTATCAATGTGTTTTAAGGAAGAAAAGTGTCATGGTGGAAAAAATAGTAAAGAACGTGTAACCATATTGTTGGCTGCCAACATGGAAGGATCTGAGAAATTTAGACCGCTCATGATAGGCAAATCAGCCAAACCAAGATGTCTTAAAAACATAAAAACTTCTCCAATGACCTATCATGCAAACAAAAAAGCGTGGATGACGGGCGAATTATTCAAGGAATGGATACAATCAGTGAATGCTGGTATGGAGAAAAGGCAGCGAAAAATTCTGCTTTTCATGGATAATTGTACGGCCCACAACAATAACCCATCGCTCAGTCATGTTAATGTTGTGTTTTTGCCTGCCAACACTACTTCTAATCTGCAGCTTCTAGATCAGGGCATAATTAAAACGTTCAAAACCTGTTACCGCAAGAAAGTAGTGATGCATCTCCTTGAGAGCATCGAGGATGGGAAGGATCATAAAATCACCTTATTTTCAGCCATGAACATTGCTCACAAGGCGTGGCAAATTGTTAGCAAAAGCACAATAAAAAAATTTTTTCGTGCTGTGGATTCACGAAGGTGGAACTTTCATCAGCAGTTACTGAACAAGACTTAGAATGCCCTGTGAATTGGAATCGTCTTCCTCAAAATGAAGAAAATTCTATAACGTTTGAAGATTTCGTCCATTTTGACGATGGCCTAGCGGTAGCGGGGATTCTAACTGATGATGAAAATTTGGCTCCATCTCAGGACATTGATGATGAAGGTGATGACGAAGATGATGTGCTGACAATTACACCTTAAGAGGCTAAACAATACATCAACAACGTGCGCCATTTCTTAGCGAAATCAGACGTTGGCGATGAAGTATTTTCTGCTTTGAACATGCTTGACAAAGCCATCGACAATACCCGTCTGCAAGGCTTGCACCAAAAGAAAATTACAGATTTATTTTAAACTTAAATTTTTAATGTGTTTTTTATTGACGTAATTATTGATATATATACAGTACATATGTATACATAATATGTAGCCATGCATTTATCATTACATATTAATGCAAATTTGCATTAATCTCGTTAATATATATTTTTTTATCCCCAATTATTGGTAATCCCGCTAATTTGAATATCTCGATAATTCATATTTAACATTCAGTCCCTTGACAATACAAATTATCGGGATTCTACTGTATAATAATGTTTGTTTACGTTAAACTGAGTACTTTCAAAGTTCTGCTTAAGATCAACTTGTATACACATTATGTATTCTTCCACTTTATGTGTGCAATTAACATTGTCATTGGCCTGATAATATTGGTAAAATGAAAATTTTACAATTTTGCTAATTCTTATATGAAATTTAAAAAATTAAATCATTGTAGAATTCACAAATGTTTACCTAACACTTTTAATTCAACTTTACTGGACCTTTAAGGGTGCTTACCAGTGTGTGTGTTGAAATATAAATGCAGGTGGGACATTTTATCTTTGGGATGAATCAACGCCACATTTTCTCGATACTCTACACCAGTATCGATACTAAAACATTCTCATGATACACAATACTGAGACTTTTCTTGATACTAAATTAAAATTGTCTTCTTTGGTAATCTATCACATAAAGAGAAACTACTTAACTTGAATACAAATTTTACTTTGCCTTTAGGTGTTTCAGAACAACTTTATTTAGCTGCAAATTTTGTAGTGCCTTGCAAATTTTCTTAAATGTACATGAACACAAAATATCTCGACTTTGCGACAAATTTTTATTACCTTGCAATATTTAAATATTTTTATATGACTAACCATAAGTATATAAAAACAACACAAGTGCAAATTTTACTCAGACTTGTAATATTTAAATATTTCAAGAAACTCAACCTTGAAAGTACCAAAACAAGTGTACTTAGTTGCAGCTTCTACATGGTCTTTAAATATTATTAATTTTTAGAAGACTAATGTAATAAAAGTAAGTGATAACAAAATGATTTGGCAACAAATTATTCACCGTTTTTCAGTATTTGAAAAATATTAACAATAAGTACATGAACACAAAACAACTTGGCCAAGAAAATTGCTCATTTGACTATGTAGTGTTATTGACATATGCTGAAACTATACGTTACACTTTAAACAAGTGGTGGATGGCCTGTAGCTCAAACGTCCATAACCAATGAAAAGCATCAAGACCATATCTTTCAATTCTACAGAATCTCATTTCTGCAATGAATGCTGTAATCAAATTTTGAGGGTAAATTATAGCTAAATACTCACTTATTTTGGGACTTAAAGGAAATTATTGTAATGTTTGTTTAGTAAAACGTTGGATAACTGAGAGTAAACTGAGTGACAAGTACGGTAGCCAACGCTGCTTTCTCTTTCTGTCCAGTCCAGCGCTCTGCGAAACGTGTGGCCTCACTTCCTCCCCTTACACGTTTGGCAAGAGGGAAAGTGGTTGCCTAGCAACAATCATGGAATCTGTGCGTCCTCTCTCTCTAGGTCAGTGGATGTCAGCTATACTCGTGTACGCTTGGCTGTAGTTCATCATAGCCTGACTCAAAGTCGCTTCCTCCCCTTACACACCTGGTGAGAGGGGAAATTGTTGTCTAGCAACTACCACAGCACTCTTACCATTTTCTTGTTTCTTCTTGAAGGAGGGGAGGTAGTCACGGTACTTACAGCTTTGGTTCTTCCCCTCCTGCCTGTTCCACATGTTGTGAAGCGGCTGGAGTTATAAACATCTCGTAGATGAGTTTCCACTTTTCAGTATTTAAAGATTGTTATGTGACTGTTACCCAGCGGCAATAATTATTCAATAAAACATAGTACAGTAGAGCACCCCTCAACCGGAATCGTCGGGGGAAGGGCTATTCCAGTTGTGGGAAAATTCCGGTTATGGGAAATGAGGGTGGGATGGTGTGAAAAATAATCCATTTTTAGTCTGAAATCGTGTATATGTGGCACATAATTCTAACTTAAGAAATCAATGGGTGCAAATTATTAGTTTTATCCTTAAAGTTACAAAACAATTAAAAAAAACTCTACATACTGTTTATGAAATGTGAGTCATAAAACTCCCGGCGCTGCTTTAATGACCTTCATTCTCAACCTTCTAGGGGTCTAGGGGGGATTCTTATCTCTCCGCGTGTGTGTCTGCCTGAGTAAGCGAGATCTGGATATCATCTTACTGTTTGTGTTGACGTTAATCTGATAAAACTTCCCGAAGTATAGTCAATTCCGTTGACAATCTTTTCCCTTACTGCATGGCACGTCGGCACAACATACATTTACAAGAGCGGGGCTGACGTATTATAGACCAAGTTCACAAAGTACCGTATTTCGGCATGTATAGGCCACACATTTTTACAAAAAAAATGACAAAAAGTGGGGTGCGGCTTATATACAAGATATTGGCATAAAAAAATTTTTCCCCCTAAACCATATTCAGAAATTTGCCAACGAACAATACGCTCTAATGTTTTAACTTAGTTTCTAAGGAAGTAAAAAAAAAATTAATAAATAGCTCATCATTTGTGTTTAAACGCGTATGGGTCACAGCATACTTTAGCCTGCCTGCCCTCGACTGTTCTGCTTTGTATCACCTCTAGCTGCCATTCAGCTTGCGCACTTCTTTTCTTTTTTTTGTTTCACCCTCTCGCTTGGCGTCTTTCCTTTCCACCACCACCCCCTTCCCAAGGCCGCAACCATAGTCGCCCAGCACCAAGCAAGTTTGCTTGCTCCTTTTCTTTTCTTTCTCCCTCCTTCCTCCTCATTTTTGTTTGTCACTCTCTCTCTCTCTCTCTCTCTCTCTCTCTCTCTCTGGTCGAATGAGACAGCCAGCAGCAGCTGTGTGTGTGTGATGTCGCACGCACACATGCACCATACCATTGCCTGCCCGGCAACAGCCGGCCCAGCTGGCAGGCTACGCACAGCGCACTTTTTCCGCAATTTAAACGCAGTGTTGAAGCATTTTGTCATAAATACGAAAGTTTTATTTACGTGGAATACTGCGCTGTTGCAACTTTTCAGCAGGTGGAGGCCAGGCGGCACGGTAACGATAACATTCAAGGGCAAATTTATTAGTTTGCTGTTGCCACACTAGCTAGATGAGGCCCGGCAATATTTACGGGAATACAAAAATTCAGTGCGGCCTATAGTTGAAATATTAATTATCCCTAATCTTTCATCAAAAACTTCTGGTGCGGTCTATACACGCCAAAATACGGTACATGTACACTAACACGTTAGTAGTGCTAGAAATAATGATACTAGTACTCCTTCAACTAGTGGTTGTAAAGAAGCTACTGTGAGGGTAGAAGTGAGAAGGCATTATGAAAAAAATTTGTCACCTGTCATTATGAAAACTTTTTGGTGATGATTAATTAACACACAAAATGTGTAATCTGCATAAATATTTTAGCATCACATAGTATGAAACCTAATAAATAAGAGAGATGTCTTAAAGCCAAACATTCTGAGTTTACACACAAACCAAAAAATCTTGTTTTGTCAGAAAAATGAGTATTTTAAAGTCAATTAAACAGATGCAGAAAAAAATGTGAGTTTTAAGGCCCTTTTAGCCTCTTACCAAGTTTCCCATATAATTGCTACATGTAAAAAAAACACACAACGGCCAAAACTCTGGTTTTACCAGCATTAATTTGCATAATATCAACAATGTTGGATGAATCTTCTGCTTAGCAATTGTAAAATAGCCCTTTCTCTGATAACAGCAGAAAAGTTTCACATATGACTGACGATTTACATTAGCATTTAATTGAGAAGTTGCATAACAAATACTTAAATATTTTGCCTTACAAGTGGACAGATAATCACAAAAATGCTTATTTTGTTGCAAATGTTCACTTTGATGATGGATGTGCTATGCAAGAGGAGTGTATCTTGAAAAACAATAATAGAACAAAGGCTTTTTACAAATGGAAACTAGTCATCATGCGATAAGTGCATTGGTATACGTACATGTTATGGCACACTGCTGTTCCCAGGCTACCATTTTTAAAACAATATGTTGGACTGTGAAACTGCTGGTAGGAAGTGCAACTCTGCACCTCACTGTGATGTAACGACTGCAGGAGAGATTTCCAAAACCTTGTTAGCATCTTTATTTTATCATCTATTCATATTAAAAATAATAACCTAGCCCTAGACTTATTAGTATTTATGGCTCACCTGAATTGTAGTATGGAATTGTTACCAACACACTCAACTCGCATTATGGAAAACCTAGATTCCATTCCTTCTTCAACCATCCTGATTTTGATTCTACAAAATCTCTCGAGGTGAAAACTGGGATGGTTCCTTCATACATGTCATGGCTGAGTCCTTCTCCATTCCTGCTTATCCAAAGAACAATTTTGTAAATTATTTTATCTTTTGTAACTCAATTGGTCTAGATTCCATCTGAGTATTTTTTTTTTTTGTAAAATTCACGAACACATTTTTGTGATTAGGTATTATTATTATATTTTTGTTTGAAATTATATGTCCTGTACTGATGTATTCTATTATGTTTTATGTAATGTAGACTTGACATATTCCATAGCCTTCTGGCCCTCTTTGCCATGTCTATAGAATGAAAACAAAATAAGTAAATAAATAAACATCTGGTAAGGACCATAGTTGAGACATTAAGCTCTACCTCCCTACAAGCACAAGTATGTGACAATTATACTAGTTCCTGAAATGTTGTGTGTTTACTAGATTCTGACAAAATTAACTTTGGTTTCAGTTGGTTTGAATGATTACAGAAAGATGACCTTGCATAAAAAGTTTTACATTTGCATTTTTTAAACAGTATGAGTTGGTCTTAAGTTTTTTAAAACGGTTAAAGTAGGATACTGTGACTAGGAAATATCTGGGTACTGATTTTGCCACAATTCATTTTGTGTGCCCAACAGTTAATATGTTTGTGGAAGGAGGTAGTAGTCAGCACAGACAAATGGCTATAATTTCTTAATAAACCTACATTTTAAAGGAATTGGGATAGAATTCATGATAATGAAATGTTTTCATATGTTTTGAAAGGAACCAAAGACTCTTCAAAGTATTTGCTGCTCTTGAGTATGGCCAAAACTAACCCAAGACATGCTCTCTCTCTATTGAACCCCATGTAGAACCACTGCCTGCAGAATATTGTCAGAAGCTTAAAGACCAAAGCATATTGTATGTATAGACCTACTAGTACTCACAATTGTTAGCATTTGCCCATATGAATTATTTTAACAAAATAGTAATGTTGCAGTAGGTGAGACAACAATTTAAATATCACAGAACTAGTTTCACAGCGTTTTGGCATTGGCAAACAATTTTCATGTAGATAATTCTGCAAGAAATATTTATGTATGTTTCACGTGGCAATTATGTTGATACACATGGCAATTGTGTTGATACACATGGCTATTGTGTTGATACACATGGTTGGATCATGCATTGCCACTGATGTTTCAACCATCCTTTCCATTCAGACACTGCTCCAGGACGATGGAGCAGCGGTGGTGTGGTGGTTAGATTACACGCCTCCAACCTAGGTGAACTGGGTTTAATTTTCAGCAGGGTTGCTCCTGGATTTTCGCACATAGGAATCAGGCCAGACAATGTTTGTGGTCAGCAGGTTTTCTGTAGGATCTCCCATGTCCCCCACCCTTGTATTCTAGCACTGCTCCATATTCACCTTGCTTCACCATCAGTTCTCAAGACCTCAATGTTAAGAGCAGCCCAAATCTCTGCCACTCTCCACTCCAGGATGATGTGTATACATGCGCCATATAGTCTTCCCTCTAGTTAGAAATCTGCTGCCCAGGTTGTGTAAAATCCCACTTATTTTAGCACATTAACATTTAGTAAAGCTCTTCTGAAAGCCGCAATGTGTGTTATTATTGCACAAGTAGCAGTTACCATTGCCACGCAGAGATCAAATAACGCTAAATAGTCACAAACAGAAGTGTGTTTCTGCTTTAGCAATTCTTACTCTGGTGTTGATAAGTAAAAAGAAGCCAATCCTAGTTACCACCAGATGTGGGCATTATACTTATAACTGTAGATCTGTATTCAATATAAGACATGTATTTTGTAAAGAGTTGATTTCAGAAGTTCTTGGTTAACCACAAACCATCTATACACATGAATTTCACTGGTCTCCACGACTATCGCATCATATCATAAGTATGCATAGATTAATTTTAAATATTGATTCTTCTGTGTAATTATGATTCCCTCCAGGATTAAGTTAATTGTAATTATTATATGTATGTTTATGCATGCTTATTAGGTACTGTATTCAAGATGGTTAATTTTAAGATAAGGCACCGTGGCCTTATCTTCACCAATGTAATAAAAGCCATAAAATCATGAATAAAAAATTTATCAAAATTAAATTTTGGTCGGTGTTTTTTAAAGACAAAAAATTTGTACTTGTGAATTACTAGGAATGTATATCTTTATTTTCAACATTTTTATACAGAACTTTCATTAGAATAACAAAACATAAACCTTAAAGAACATACAACAATGAAACTACAAACATGGTACTCATCAAAGCTGGGCATTTGCCTTAGCAGAGGATGAGGTGATGACTTCACTGTTGACAGTAATTATAACCTCAAAATAATTGTTTCAGAAATTACACAGTAACCTGTGTGCCTTAAGTATCATTTTTGCTCATTACACATAGAATGGAAATCTGAGGCATCAAACAGTTTACCATTATGTAAATATTAAAACAAAATTGAATAGTCCATTTAAAAATGAGTGCTGTCATAAAATTACAGTGCTAGTGGTTTTGATATCAGCTAACCACTTTGAAGTGACTCACAAAATACAAATACAACCAACATAAAGATAACTTAAGTAATGGTAATCAGTTATTTGTAGTTAATGGCATATATTGTACTGCTAGATGAGATGGGATGAATGTGAGTTAACCAGAGATACCTATGGTTGGGAACATAACTTTTTTGACAACCAATGCAATTAGACAATTTGATGCAGGTGTGCAGAATGTCCCCCTAATTAAACAAAAAAATGTTTTGACAAATTATATCCTCATAATAAGGAATATTGGATTATTACTATAGTGGTAAATATGGCATATCATAGTTATTAGCAGCAGGTGTACCGTACTGGAAACTTATATGAACCAATGATTTATGGAAAAATTATGTTTAATTACATTTTTCTCATTTATCGTAACCACAGTATTAGATCTTACCTAACATGTTGAACTAAAGTAATTATTTTAAATACCCATTTATTTAAAGAAAACTGTGAAGACATCTCCCCATTAAAAAATCACTATACTACATCAGTTGTACATAATTTAAAAACTAAAAAATGGTATGATACTAAAACAATAACTTTATTATTGCATGTACTATGCAAAACTTTCATCTTCTGGTAATGTTACACCAAAAGTGAGACATGCAAATACCAAGTTCTTTAGTTACATACAATCAATACTTAAAACTACAATTAAGAACAAAAAATGAACTCAGCAATGAAGATTATCAAACATAAGCATATGGAAAAAGATGCTGTCTTGTGCATTACATCAAATACAAACAAATAATTTATGTTAACTTAGTACATACTGCAACTATAAAATTTTAAGATTACTGCTTCAAGGATAATGCATTAATTAAAAGTTTCTGCTGGCTTATATTGTATATGAAGTTGTCATTCTGTTTGGAAAATCATAGTATCAACATAATCTGCAGCTGGGACCACATATTTGTTAGTTCTGGCTGTAACATGTCATGCTATATTTTCTGTATGCTTCAATGCATTTACAAAATGATTTGTATTGTGATTAACAAACTTAGTGGAATGGAAATTCATGTTATACAAAATAAACAGCAGAATACAAAATTGCTGTCTGTAATGAAACTCGTGAAACCTTGCCTCAGCACTTAAGCAGCATTCACATTACAATGAATTTTTGTTTATCCATTGTTGTGTGTTTAGAGCCTTAGTAAAAAAAAATCCATTTTAGTAATGTCACTATCATAACTAGAAACATTAGCATCTCAGAGACAGGCTTTTATTGTTCCAGCTTTGTCATTTGAAATATGGGTCTGTACACTGTCTCTGTTGTAAAATTGCATGTATTTTCTGAGAAGCATGCTTCATATCATAATGTTGCTTCCATCACAAGATTGTATGTGGTCCGTCACACTTACACACCACTTTTGGTACCAAACAATGTCTACAACTTGGCACTTACAGAAACACTTCCCCACACATGTAAGTAGAATAAATCCCCAAAAAATTGTAACCACTATTACAATCACACACTGTATTTCCTCATTCTGGTTGTTAAATTTATGTTCTGTTTTTTGTGCGCACATTTTCAGTGTTCATGTTAATTGTCTCTCACTGTTTGCTCAGTCTCACATACAGTTTTCTGATTTTACACACAATATAATTTCAAAACATTCTCTTAAAACTAAGTGCCAAAACAGTACTTTGTAAAAAAAAGACTTAAAAACAAATTACATAAATATTTTTGTAATGCTAGTCACAAACAATTCAGGTTTCAAACTTACAGAAAAAATTATGCCACGGCTATGTACAAAAAGGTGCCAAATTTAGAATTGCAATGAATAACAGACAATCAGTGCACATTAAGTGTTAATCACAAAAATTAGTGAAAAATGTATGTGTAGGTGAATGGCTGGTTTATTACCCATTTTATGGCCAGTGTGTTACTGTGACTGTGGATAATGTGTGAATATTTGCAGAACTTTGTTTGCGAACAAAAATTTGCCAAACCTGTTGCTGTCATTTGTATGTCTTAGAATTTTTTTAGTGACAAACATTCAACAGCACTTCCTCAGTTTTATTCATATGCACCTTGTTGAGACAAAAATGTTTGTTTTGTGTAACATTGTTTCTTCTAGCTCATTAAAATAAACACAGTATCTAAGTACAGATCATTTGGCATTTTCTGTTACCTTCCAGTAATAAACATATATATTTACTGTAGCTATTTCAAAACTCAGAAGACAGATTTTAATTCTGCAGCCCTTAGTGGACAAGAAAGGATGATACCAAATGGAGATGGTTTAACTGGAGAATAATTTGTACAGCAAGAATATTTGTACTTAAAAAAAATTACAAAATTTGAGGAAGTCTAATATGAAAGGGGTAGAGAGAGGAATTTTACGAGGAAAAATTCTGCAGCACAGAATTAATTAGCAATTAAAACAAAAGCATCATGACAAAAACAAAAGCATCATGATAATCTACACATGAACACAAAATATGATTTCAATATTTTACCCATTAAAGAAAAGAAAGTATATAAATGTGATTGAAACAACTCTGTGAACACTTTATAACACAACAAATCTAAATGTCTGGATAAGTGACAAATGGCTTGTAACAAGAATTT
Source organism: Clitarchus hookeri (assembly GCA_002778355.1). Lineage (NCBI taxonomy): Eukaryota > Metazoa > Arthropoda > Insecta > Phasmatodea > Phasmatidae > Clitarchus > Clitarchus hookeri. The sequence continues at coordinate 1,004,969 of NQII01000071.1, read as the reverse complement.
TTTTTAGAGAACTGCCAAGTTGGCGAAAACCTTCTCTGTTCACATTAGAAGATAAACCTGACAGAACTAGCAAGTATAAATCTGTGATGATCTAGTTAAATGAATCACTACCCTAAAAGTTTATTTTTGCTTATTTCACAACAATCATGATATTTATCAACCACGTTGTGATGTAAACAAAACAGTAAGAACTTACGAAATATAGTCTAGTCTATCATTTGTTCTAAGTTTCTACAAACATATAACAATGACAATCTTAGTTTATTCTAAAATTACATATCTTTAAAAATATTCTACCTCTTTTTTTTTTAATAAAGGCACTTTTAAAAAAATGTTTTTAAAATGCAATAAAAAATTCCTGTAAGAGATGCATTCTAATGAATACATTATTACTATCTCGTAGTAATGGTGAGATTATCATCCAGCATAGGAGAATACCAGTTGAAAATATGATTCACAACTTCTGTACACATTTTTTTTGTATTGCTCAGGTACACTGAGTTTCCCTTAAAATTGAGAATATAATAGCATTAACACAGTACATTAAAAATGGTTTTTATGAAGCTGTTTGAATATTCATATTTTTCACCAGGGCTTCAAATTCTCACTGAACTATACTTATTGTAGATTTTCCAACATGGCTTTCTTTCGTGCCCTCTCTTCAACTCTCTTTTGTTTGATTTTCAAAATTATCTTTTGCTTAAGGGCTTTACCAATTGTTGTTGAAGTCTGATACTGCTTGAGACGAAAAGCAGGATTCCTGAAGGTTGCACTTGAACGTTAAAAGTCTACAGCTCTTGGAAGAGGAACCTGAAATAAAGTGGGAAAAACAATTTGAATTAATCATCATTATTACATATAGTCTGCCCAAAATCACATTTTTCTGCTAAGTACACAAGATGGTGTCAGGCCTGGTTTTGCTTTCATACTGATCTAGCCTGCCATCATCTAACTGTAAGTGAACGTTCGATTCGTGTAGATGTCTTGCATGATGCATTCCTTTTGAGTAGTATAGTTTATAACATCTCAAACACAATGCATGTCCAACCATGTCACACTGGCTTGGCAATCTGTCTGTACAGGCCATGCAGACTGTAAGTCTGTCAGTTCTCTTCCAACTGAGCACTTTTCAGACAAGGGACTTAAAAGGCACTCAAGGTCATCTTCAACAGTTTCGGGGGCGATACAAGGTGGAGACGAAGGAACAACAGTACAAGGACAGAGAGATGGAATTACCACGAGGAAACCTGCCAGCCAACAACAAGGTCCACCATGTTTCCCAGATGTGAAAATCAGGATTGACCCCACTGGGAATTGAACCCAGATTGCAGTGATGGGATATCAGTGTACTAGATACTCACCCAACGTGACTATCAGAGCACTTCTACGAGAAACCATGCCAGCAACTGTGTATGTTTAACACTAGAGCTGGGACAAACCCAGATTTTTTAATTTGAACTGAACCTTAAATATCTTCTTGAAACATAACCTTTGAATCGGTGCATAACCTGAACTTGAAACAAAACACGTCATAAAATTGGGACCAAACTTAAACTGCATTTTAAGAATTTAAAAAAGTATGGAAAATATATAAGCTTATACGTACAATGGCTAATTGAATTTCTTACCAAAAATACTTTTTGGGAAAATAAAATTCAAATTAAGTTTTTAGTTTTACTGTTTATAACCATAACTAAAAATGTAAAAAAAAAAATTACACAGTTTAAATATTATGACTATCTATTCATTTTTGTTAACACATNTACCACCTTTGTCGCCAGTACTACTGAGTGGAAAAAAATTATCTCATTATTCCTTCACCGACACATTAGAGAATTATCAAAAATGTAAACACCTTATGTAGGGTTCTTTTAGATGCTCAATTTCAACTTATTACTTGAATCTCGCTTCCATCAGTGATCCGATATGCAATCAAACACTCCTGAAAATTGATTCTGCACTGTCACAGTTGACCACTCGAATAGACATTTTACTAATTTAGCTTACAGTTCATTTTCTATTTTCAAACATAAAATTTCATGATAAATTTGTGATTTCACACCCATTGCAAACATGTGTCCTTAACCACGGAGCGTAAAATTATACTTTGGCAACACAATAACATGTTGGGGCAGGGGTAGGAGATAACGTAGCAGGTACACAGCGTCTTGTACACATTTGTGGTGGGAAAACTCACCAGTTCAGAGACATCTTGAAGCATTACCAGACTGCTCAGAAGTAGGTGAGGGTCTTGGTCGACCACCTAGGTGTCCTCGCATGTCTAAGATGTTGTTGCATTGTGAATGGTTGCTAACTGTGGGTGATTTATAACATGCCTAGCACCATCACGGTTGCAAGTCGTGAACTCGTGAGTTACTCAAGTACTTACATAGTGCTACAATGTGGAGCTGTGAAGTTTCTCCACACACCAATTAAACACTGATATATTATTTATTACACATGAATTAACACTGAAAAACCATAAAAAACTCTCAGAGAGTTTGATGGTAGGGCTAACTTTCAAAATGCAGACAAGCGACTAGACCTGAAATAATAGGCAATAGTGAGAATGTACAGTTTTATTTAAGTATAAGACTGTCACACATACAACAATAAATGGTCTCATCTTTGAAGTCTAATGACAATGGTGAGTTCACGTTATTATGGTGGTTCGATTGGACTGTGTCCATTGCCGACCATGAGACTAAATAACAATCTCGCACACGCACGCAGAACTCAGCAAGACAAAAGATGAAAAAACCTTTTACAACCCCACAGACAGATAATTAGGAAAAGCTGTTTCCTTGTCAATGAAAAATAAATATGTATATAATTAAAATGACGAACAAAATAGACAAACAATTTATTATTACAAAACAGGGCAGACAACAAAAGCAAACCAAAAGAAAAGACAACACGGTGACGAAAACGAAAACACCACACAGTAGTATTGGAAACATTTAGTTAAGTGATCTAAATAGTAAAATGACTACATGTGCTGCTCAGTTAGCAACACAAAAAATGTTAGTATTTAAACTCCAACTGGTTATGCAGGTATTAGTATGTGTGAATTGTGGATCATAGTATTTTTTGGTGAAAAAATTGTAATATCTGTTAGTAGTGTCGCATGCAGGTTTAGGGATTAGGGAACGCCGTTGGCTCACATCCATCCCCCCCTCACACCACCCCCGCCTCGCGCACTTCGCTAGGCGCCTTCCAGACGGCACGTGGAACCAGGGCCGGTGGAAAATTTCCGGTACACGTGGAGCTGAAGCGTAGGCCTTCCCCCTTCCCCCTCTTCACCCCCGGACACCTCTCGCCCACCGCGAGATCTGTGGAGTACAGGGAATTCACGAGATATCAACCAAATAATCGGGCGTATTTCACCTAACTCAGAAAATACGCACCACGGAAGGATCGCTGACGACAGTAGGTATTACCCCTCCGCCCCGCCAGAAACTTCAGAAATCAGGACACGTGGGTTAGCAGGCTTTGTTCGGAGCTCTTTCACCTCACCCCCTCACACCTCCTTCCCGCCCCTACAAGGCGCCACGTGCCGACAATTAAGACTGGGGGCTTGCAAGCATAAAAACCCCGTTTCGAGAGTGGAGGGGAGTCAGTCGATTACTACCGCCCGGGTCAGTAAGTTGCTTATCACCGCGTCGGACAGTCAGTTAGTTCAGATCGACCGCCGAGAGACGTCAGTTCGAACAGAGAGAAGTCAGCCTCGCCATTTTGGCCGGGGGGAAATCGGACCCCCGGCCACACGTCGTTAGAACAGCACCACAGTGAGCTGACAGCAACTGCGGCCTTGCCAAGGCCAACCACACCGCCGGAGCTTGCCCACCATAGCTGACAGCACTCACCACTGAGTTAAGTATGACAATCACCGTCACAGAAGCCCCACTCAACCAAGAATTCGCCCAGTAAATCCGAGTAACCAAACTAGCACAGTACCGCACCTCTCAAGTTTTTATGTTGTGTATTTGTGAATATAGACACGAGACAATATATTCATACTTCAAAATAACACAGTCATAGTCTACCTCATTACCAAACCTGCAACCTCCACGCACCTTATAGTCGGTGCCTGGGGGACATTAACTCTGACCATATAAGCCGCCATGTCTTCCACAGTGGCGGTACATGAGTCGTCGTTAGTAGCAAGTATGTTGTTCGTCGAGAAAGTAGCAAAATTTACGAGTGTTGAAAAGGAACCATTGCGGTATGTGTATATGTACCGATATATAGAAAATTCAGTGTGAAGTTATTTGAAGGCACGTATTTATGATAAGCGTAACTTAATGTGTTGGGGAAGGTTGTTAGGTATTGATGTATGTAGTGTTTATTTGCAATGGTCTAACAATAATAGTAATTAGTGAATGTAGATTGAATACATGTTTGTAACTCACCTGGTTCAGTAAGGGATGGTATTGTATAATATTTGGAAGGGTGTAATAAACTGTGTTGTAGTTAGGTAATGTTAGGTTTGAGTTTAGTAGTGGCAAAAAGATTGTCATTATTACTTACTGATGGGATAGTACAGATGTTATAATATATTATTTTGAAGGGTGTAATAAATTTTTTTGTAGGTAGGTTAGGTTATGGTTCAGTTGTGTCAATGAGCCTTTGCCAGTTTCATTTCTTTATCAGATAACAGTGGATGATACTGTATATTATTTTGAAGGATCTTATAAATTATGTCGTAGGTAGGTAGAATGAGGTTATGACTCTGTGGTGTCAACAAGTTTTTGCAGTTTTCATTTAATCATTGGATGGCAGTGTTTGTATTATTTATTATATACAGGATGATTAAAAAATCATGGGACAAACATTGAGGGGTGGTAGAGCTCACTAAAACAAACAATTATTATATAGGAATATATGGGCGGGAGTGACGCATTGAGGCGTTGAGGGCGTGGTGGGCCAGTCCGATGGCCACCACGATCACCAGATTTATCAAGTCTCGATTTTTTCTTATGGAGATATTTGAAAGCCCTCATTTACGAGACTCCAGTTGATTCCATTGAAGACCTCGTCGCTCGACTATCCTGTGCGGCTGCACGCGTGCGTGAAATACCCAGCGTATTTGAATCTGTTTGCCAATCACTCCACCGATGCTACCAAGCTTGCATTACTGTCGGTGGTAGCAATTTTGAGCAATTATTATAAACATTGCTGTAAAAAGGCATTTAGCGGCGACGTTGTAAATAAACAATGTCTAGCATTTCATGTTTTATTTTTGTGTTTGTACCTCAACGCGTCACTTCCGCCCATATATTCCTATACAATAATTGTTTGTTTTAGTGAGCTCTACGACCCCTCAATGTTAGTCCCATTATTTTAGAATCATCCTGTATATATCAATAGTATTGTGTACCATTTCGAAGGGAGTAATATGTGGTGTTGTAGGTAGGAAATGTTCAGTTAGGGTTCAATAGTGACGAGTCTTTGTTGTTGTGGTTTTAGGTGGTATGTTTAGGCAGGGGGGCTTATTTGCACATCATGTTACCATGTACAGTATATAGACATACAATTGAGCCTATCCACTCAAGCATACTACTCTTTAATGTCAAAATATGTAAATATATAAGTGTGTTGTTTGATTAAAAGTAAATTGTGGGTAATTGAGCAGATTGGCTACTGTGTATTTCCCGGTACCGCGTATGGTATCACATCGTAAACTTGGGTGGATGGGCTCAATTGTACTTCCCGATACCAAAGTTTATATATGCTGAAATTGTTCCAGTCTGTAAAACCCCACATTCTTATGGATGCCCTGTTAGGTTGTTGGAGGAAAGGCGTAGGTTAATAAGAAAACATTTGTGACATCATAGATACCATATTGGTGATATCATCACTTCTGTGTAAACAATCAGTTTTGTTTTAATGCTCTAACCTAGTGTTCACTAAAATGGGTTTCTTACTGTATTATACCGATAACAGTGAGAATTATATTAACAGTAATGTATTTATAAGGGTGTGTAAATATTTATTATAATGAAATTATAATGCAAAAATAAGAGCTTTTGTTTTTTATTTTAGCCAGAAAATATGTTGCTAATAATCAAACAAAACAAAAATTTTCTAGTTCAGTGAATATTGGAGTGCTTACCATATTTTCGTATGGTTGAATAACAATGAAAATTTTGTGATTATATTCAATGATTTGTGTCCATTATAATATTACGAAAAACTTCATCAAACATAATTTAGAAATTTTAGTGGCGAGTATGTATTAATTTATTTAACATTTTATTACAGCCTTTATTTTCTCCTTATGCAATCCACTTATGTCATTGATTTTTAGCCTGCTGAGATCACTTTCCTGTCTATGTGTGTGTATGTGTGTTTCTGTATGTATGTGTTTCCCCCCTTTTTTTTTAATTTTCAAACGCTTCAACAGAATTTCACCAAACTTGGTACACATATACAGTACAGCCCCGATTATCCGCGGAATTGGGTAGCAAGGGCACCACGGATAGCAAAAATCACGGATAACCTGAAAAAAAACTGAAAATGAGGTGCAAACACGAAAAAAAATATTTCAACATAAAAACTATGTTTTATTGTACAATAAACGTAATAAACTTTTAAAATACACACCTATGTACAGCACAGCAGAAACCTTTGCTCTACGTCTAAATGACTAAAATAAAGAACAGTAAACAAAAAACAATGCCATACATAGTACTGTACAAAAAGTGTTGAGTTACACCTTTTTAAAAAAATCAGTCACTCGTTTTTGCGTCTTGTTTTGGAAACACCTTTTCTTTATTCTAAATTATACTTTCCTTAACATGAGTTTTTCTGCCATATTTGCATCGTCGTCTTGTACCTCTAAATATTGAAACAATCCGTCTATGTGCTGCAAAGCAGTTTCGTGTGTCATCCGCGCGGGCACCTCATCTTCTTCACTTTCATTTTGTTCTTCTTCGTTCTCATTCACTCCCATTGCTTTGTTCGTTATCTCTATGTCAGTCAGTCATTCAAACCCCAACTCACTTGCGTCGCATTCCAGCCACTCTTCTATGTTCTCTTCGTCGACATTCTCACCTCCCGGAACGGATGTCACTAGGTCAACAAGTGTAGCGGTCGGCATGACTTAATTCTCTTCTTTACAAATGTTTTGGTTGACATTTGTTTGGATACTCTGAAAGACTTTTCTCCATGATTTAACAAGGGTTAGGGTTTGATGTAAACCCATGCAGATGGAATATCATAAATGCTATCCAAAATTGTATAATTCCGCCAAAATTCTTTGAGATCGCAGTCTTCCTCAGTTTTTGAGAGCCTGTATGTTCTCTTCATGGTTGCAATGACTCCCTGGTCCATAGGTTGTATGAGTGCAGTAACATTTGGGGGCAAAAACTTTGCGAAAATTTGCCCGTCAGAAGATTTAAGCACACTTGTAGCTGGGTGTGAAGGCGTGTTGTCAATTAAAAAAACAGCCTTATTTGGTTAATTTTTTGAGTCAAGATGTTTACGTACTTGAGGCACAAAAATCTCTTCAAACCATTCTTGAAAAATATGCTGGTTCATCTAACCTTTTTTTTGGTTGATAAAATCAACTGGTAAATTTTCTGCTCTTGTCCCCTTAAAAGACCTCGGTTTCTTAGATTTACCGATTACAAGAAGCCTAAGTTTGTGACTACCCGCAGTGTTGCTGCATGGTAAGATTGTAATTCTTTCCTTGCTATTTTTGTGACCTGCCGCGTGATGTTCACTTTCAAATGCTAAAGTACGAGTGGGATGACACTTCCAAAAAAGCCCTGATTCATCAGCGTTATAAATTTGTTCATATGACAGATCCTCAGACAACGCAAACTCTTCAAAATCACATTGAAAATCATCAGCTCTTTGTTGATCACCACTCAGCTTCTCTCCGTGTAGACCAATCTCTCTAATTCCATGATGTTTCTTAAAACGATGTAAGCAACCGGACGACGCATCAAAATTTCCTTCCAGGCCTAACAAATCAAAAAAGATTTTTGCTTTAGCTGCAATGGTAGGACCAGACACGGTGGTGCCCTCACTTCGCACCTGAGCTAACCACTCCGCTAATGCCGAGTCAAGTTCATTATACGTGGATTTCTTCATTGTTTTTCATTTTTTCATCCCAGAAGCACTTTCCGACACTGATGCAAAGGCCAACAGTTTTTCTTTTTGCTTTAAAACGTCTTACATGGTTGTTTCCCCGATCCCGTAATCCAAACACATCTGCTTCCTTGAAGCGCCATTTTCTATTTTAGAAATCATTTCAAGTTTTTGTGCAATTGTTTAACACAACCTTCTTTCGTTTTTCAGCCATTATGTATTACGTAATTTCAGGAACTAACGAAACACTAAACTTCAGCACCGACAAAGAAACATAAAACATGTCTGATCACTAAGCACGCTTACTGACAACTGAGGCCACTGGTAGGCCGAGAGAAAACATAGATGGTGACCTCTATACGTGAACTTCACAGAGTGGACTCGCCCTCTTGAGTCGTCAAGGTGAGTGATCAGAGAATGTACATACTACATAATTTTCAACCTTCGCACTGTAGGGCCTATTGTATTTTCCTTGCTGTTGGCTTGGATAAAAAATTAAAATTTTAAAAAAATTTCGCATTGCGGATAATCCGCACCTCGGATCATCCGCATGCAGATAATCAGGGCTTTCCTGTAATACTTAGTAAGGACACCTGACTTTTATAGTTTTCAACCATGTCAGGCACTTACTTTCAAAATGGTGGCCATTTTAAAATTTTGGGTGATGTCATCTTGGGAACTATTCAACCAATTTTTTTGTATGCTGACAGAGCATCAACTAAGCATTAAATTTTGAGACGACTATTGTTTTGGTTAGACATTTTAGAAAATAACACCAATTTTAGAAATAAATATTTTACATTATATTTCTAAAACTGTTCAACTAATTCTCACCCAGTTTAGCATGTAAGTAATAATGTGGTAGGCCATGGAAACGTAGGTGATTGAACTTGATTAGTTACTTATTTTCAAAATGGCGGCCATACAAACTTTAAGTTTATGCAATATATCTACCATACTAAACAATTTTGACCAAATTTTGTATACTGAAAGTATATATTATAATCATAATATATACTAACAAATAACTACTTTTTTTGGCTATTTTGGAAGATAGTGCCATAAGAATAAATTAAGTTATTATATCATAACTCAGTAAAAATTAACAGATTCCTACCAAATTCGGCAAACAAGTAGTATTGATGCAGATTATGTTAAGTGATATGTTTTAAGCATGTCAGTCACTTATTTTTTAAATGGCGGCCATATAGCAATTTTTAGCCTAGAATGCTATATCGCTGAAACCATGTAATCAATTTCAACTAAAGTTTTATGCTGGCATAGATATTACTACTATAAACTCTATGTACATAGCACATATTTTGTCTGCCATTTTGGAAGATAGCGCTATGCAAGTAAATAAAGTTTTTTGTCGTATTTCGGGAATCAATTGATGGATTCCTTCCAAATTTGACAAACAAATATTACTACAGCAGGTGATGTAAACTGGTGTGTTTTATGTAGGTCAGGCACTTATTTTCAAAATGGTGTCTGTATAAATATTATAGCTAAATATATCTTATTAACGAACAAATTCCAAATTAATTTTGTATGCTGGCAGTACCTATTACAACCATTAAATTTGTCTATGCAGAGTCTCATTTCTCGGCAATTTTGTAAGGTAGCCCTACCAATAAAAAATAATGATTTTATCTCATATCTCGGGAAACAATCAATTCATTCTTACAAAATTTGGCAAAGATATTGTACTGTGGTATGCCATAATGATAAATGTATTTTTTTAAAGTAGGACACACTTATTTTCAGAATGGCGGCAATAAAATAATTTTAGTTTAGTGGGTGATAGCTACAAAACTATGTAATCTATTTTAACTAAACTTTGTATATTGCAGTATACAATCATCAAAATTGCACTAAATTACTTTTTTGTCCTGCAATTATAAAGATTGCCACATGAAAATTATTGAGGTTTTAAGCCCTATCTCGAGGACCAATCAACCAATTCCCACCAAACATTACACTGGAACATTTCAAATAAATTTGTACCAAATTGTGCTAACCATAAATGCTACAGAAGGCCATGTAAACTTTCATTATTTAAATGGGTCAGTTAACGGGGTTCAAAATGGCAACTTCATAAATAATTTAGGTAAGTTTGATATATATATTAAACAATTTAACCAAATTCAACCAAAATGTGTATGTAGACAGTATACATTAGAAACATTGTGTATAGAGCCTCTTTTTCTGGCAATTTTTCACGATAGCATCAAATAAGAAAATAAAGATTTTTATGTCATATCTCAGAGACCAAACAACCAATTTCCATCAAATTCTTCACACAAGTAGCACTACGGTAGGCCATATCAACTTACATGTTTTATGAGGCTCAATCACTTATTTTCAAAATAAAGGCCCTGTAAATATTTTAGGTTATTAAACCCTATCATTCAAAACATTAGACTGATTAAATCCGAAGTTGTTGCTCCGAATCTGACCTCTGTAAGACATTGGATTGCACACTAGCTTATAGTATGAGGTTTTCTGGGTTCAAGTCCTGGGTAAGGCATGTGTATATTTGTAATTGTCTCACTACTGTTGCATAAGTTTCAGGTTTCAGTTCTAAAGTTATTACTTTCATAAAGATGCCAAGTCCTTCTTATCAATTCAACTCTTAAGAAATTATTAAAAAATTAATTGCACCCATGTTGAGGAAAGTAGGCTCATTAGTTATATCATTAACTTCTTGTTCATATGTAGTAATGTTGCCTGAGCGGTCGGGGATAGTAATACGCACGTCGTCCGGCCACTATGTTAAGAAAATCAGAATATTACACAATATTCCTATTTCGAATAGAATGGGCGCCAGCTCACTGGGTGAGTACGAAGTCACAGTTCTCAAGGGCCAAATGACCACATGGCTGTATCCCCTGACACACACTAAATAAATTTACAGGAAAACGTAATATATAGCAAGGGTATTTAGGCTCCCCAGCATGCCTTAATGTTACCTTTTTACCTTATAAATGAAGGATGCCTCCTTGAGGCGTCTATGACTTCCTGGATAGGGCCAAGACCCGGAATACAACACTAAATGAGAACTCACAAGTTTCAGTTAACTCAAGTAAATTGTATTGCCGAATAGTGTACACAATTACATGTATACAATACAAATTAAAGCGGACCTGACTCACAAGGCCTACCAGCGGCTATTACTGTACAAAAAGCCCAATAATGGCGCAAAAACTTACAAAAGTAATTAAACCTCAGGAGTCGGTAAATTGAGGTGATGGAGGGGTGCTGCGAACGTGGGGAAGACTGTTGGTAAACTAAATGAAAGTTCCAGTAAATTGCGTTAACCTATTGCAGTTAAGTGTTCAGAACAAAATATGAAAGTCGCCCGCGACACGACGCACGTGCAGCACCTAAGACCCATGTAATCAGACTGCCGGAGATGGCGCGGGCGAGTGGTGTCCTTGCCGAGAGCTCGCTCTACTCCGCGAGGTAATTTAATTATCTGACCTCATTAACATAGAACTTGAAACATATACACATAAAACACTGAAATGTTCTGAGTAAGTTTTCTTAATTCTGTAGAGAGATAAGAGTTCTTAATTAGGCACTAATTTAAATACAAAACATGATTATGTGGTGCCTCATAGAGTACGTGGGAAATTTATATCTGTTAAGTTTTGGGGCACTATGACCGGAATGGTCGGGTTAAAAGAAAGACTAATTATTTCCCACGTCACTAATTAGCTTTATTAGACAGACAATTGCACTCTGAAAATTATATAGAACACTTCAAATACCCTAGTCTTGCTACTCTACACCTCATTAAATATGCACATTGTGTGCATTTATTCTGTGATTATTTCGCATTTCATGAACATTTGCCTGTGAGCGATAAATTCTAATGCTATTTACTACACATTCTAACACTTGATTCCTACCCTAATTACACAGATCTCTCTAGGGACACCACAAGCACTTGGTTGGATCACTCGGTATCAGGTCATGACCCATTCCCTAGTGAACGATGCGGACATGCATCGGGATGCATGACGTGCATGTTCCGCGAGCTGCACTGGTGCGACTGTAGGCCGATGATGTGATGACAGTGGCTGTGCCAGACCACGCAGGAGTGGTCCACGTCAGTAGGTTACTTAAAAAAATACTGTGCAACCAAAAATGGTATTAAGCAAATTTAATTTATAATTTTTAATTGAGTACAGTTGCATATGTGTCATTATATGTAGAAAAATATTGATAGAAAAGTAGATCAATATTAATTAAATTCAGTAACATATTTTGCAATTTCATTTCACTAAACAAGAAATTACATTTGCACAGCCATATGTATTTATTGTATCTCAGCAAAAAACATTAATTTGATGCATAGACAGTAGACAATAGATGGTCAGTGCTAATTTTTACATTAGACAGAAAGAAAGATATTCAGTATTTTGAAGAAAAAAAACTAAGCAGGTTATTGAAAAGTGCTCAGTTAATGTGAAAACCGTCACATACCAGTGTGCAGTGATTTATAATCTGGAGTTATAACCATTGCCATTCCTCTTGTCAGGGGCTGCAGCGGTGTAGTGGTTAAAGTGCTTGCCTTTCACCAAGGTAAGCCGGGTTTGATTCTTAATGAGGTCGTGCCCAGATTTTTACGATGCTGCTGGTCGGTGGGTTTTATGGGGGATCTCCCGTTTACCCCGTCCTTGCATTCTGGTGCTGCTCTATTTGAACCTCGCTTCACCCTCATCAGCTCTCAAGATCTCATTGTTAAGAGCTGCCCAAATCTCCATGCTATTTTATATTGTACATGTAAAAAAGCATTCAAAATTAATTAAATGTTTACACAAAAATAATATAACTAGCAATTAGTCATTTTGCTTGTAAATAAATATGATGTGGCCAAATTGCCAGAGGTGTCTAGAACATCCCCATTCTAGGAATAGGTTAGTCACACTTCTCAGCCGCCTGGGAAGTAGCGGCTTAGTTGTATCCTGCTGCCACTGTGTTGTGGGATCACCCTCCACTCTCGTGCCTCTCATTCCAGTAAAGGTTTTTCTCCTTCCACCATTCAACAGAAGCCCGAGAGGAGGGCAGCTCCACTGGCTACATATATTTTCAAGTTGGATGTTTACTTACTCAATATTTCTTTATTAGTCAAGCACAGCAATGTGAGCACACTTCTGAAATCAACCTTTGGGAATAATCACTGCCTATAACTACATATCTGCTACAGTACACACTGGCATGCATATTCCCAGTTAAGTTGACAGCAATTTAATGAAACAAGTTCTAATACTTGATTTTTATTGTGAGTGTAGTAATAATAATATAATATTAATTTCAACTTGCAACTGGGTTATAACTCGTTGGCAAGCACTTCTTTCAATCATCTCTTTTCATTCTCCAGTCTCTTCCTAAATCGCCCAACCCCCTTCACCATCACCAACTCCTCTTGTAACACATTCCACTCCCACACAGTTTAAACCAGCATGGACTGCCTTCCCCTTTCCATCAACCTCCATAACCTCTGAAACTTCCTACTGTTCGTTAACTCTCGCCTTGTACAGCCCCTTGGCTAAATCTCCACTTAACTTCCCCCTTCATCACTCTCTGTACATACTGCCTAGCATCTCCACTCTTCATCATCCCCTTAGGGAACACAACCCCAACTCCATCATTAAAGATGGCCTAAAGTTCCTTTCATTTTCAGCTCGCCTTTGCATTCCCCAATTACAACTAACCCAGATCACTGTCCTTCTTTTTCAACGTCTCCATCCATGCATCCTCTCCCACATATGGGTCCCAGACTGCGGCTGCATATTCCATTATCTGCCGAATCATAGCTTTTTAAGCCATCTCCTTGAACTCCCCATTAAACCACCTTCAACACCCTTTCCAACATTCCCAAAGCCCTTCTTCCATTTCATATCACTCCGTGTACTTGCTTTTTCCACCTAATATCACCAAGAATCACTAACCCTTGGTATTTATACATTGAAACTTCCCTTATCGCCTGCCCTTACTATTCATAAGTGCCTTCATACATCCTCCATTTCCTAGTGAACGTAAAAATTTTTGTTTTTCGTACATTACTCTCCATATATTAATCTTTCTGATTATATGTATTTATAGTGATGTCTAAGTTCCTTTTTCTTACATGTAAGAGCATTTATATGCATATTTTAAGAAAAATTTACTTTCTGAAAAATTCCACATAAATAATGTGATCCAACCAATGGCAAATTCAATGTTCCATATGGCAGAAGATCACAAAATTAGAAGAAAAGTAGATCATAAGCAGAGCTTTCAGAAGTACTTAGTTAACCATAAACAGCCCACAATATCTATGATGATCATAATATTATATATTGTAACTTTACAACATCCATTGTGAAAGAATCACACTGAAAAATTTCTTTCACCAGGGTTCTTATATACATTTATATACGTAAATACAAGGCTGTCTCAAGTATCAAAATGTACAACTTCTAGGATTGAAGTATCTTAATTCACAGTTACATAATTCAGACTAATACTACCACTTTTCATTTTGAGACTTTAACATAATACGTTCGTAATTTATGTCTCAAAAACTTTCACATAAAATAATATTAACAAACCACTTCAGAAAAAAATACAGAATAATTGTAAAGGATTATAAACCTACAAGAATATTTACTGTCTTAAATTCACTTGTTAAATTAGATAAATTTTCCGATATAAGCTCAGGATTTGCATTACAATTGCAAGGGTTCAACTTCATTTGGCAGTTTTCATGCCATTCTGGCTCCAGTTATTTCACGGTATTGAAATGACCAAAACATCCAGCTAGCATTAGTTTGCCAGACATTTTACATGTTATAAACACTGCAAGATGACCTCAAAAATCAGAGATGTTCTATTTCTCTGCACCCTTTGGCAGATGCTATGTTTGCAGGGTCCGCGGTGGCTGAGCGGTTAGACTGCTCGCCTGTCACCAAGGCAAACTGTGTTCGATCCCCAATAAGGACACTCACGGATATTAGCAAGTGGGAATTGTGCCGGACAATGCCGCTGGTCAACTGGTTTTCTCGGAAAACTCCAGTTGCCACCACCCTTGCATTTCTGCACTGTTCCATGCTCACCTCATTTCACCCTCGTTGGCTCAAATATATTATGTATTCTCTATAACCTGAAAATTTAAGTTTTTTTTTAGGCACAGCATAATTGAAGGACTTTTGAAGGGCTTCAAACATATACTTAAAATTGAAGGTCTTGAAGATCTGTACAAACACTGTTTTACTGTATTAATATTTCGGTAAAAGCTCACAACTACTTACATGTTCCTCTGTCCCATGTTGTAAATCAGCCCATTTTACTCGTTTCTTGAGCTCTTTTTTTTTAGATTCACCTTGAGCTATAGACGGCAATGGGTCCCGACTTACTCGTCTTTTGCGCTCTTTTGTTTTATATTCGCCTTGTGATGTAGAAGACTTTGAGTCACTTTCTGCCACAACTCCTCTTGGTTCCACAACCTGAAATAATGAACAAAATAATGATGATATTTTAAGGTGGTGCTCGTTTCCATTTTATCTTGCGGGTTTATAGAGATTCTGATCATTCAGGGACGACATTAATCTATTATAAATATCTCTTTTCTCAGTGTCTCTGAGCCTTTCTGGAATGAAGAACCTACATGAAAATATTTGTAAAATAAAAATGATCATTTTGAAATGGGAAATGTGTCTCTTAATACAATTCCGAGATTCAGAATGCATCAGACATTATGCTTGTAAAACGTAATTGAAACTTATAAATTAAAATTTTGAGAGAATGTTTATATCTAGCTTGTAAAATGCATAACTCCATTAGCACCTAGTTTCTCGGAAAACCCCAGTTGCCCCCACTCTTGCATTTCTGCACTGTTCCATGCTCACCTCATTTCACCCTCATTGGCTCTAACGACCTTGGTGTTAAGAGCCACCCAAATCCCCCAACTCTCTCCACTGTACTGGCAGTTTTACATATCATTTAACAGAACCCAACACAGGCCAGTTTTTAAAACAAATATATTATGTATTCTTTATAACCTGAAAATTTAAGTTTTTTTTTAGGCACAGCATAATTGAAGGATTTTGAAGGGCTTCAAACATATACTTAAAATTGAAGGTCTTGAAGATCTGTACAAACACTGTTTTACTGTATTAATATTTCGGTAAAAGCTCACAACTACTTACATGTTCCTCTGTCCCATGTTGTAAATCAACCCATTTTACTCGTTTCTTGAGCTCTTTTTTTTTAGATTCACCTTGAGCTATAGACGGCAATGGGTCCCGACTTACTCGTCTTTTGCGCTCTTTTGTTTTATATTCGCCTTGTGATGTAGAAGACTTTGAGTCACTTTCTGCCACAACTCCTCTTGGTTCCACAACCTGAAATAATGAACAAAATAATGATGATATTTTAAGGTGGTGCTCGTTTCCATTTTATCTTGCGGGTTTATAGAGATTCTGATCATTCAGGGACGACATTAATCTATTATAAATATCTCTTTTCTCAGTGTCTCTGAGCCTTTCTGGAATGAAGAACCTACATGAAAATATTTGTAAAATAAAAATGTTCATTTTGAGATGGGAAACATATTTCTTAATGCAATTCCATGATTCAGAATGCTTCAGACATTATTCTTGTAAAACCTAATTGAAACTTAAAAATTAAAATTTTGAGAAAATGTTTATATCTAGCTTGTAAAATGCATAACTGCATTAGCACCTACAAATTAAAATAAAGTATGTTTTCAGAGAATATAATATTTAATACAGATAGTATTTTAATAATATAAGAAGTAATATATAATATATAGGTATAGTATTTAAAACAGGTAAAATGTAATATTTATAATAGGTAATATAAAAATAAAAGTTTATTTATATTTTTTTTAAGTGTGGATGAATCATTAGTAATGTCATGTCCCTAAACAAAATTGAAATTAACACTTATTTCATTGTGTAATGTTGGTCAGCGGGAATCAGCAAAGGTGAAATTCTGGGGTTGAAGATTCCACAAAGTTTATAGGGTGTGCATCTCAGAAACAGGGGCTGGTAACTTGGGGCCCAATGGAGTGGAGGCCCGTCACAGATTCTGGAAAAATATTTCATTAACGTTCTGTGATTAAATAATGGGCCCACTGCACTAGAAGAGACTGCATACAGACTTTGTGCAACATATTTTTGGCATACATCTGCAGAGAGGAGTTGGCCCGGAGGTAAATCACCCCATGATGTAACAAAGTAAGTATGAGTAACTTTTGGGAATTTATAATAATTTCTGAACTTTGAGACTTAAAAGAATTGTACTTTGATTATTATCAAACTGGACTAAAGGAATGAAGTAGTTTCTTTTCCCTATATGGTAACAGCCTGCCTTGTGCTACATTGGTAGGGGTGCAAAAATACAGGAAGAAATATTCTTAATTTATTCAAGTTCTCAACCCCTACCATTTCCAGTGGGTATTTGAGGTATGTGTAAGCAATTTAGCTGATCAAGCGTGGAGCTCAAAAGCTCTATCTGCACCATTTGCATCAGTTAATTACAAAGTACAGGATGTCCAAAAAGTCTTTCCGTGAATATAAACTTTGTTTATATCTGCTATGAGTATGATAGAGATTTGAAATTTTTTTGTTGCAGGTTTCAGCTCAGTATGAGCTCTGGTATTGGCCATTTACGGTTACTTCACACTTTTCAGAAGCCCTGCCAAAGTTCTACTTCCAGGATATTTTTCTGCTTACTGCAAATAAAGCTTGACCGAGTTTAGAAAATTAATCCAAAGGGACAGCGTGTATACTCTGTGTAATACAATTTTGCATAACAACTATTTCTTACTAGGCATTACCTAAACACTCATTTTCTGCCCTTTTTTTTTATTAATTTTAAATGAAATATTATAATTTATAGATAAAATATAAATAATGGTTCAGTTTAACTAAAAATATGATACTTTTATGTTAACACATGTATAAAACACTTGTGGTAAAAGACCTATTTACTACACAACCATGCACATCATAAATGGGGTGATTTCTCAAATGTTTGATTAAAAAAGTATGAAGACACCACAAATAGTTTATACCATGATACCCAGTCACCAATAACAGTGCAGAGGAACTTTTAGACAAGGTACAGACAGATGCTGCCTGATGTCAAGAGCATCAAGTCATGGTATGACTTGTTGAAGAACATAAAGCCTCACGTGAATTACAAATAACAAAATGTTCTATTAATGATAACTTACACAAACTTTTGTTTTGTTCATACAAAGTGGAAATTGTTCAGGATTGTTGCCCAATGATGCCATGTGTCAGTATGACTTTGTAGTCAAAATGTTATCATGTATTGGAGGCAATAATGGCTATCTCAAACGTGTTACTTTTTCTGACGATGCAACCTTTTTTGTCAGTGGTTTAGTGAACTGGCATAACATGCATTTTTGGGGATCAGAGCCCCCTGGTGATGTGTCAGAGTGTACCAGAGGCAGCCCAAAAGGTGAATATTAAGGTGTGCGCTTTTGCAGGAGAAAATTATCGGACCATTCTTTTACGCTAAGGGCACCGTCAAAAATCTTGTGTATCTGGATATGTTGCAATTGTTTGCTGTTCCTCAATTGCTTGAATATCACCTAGATGTCATTTCTTAACAAGATGGTACACTGCCTAATTGTGGTTTGAGATTTTTCCTGATGTGTGAACATGTCCGGTTTCCTGGACACTACAACTGCTACACTACAGCCACATTGCAACAAAACTTGGTTACTTCGCCTGCATTTTGGTACCAGTTTCATGTCTCTATGTTACATATACAGGATATAAATTAAGTTTGTAATCAGGGAAATAATTTTCGGATAACCTTGACGAGTGACGTCTTTTGGGAATAGGAGCATCGCTGTCCCACTTTGCAGGCGCCTTCCAGGCGACACGTGGCACGAGGCAGGTGGTGGATTGCAGTACACGTGCCGCTGAGACG
>NQII01000071.1:950728-985722 GCA_002778355.1 Clitarchus hookeri | reverse complement strand
CCCCCGCCACTCCAAACCTTCAGAAACCAGGACACGTGTTTTGAAAGGCATTGTTCTGCGTTCCACCCCCCTCACCTCCTCACCCCCACAAGGCGACACGTCCCGACAATTAAGACTGGAGGCTGGCAAGCATAAAAACCCCTTTTCGAGAGTAGTGGGGCGACAGTTGATTATCACCGTGCCGAGGGAAGAGTTGCGTCAAGGAATCGCGAGAAGACGTGAGCACGAGTCCGAACCGCAGTCCAGGGAGACGGCAGCACCTGCGGGCCTTCTTCCAAGGCCTACCACTTCGCCGGAGCTCATTCCCAGATGACAGCCTACCAACACTCACCGCTGAGTTAAGTATAAAAATCGTCGCCCAGAGAAGCCCCACTCAACCACGAAGTCGCCCAGTGAATACGAGTAGTCAAATTAGGTACCACACCTCGGAAGGGCTGATGTATGTAGTTCTTGTGTAAACTCCAGACAATATATTCGTCCTTAAAAACGAAACAGTAAAAGGCTTCATTATTACAATACCCTCAACCTCCAAGCACATTATAGTCTGTGCCTGGGGGCATTAACAACGACACTATAAGCCACACTGTCTTCCACAGTGGCGGTATAGCGTCAACCTTTATAGCCTCTCTGAAGCTTGTCACCTTTGAAGTTAATTATGTTTGGTGTAATTTGTTAGGATGACCTGACTGGTCGCCCCTGTTTCCTTGTGAAATGCAATTAGGCACACACATGAAACTAATTTTACAAAGAAATCAGGCCAACCAACAAAATACACCAAGCATGATTAAGAAAACCTTGAAAATTTAAGATCTTCAAGATCTGTAATAACACTGTTTTACTGTATTAATATTAAAAAGGGGGTTCCATGTTCCTAATTTTTAACAAACATACAAATTTTTTGGGTATACTTTTTTTTCTTTGGCCGGTTTACGATGTCGAAGGCAGTTGTTCTCGTTTCTGTACATCCTGGCTTGGTTGCTCCGCCTGTAAAAGTGAGAAAAATATTTATGATATTTTAAGGTGGTGCTTGTATTAATATCTTGCAGCTACATTAAGATTCTTTTAATTCAGGGGAGACATTTATAAATTATAAATATATTGGCTCAGAAAAAATATGCTGTATATGTGCATGCACTGCACACTGTGTGTGTGCATCTCGTCACCTGCTAACCTCTGTCATTAGAGGACAGACCACTCGCCTACCTCATGACAACCTGGTTTTGATTCCGGGCAGGGTCTAACCCAAATTTTTTCACATGGGAAATGTTGTGGGTTTTCTCAGAGTCCTTAACTGTTTTTAGGATCACGTGTTACATCTCAGAAAACATATCCAATTTTCCCAGAGTTGTTACAAAGTGAGAATTAAATTAATTAAATACCAGTTTTTTTTGGCCGCCATTTTGTAAGATAGTGTTTGTGTTACTTGACTTGATTAAGTTAAAGTTGCATATGAGCAAATGGAACTGATTCCCACCAAATCTGGTGTACCAGTAGTGGTCGGGAAGGCAACTAATATGGTGTTTTAATATGACTGATAATTACTCTTATAAGAGTCTTGTGCCGGTAGATTTTCAGGTCTATTATTTATCCACATGGCCATGTATAAGTATTTGTCTGTTGGGAGAGTACTTTAATATAGCAGGAACATTGTCTGAGTTTTCAGTGTATGCTTCAAGCATCTGCAGTATTGCTTCACAAATACAGGCTGCTCTTAGTATATAAGAGGGTAATTATCCAAAGTAGTGGGTTTTCTGAAGAAAACATCCTAGACCAACAAAAGTAGCATTAATGGGTTCTGCACAGCTTACCGTGTTAATATTCAGGAGGGCGTAATGTTAAAACTAGTAGAACGTATTAAATAAAATAGTTAAATGTACGAGCAGTTCAACGCTTTGTTTACGTCAGATGCCATGATTCCTGCTGTCACCTTATTGGCTGTGAGTCTTTGACATCATTGTCACTGTCGTAAGATGTCATTATAACGGAATTTTTTGAGGCAGTTGAGATGCTTCACAGTGCAATTGTGTCGTTGCGGGAGTGAGTTGTGACGTCCGAATCCGGCCAATTTAAAAACTGAGAGTGCAAGAACGAGTGCTTCTGTGCGTAATGTTCGCTTATGTGGCGGGTGTTACTTGTTTTGTCGAGTGAGGTAAGGTGTACAACAGTTGAATTGGCCAAGGACAGAGGAATTGTACCAGCCGCCTACCTAGGTGAGTTAATTCATATTCTTCCGGTGCTTTACGGTTCCTTCAATTCCCTAATATCCTAGATTATACTAAATTCGTAGGTTAGTTTAAAACCCAACAATCCTAGGTTAGTTTAAAACCCTAAAATCCAAGGTTAGTTTAAAACCCTAAAATCTGAGGTTAGTTAAAACCCTACTATCCTAGGTTAGTTTAAAACCCTACTATCCTAGGTTAGATTAACACCCGACAATCCTAGGTTAGTTTAAAACCCTACAATCCTAGGTTAGTTTAAAACCCAACAATCCTAGGTTAGTTTAAAAATTGTAAAATAGTGATTCACTCATCATGGGGTTAGGTTATATTAGGTTAGTGGGCACATATTACGAAATTAGTCTGACGTTAATGCCCCTAGTATATTCGTGTTCTGCGTAATTAGTAGAGCGGAAATATACCACTTTTCGGGGTTTTTTTTTTTTTACAGAAAAGCCGCTACTCTGGATAATTACCTATAAGAGTCCCTTGCATCATTGTGGTAATGTTTTTATTCGCCTCTTCTTTGGTCATGTCACTTGCCCTCCAGGGTTTCTGGGAGTTCCGGGGTTTTTAGTATTTACCAGCATGAGGTGCAGTCAGAAACTTATCAGACTATAAATTTAAATGAGCTCAATCGAAGTAGAAAGGTGATAAATCTAAGATCACCATCTGCACCCTGTTGCATCAGGCTGCCAAGTGAGCATGCAATGGTGAAGACATGTTTTATGAATGATTTTTGACAATGTTTCATTTCATCTGTGATTGTAATGGGCAGTGGTAAAATTATGCAGCATGTCTTTACTGAGTTTTGTGTGTAGCTATGTAAGTCTGCTGCCAAACCTCTTGTGATATTTCATGAGGTTCTAACATTCTTTAAGCCAGAAAGTAATTTCAGAATAACATGCCTGCCCCAATGCCATGAGAGTGTCAGTTGAAAATAACAAGTGTCTTAATGACCAATCACCAGCAAAATGCTAGAGAATAACAAAAAATTTGAGAACCTTCCCACAGAAACTGTTGCCTAAGTTTCCTAAAGTTCACAAAAACCACCGCAATGTGTTCTGGATTTATCCAGCAGTGATGAAATAGGGAGTAAGAAGATGTTTCATTGCTGTGAGGTTTGTTTCCAGACTTCTGACAAATAGTTAAAGAATAGGTGCATAAAACATGAATTTTGAACTATGTGAAAAGGCTAATAATAACCAAAATATTATATGTCCAGGATCATAATGGGTGATGAAACTTTATTTCTGGTAAATCCATCTCAAGTGTCTCAGTACAGGTTACATGGTCATTATAGAAAGAAAAAAAACATTTTTTTATGTGCACCTTCCTATAAGTATAGCTATAGACCAGTGGTCATTTATTTTTATGGAATTCAGTGTATTAGTTATGGTACTGTTTTATGGCCTGATATAGGATATTAATAATCTAAACTCTGCAAAAGCAGCTTCTAGCAAAGATGTCTGAATACTGGCATAGATTTTGGTGAAATTTCGCACTGTTCCTATAAAATAACAGAAAGAACTAAAAAGTGACAACGCAATGCTAAAAAATTTCATTAGATAGCAGCAGAAGAGAGACTGCAAAAGTTCTTCTCCAAGAACAAGATTACAAAGTGGTGTTTTAACACCATTTTCTGACTAGCAGGAATTCTTATCAAGCAATTGAAACACAGTCTCTGCAGAGAACAACTTTATCAAGCTGATGACAGCCAGTCACCACATCTACCACAAGATAATCACCAACCATCAGCTTCGATGTACATCTACACGCCATACTCCTAGAGGCATTAGGAGGAATGGCTAGTACACTAGGTGATGGCACCACAGACAATATATAAAGATCTAGTCTATTGCCAAAGTGTTTGTGCACTTTGAACAAAATCCATTGAATCCAAAAGTTTACTTCCTACCAATTATGCAATTATTTGCATCACTGAAATGTGCTTTAATAATAACATTATAACTTTCGCTATTTTCCTAACTATTCTGTATATAAAGGATGAATATGAACTCTACAGAGAAACTTTGGCAGGTGATTTATCATAAAAAAAATTGGTTTAAAATATATATATGAGCTATAGTCTAAAGCAGTGGTACTCAGACTTTTATTTAGAGGGCCATATTAAGAAAAACTAAGACTGCCACGGGTTGCACTTACGACACGTGACGTAATAATATTTGTGAACTAAAAGTAGGTAGGTATTCGATGACATTTAAAATTCAGAGTGTTGTGTATCGTCTTGCAAGTCTTTTGTTTATTCGTTCAATATGCTGATGGCAGGCGGAGGTAGTACATCAAAGATATGTACAGAAGTTGCCTGACTGATAAAATAATGAAAAATATTGTCTAGTTTCATCAGTGAGAACTTTTAATAAATTTGTATTATGTATTGCTTTTTTATTTTTGTAACAGACACCCTAAAAATAAAAACTTGGTAAGTTGTATCTACTAAAGCCGGCGAGCGCGGGCCACAAAGAATGAGCCCGCGGGCCGCAGTTTGTATACCCCTGGACTAAAGTTTATTCCAGAAGGGTGTAACTACCCTTGAAATGTAGCTGAAGCTAAAGTTTATTGCTAATAACACAGTTTGATTGAAAGACAAATTTGTGAGTTTCTGGATAATGTATTGTGGAACGATGATGTGGAAACCATAACAAATTGGGTACAGTTATAAACCCTGTTCCATGAAAATGGATTGGTTGGAATTCAAAATGTAGCTCTTTGATATTTTTTATTTTATCCTATGACTTAGTAATCTACCACACATGGTAAATAAAAAAGCTGTTGAGTGTTTACGCTAGATGCTACATTTTTTTAGAAATCAATGCAAATGTTGAAATTTATAATGCATTAATTTCTCATAAATGATGGCATGTAGGGTAAACTCTAGGCAAAATTCATTTTAACATGTATGGTCAATTATTTATGTGTAGGGATCTACCCAAAAATGCCACATAGTTTACGTTTGTTAATGAACATTTAGGGTTCCAGTCTATCTGTTTTTATGATAGGGGGTTGATATCCTCAACCAATTGTTTATGGTTTGCACTTTGTTTTTCAATAATACATTAGCCAGAAACTCAAATATTTGTCTCTTATTCTGGCTGTGTTACAAGCAATATATACTGTATTTCATATAAGTAGAATAAATATTGACAGTAAATGCCCTCATTTGTAAACTATTGTATCAACTAATAAGTTATTGTGGGATGTGTGTTGTGTTTGTAATATTGATAATTATAGAAGAGAATAGTACTTAAAACTGAAATTTGTAATTCAAATTTTAAACTGTACTATAACATTTGTGGTTTAAATTATGTTTTTAAAGTAATGTACAATTTGTTTTGGCTTTTGACGAATTGTTTTAAAAACATGTTTAGCAATTATGGAGGAGCATGCGGACAGTTATGAACAGTGAAACGTTTCCAGCTTTTGTGAACACCATTTTACATGTGGTTTTTTTGGTCACGTTATGCACGTACCTGACTGATGTTATTGGAATAGCCTCTCATAGTTAATGATTTTTGAATTTACTTTCAATAAGCATTGTTGGTTGTAGGAGTGAATTTTTAGTGCATTTTCTTGCATCAAATGTAATTTTATTGACACATACATGGCTTGGTCCCTATTTTCAGTACCGACATGAAGTACCAACGTGTATTTTCAGTACCGACATGAAGCGCCAACGTATATTTTCAGTACCGACTAGAAGCGCCAATGTATATTTTCAGTACCGACATGAAGCGCCAACGTGTATTTTCGTTACACAATTTATTAGTACCGGGAAACTGGTGAAGTGTTGTATTTACTGACTGCAAATTATTTCATATCAGTGGCAGACAAACTTGTCCAATGATTGTCACAGAACAATTTGTGTTCAGGAGTTGTAATTAGGAATTACGAACCATAAGACTGTGTGTTTTGTAAATAATTATTTCAAAATGGTTATTAGAATGTTTGAAATGTACGTGGCCTAGAAAAACAACCATTTCCACACTGTTTTGTAGTCTAAATATAACATGTTTATCATATGGAAAATCTAACACTTTTAATATTATCTTTACCAAAAATATTTATGTTGTAATGACGAAGTATTCTTAATTTTCGGGACACATGTTTCTTTTTCGTTCGTTTTTCTTAAGCTTTGCTAAGCTTAGTAATATTTTTATCGGGTTTGAAGTTTAAAGCAGTGGTGGCTCGTTTCCCGTGATAGTTTGTTTATCGGGCGGACGTTTGCTGTTTTACGTTTATCAGGAGTCCGGTTGTCGTTTCGCTATGAACATAGTAGTTTTCAGTTTTTTGTTAAGCGTCAGCATTATTTAGAAACTTTCAGACTGCGTCGTACAAATTTTGTACGAGAAGTTCGTTTATCTGTATGTTCACGGCGCAGTTTTAGTTCCTGCGGCATAGTTTCGATAACATGTGGAGAGCGTGCGTGGCCAGGCCCTTATCTCAGGAGAGGGGGGTGATAGGCAGCACAAAGATGCGTGTGCCTGTCGCCCTTGAGGGCAGGTCAGTTGGAGGGCAGTTGCCCTTCAGTTCAGTCATACAATGCTCGCCTAGGCCACGTCAGGCGTGACGATAACCCCCACATCGGCAACTAGACTTTGCTATATTTATTTATCCGCCAGTGTGGGAGGTCGCCGCATTTCATATTTCTTCGGGCCAATTTTTCAGAACATAATAATTAAGTAAACGACTGTGGCGCTGTGATGCACTTGTATGGTTATCTGCGAACGTTTTGTACTCTGCATATTCAGAACTTTGGAAGTGAAATGTGTAACTTCAATAGTAAATAAAAGTATATAACAAATACTCTGGAACTTGACTTTATTTCCTATGTAATTGGCGTTCATTTTAAAGAGTCTCGTGTACTACTTCTGAGCTAGCAGTGGCAACTTAACGTATAGCGGTGTAACTGTAGCGTCCAATGTTACACGTACATATGGAATGGGTGTATTATTCACATTGGTATGAACAAAATAATATTTATCATGTTTTCGTCCTTTGGTGAGATTTAACTTTTCAGGTTATAATAATTTGAATGTTACTTCGATACTAACAAAATTTTCCACTGTTCCATTAAAACAATGTGTAGTTATTCAAAACTAGCTGTGCCCGCGGCTCCACTCGCGTGGACTACAAAATTATTGGTATGGTTTTTTTTTTATAAAGTCCATGCTTTTTATACTTTTTCCTGACAATGTCTGCACTTGCTTTTCAATTTCAATGAGTGCAAGCTGAAAAACTTTGTCATTGAATGTTGCTTGTGAATTAAATGATATATGCTACCACTGAGTTTTTTTACGGTCTTTTTATTCTACACAATTCTTTACTGTATGATATTGTTCCATCTTTAACAGTTTAGACAGCGTTTTGCAAGAGAGCACGCTGACTGCAAACTTTTCTCAGACTTGATTCACTATTATCGTCACTGCTTATTCCTTATGTTACTTTATGTAACAAAAATATACTAAAACCTGGCCAGAGAACATAGCTATGTATTTAAAAAAACCTGTCAATTGGACACGTGGTTCTCGAGTGATAAGCGCTCTTAACAGACAGAGAGATGTTGAGTTTTATAATATGTATAGATGATACCATCTCATAAGAAGTGCTTCAATGCAATGCTGTCTCGTGAATGACATTAAACTAAAGTCTCTCCCAACCCTATCCACCTGCAATAAAATAAACAAACCCCTGCAGTAGAACTTGGCCATAACAAAAATATAATAAGCTGGAATGGTAACCTACATTGATCACAACATATGTGTACACACTTTGTTTTCTTCATAGATAAAACAGCTGTGGTGGAAGGATACATTGTCACAGCACTACAGTTCTATAACTGTCAAAATTTAGTGAATTTATATGAAATTGAGTATACTTCTGCTTCAGCTACACTTTCAAGGGTGGTTAAACCCTTCTGGAATAGACATAGGCTATAGACCATATATATATATAATTGTTTTTAACTTTTTTTTTATAAGGAATCACCTACTGAAGTTTGTTTGTAGAGTACATATCTATCTCGTAGATGTGACAGGAACCCTGAACTATCTTAAAAATGTGAGCAGGAGGCACCCTAATAGCAATTAAATGTAACCTGTTTCCTTCACCGAAACAATGCTCAAAATTAATTTGAAACACCAGATATTGAAGTCATTTGGATTGAATTTAAGACTTCCAATCACATAACAGTTTTACTTGGAGTAATTTATCTGCCACCTTCAGTTACCGCACAGGAATTCCAAAACTGTCTTCAGTTTTGCCAAACCACGCCAAATAATTACCAAAGGAACATTATAAATTTTGGGGATTTCAACTCACCTCTCATGAATTGGACTCTCAAAGAAACACACAACATTAATTTATCTCTTGCTAAAGCCAAGGGGCAAGCTGTCCTAGAGTTTTCCTAACAAAACAACTTGTTACAAATTAACAGTATCTTACCAAAGAATAAATTACTTGACCCATGCTTTACAAACTACACCCAAATAGCAACTGATATATTCTCTGATTCACTTGTTCAAAAGGATAGTTGTCTGCCAGCACTTCTCCTGACTATGAAAGGTGATTATTTAGCATTTTATATAATGCCCCAAATTGTTGTGATTGGTCTAACAGTTATAATCTTTCATATGTAAATCAAAAAGTTGTATATTTAACTCAAACAATTTTAGATTAAACGAGTCTCACAATTCCCACAAAATCAAATCATGAACCCCACCAAACCACAATGGTTTTCTAAAAAAAATGTATTATATTAATAGAATTAAAATTATATTATTACGAACATTTTAAACACCCAATGCCTCATTTACACTATACGCTTTCCTGTGAATACTGATGTCACGACAACTTGTGTCTCAACATAGACAAAAATAACTGCCACCCAGTGGCAGCTCACAATGGACATGTTTGATGTACTTCTTCACCTAAATTTTATAATTAGTACTTATTTACTTTGTTTTTATTTAATCTGTCTGATTCATTATTTTTTACAATTCCTCCATAAGTTCCAAGACATAAACATTGTTTCTTACGTCGTACTTTTACTGAAGCACCAAACACCACTTGAATACACAGCTGCAGCACTGTTCACATGCTAGCCATTTTGCCTCAAAATACAGTCTCAGGAAATTGAGAACATGGTGGTATGGGTGGATTTTGATGGGGACGGTGTTTGGAAACTGCTCATTTTTTCCTTTCCACTGACGCACTCTGGTTGTTTCACATCAATACCAGACTGCTACCAAAATTTTTCAGAGCCCGGCCGAAAGATCAATGTCCAGCCAGTAATCCGGCTGCGTCTATACCTGGCATGGCAATATTTATGTGTTTATCATGGTGTGAAATATTAATCCAGTTAACGATATTGTGTGTAACGGTAGAAAAACACCTTTTAATTGGTGGAAGGACGATGACCAGAAAGACCTACTAATGCATGGAAGACCTGTGCCAGTGTAAACAGTGCCAAAAATGTGTGTCAGTCAAGCAGCTATAATCGGTTTGTTAAGAAATTTAAAACTTCATGATATGATGAATATCAATGGTTGTGTGGCAGCTGTTATCTGGTGTATTTATTTTGGTTCCAATTTTTGCTGATCAGAATTAAACTTTAGTCGGTTCACGACTGGAAGAGACTTTCTTGAAGCCCTGCTAAAGATCTACTTTCAAGCCCATTTTGTATCCTTCTGCCAAAGGTAAACAAACATTGCTATGTGACTGCCATGTGGCAGTCACATGGCAATGTTTACATGCAATGTTTACATTCCACTGTGTGTGCGTACATGTGTTCGTACATGCACGTACCCATTATAGACGTTATGTATTTATTATTAATGGATATTCCACAAGCGTAAAGTTTTTAATCTTGAGAATTTCACACAAAAGAATATGTGATGCCAGCGAAAAACATTTAATTCTATAAACCCAAAATGTGAATATTTTGATGAATCAATAGTTGTTGTCTATTAACAATCCATTGTTAGTGACTTTCAATAAATTCCTGTACATCAAAGGCAAGATCATCAGTATTGATCGAAATTGCTACAGACGTCAAAATGGCGTAGTGGTAGACTGAGTCTGATGTTTCCCGCAATTGTAAAATGTTATTTAAAAATGGTTGTGACGGTTTTCGACAGGACGGCAGAGTTTGCGAGTGAAAGATTCTACGTCTTCGACAATGTGAAAACAATTCTTATGTGCAAATACTGCAACGTTACAATAGAGTGGCAAAGGAAAGACCCGTGCACGAAATACATAAAAACAAAAGGAATCAGTACAACGAGAAAGTGAGCAGAAATTAAAATCATACGTTATTAAAAACCAAATAATAAAGAGCGGATATTAGTAAAACAAGACAAATAAATGAATTATTATAGGTTAAACAAGATAATCGCACAAATTCTCTGGCACGTGTGTCAACCACATCCCGCCAACAACACAAGGAACGAATGTTAGTAAACAAATGGCCTCGTTACTTTCACCTTGAGCGTGATCATGTAACTATGCAAGAAACATTAAAATCTAAATACGTTAGCATCACGTCATTAATAATTGGCATAATAAGATACAAGTCTTTTCGACACCCATTTGTAAGCGATAAATTAACAATTACGTTAAAACTTTGCAACTATTTCCTCTCTTTGTACTGGCAACCTAACGGCATAACTGTATCCGTGCTCACCGCTGTTTGTAATGTTATATGCATGTCGCTAACAGCTAAGGTGTTTTTTCATAGGTTGATTTTCAAAAGTTTCTTCCAGTTGTGAACCGACTATAGGTATGTATTTCAGTGCACGTTAATAAAAAAACTATAATTTTACAATGAAATTATCGACAAATTCGCTGCATTGAAGGTCAGATGCATCTGCTGATGTACAAGCATTAGGTGATTGCTAAATTTGATCTTATCCTAGTAGGTGGAAATGATTTTAGTATAGTATGAGAGGTATGTCGCTAATAGAGAATATTTACTTGAGCATGTGTTGTGTTAATTTAACAACCTTAGCCAACTCCTTGATTAACAGACAATATTTATTGGTTACAACTGTCGAATGCACCAATTTGCCTGTGCATCAAGAGAAAAATTTTAAATATTTTCTGTTAGTTTATTTTTTACTATATTAAAATTACTTTCCTGCACCTTTTTTGCATTTCTGTAACCACTAGTGTGTTTAGAGACATTGTTATAGGTAGGAAATTATATAGTTAAAAAGTTTAATGCATTCTAAATTATAATAATTGATGAATAATTATAAACAAAGCTATAGTGGTATTAATTTTTTAGGCAGGCATAAAAAGTAGGAAATTATCCAAATGTGTTTATGTGAATTGTTGTGATTTAAGAAGTATTTGTCATTTGCATGAGATCAGCCCAGTTAAATAACATTCTGGCACTGTCAGCTTGTTGTCAAATAATAAACATATTTGTGAAATAGTATACAGTACTATGTTTTGATTGATGTTAGTACAGTTTTTAATGTGGAATCTGCATCATTAACAGTCAATCAGTTTTGTATTATACAGTAAAGTATAAACAGTATATACAACTAACCTTTAGCAGGCAGGGAATCACATTTCTGGGTTGCCTGTACGAAGCATTGTGTTGTGTGAACAAATACCGTATTTGCTGTAAACTCACATGGCTACAGAATTCTTCCATACATCTGGCAAGCATTTGGCTCTGCCTGCCAATCACCCCTCTTTTCTCACCACCCTTATGACCTACTTTCCTGCACAGGCGCACAAGTGCTGCAGCTGATCACCTATGTCATAGTGCATGCATGGTCGCTAGAAACCTTGATCCAGTTATTTTTATTTTATGCCCTTGGGCAGGAAACTAAATTCTGAGCAGTTTTGTAATTGTCCTTTGTCCTATTGTTGTGGTGCACGTAGGGAGTTGATGTAGGACGGTGACCTGCCTATCCGTAGACAGTCTGTCCCGCCATGCATCCCCAACTGCACTGACTGCAACACACTTCAGCACCCTCAAAGTTATCCAGTGAGTGCAGTTTAATGCCAGCAGTGTCTGTCTGCGCACCTTCCCCCTCCCCTGGCAAGCCAGCCCGGTTGGGTAAGGATGGAAAACTCTATTGCACAACCAGGTGGTATGAAAAGTTTTATGACAGATTTTAGAAGCTGTGATAATTAAATAAATATTATAATAAACATGAGGATGTGTATTTTGCATGAGGAATGTCCTTAGAAAATTGTATAGCCATTTAAGGGTTTTTATTAAAGTATAGCACAAAGAAAAAGGATTTCTCTTCCACATTTTATTTTCGTGTATGTACTTTTATTTTTGTTGCAAGTGTTTTGTATATGAAAATTTCTGTTATTATTTGCAATGTTTTTCCAACTTATGTTTCTTGTCAATTGCAGTGTAATTTGTGTGGTTAGCATAGTTTTGGTGTGCAGCCGACTGCTCGCCACTCGGTCGTGCACTGCCTGCCATTAGTCAAAATATGAGACTCGTGGAGGCCAGCACACGTCGTGCTTGCTCCGGGCATTTTCACCTGTTTTCACCAATCATTTAGATTACAATAGTTTTTTAAGTAATGGTACCTTGCTTTCGTGCCCGGAGAAGCTGCCTCACCTTCCCCAGGACTTGCATCACCTGGAGAAGCTTAATTACTATCATTAACTTCATGCACGTGTGGCCGCCAGCCCACATTTTGTCTGGCAGGCTACACAGGATCAGCCTAAGTTGTGTTAATTCGCATGCAAGTGTAATTCATTTATCACAGTAAATATACATGTGAATCAAATACATCATCCAGTGTTGCCTTTGTTAATTTATGGGAAAGGGACCCCAGCTATATTCTTATCACTGTAATTTAATGTAGCTATCCAGCTACATCAATTTATGGTGTGCAGGTCAGCCTGTAATAGGCCTGCAAGAATAGCACAGTATATCATAGGGAGCTAACTAGTCACACATACCATGTTGGGGATAAGTTACATCCATGTGATCAGCCGTACCAATCTGGGATTAACCACCACAGTCTCAGTTCTACCATCACAAAAATCAGATGGTGATGACTGGCACCAGTCGGGTTTAACCTACACCTTTTCAACATCCTATATCTCATTATTTTTACCTAACCACTCCTTCACCTTTCTGCTCCCAGCCAACCAAGATCAAGCACCATCAATGTTATAAGAAATTACATACAGGTGACAAATGCTGCATGTAACTTGTACATGAATGACATACTGCCCGTGTGACTTGGGACACAAAAATTCCAGCATGGCTGCGGTGGCTAAGCGGTTAGACTGCTCGCCTGCCACCAAGGCAAACCAGGTTCAATTCCCAGCCGGATTTTTGCACGTGGGAATCATGCTGGACGATGTTGCTGGTCGGCGGGTTTTCTCGGGATCTCCCATTTCTCCCACCCTTGCATTCAGACGCTGCTCCATTCTCGCCTCATTTCACCCCATCGGCTCTCAAGACCTCGTTGTTAAGAGCTGCCCAAATCTCTCAACTTAACTCCAGCGGTGGAAAAAATAGTATTTTTTAATGGAATATAGCAATTTGCTGAGTTGTGAATTAGAAGACATTTTATATCCACAACAATCTGATTGAGCAAGTGTATTTAATTAATGGTAATGACCTTGCGAGGTCGGCTAGTTAAATATTGTGTTTTGTGAGTGTTTGTATATGTATATGTGTGTATATATAAAATTCATGATATGGCATAATCTTTTGAAGATAATGTTGTGATGCCCTAATGGTCAAAAGAATGACTGTATAAACATGTTAAACCGCTGGCGACAGCTGAGCAGAATTCTCACGAAAATATGGCAAAAGGGGAGGGTTGCTACCACCACAGTAATTTTGGATTATGGGTGGTGTAACTGAAACCCATTCTGCTAAGATGATGTGTTCAAAAGTATTCGTGCTCTGCTAGAGAGAAACCCTGCCAGGCATATCTTCAGAGGGGGGGAGTTTGCTAGATTTTGCTGCCCGGGACACATCATCCATGAGTGCCTTGGCTACAAGAGTATTATTTACTTTCCTACTACGTCATTGAAGTGACAAAACTAATAAAACTCCTTATATTCTATGCTGTACATGTGTGCAAGTTAACTTAAATTATTTTTGCTGTGAAATTATCTCTCAACTCTCATACTACGTTGCCCAGGATAACATAAGATGCTCAATACCACAAGAAAGGCAGGTGAATATTCTACACCAAATCAACCTAATGAGCTCAAAATGGCTTATTACACTTTTAACATACACACAGATATACCTAACCTAGTAACCCTTTCCTTATGATGTGTATACATTGAACAATAAATCTTGATATTGCAAATTGAGGTACATCCTTACACAAACATGATTTAATTACCTTCAAATAAAATAACCAAGTGAATTACCACAAGAAGTGGCAGTTCCAGGCCCCCACTCCATCAACCAGAACCTTAATTAATTACAGATATGGTATGATAAACATTTGTACCATCTAGATGTTGCTTGGTGGTCACGGACCACTTGAGAAATTGGGACCATGAATATGCCAAAATGTCACACAGGGCACCTTGCTGGCTTGTCTTAATTAAGGGGCGGAGGGGGACACCATCTCAACATGGAATCAGAGCATACTTTTAAATATAGGAACAGCTTACAATTAGTCAGTAAACATTGACATTCATAAATAGGTTATGTTTAAGCTAATAAAATGCACTGGATACACTTGTTGATAGAAATGAGATTTGCATCATCTAAAGACATACTATTAAGTTATTTATTCTTATATTAGCCTTCGCATAAACAATAGTTGGTACAAGTTTCTGCACTCCACCATACAACAATTCTCCATCAATTCCTCGCAAATGTGAAGGGGACCCAATCACCAAAATTAATTTAAATCTCTTTAACTATAGCCCTAACTGCAACAACTGAATATTTCCTTTCAGATTAACCAATTTCCTCTTACTTAAAATTACATATAACTCTTGAATCGACTCATCCATTGAAATATTTACTAGTTCCTTCAGCAACAAATAAGCAGTTCATATGATACCAGCCAATTTACTTTTTTGCCTCAACAACCATTAATTTTTGAAATTGATAACATTACTCTAATGAATCATAAACTGTCCCAACAGCAGCAACTGAATATTTCACATAGTACTTCCCAAATTTCTATCATGTCTAATCACAATTGAAACTTGTGAAGTTTACACACAGTTTCAACAACACTTATAAGTTGGTTAAAAAATTACGTGATTTTTTTGCCATGTTTATGACATGTAGCTTGATGCAACACGTTTAGGATGTCCTAGAATAAATGCCACAATGGCTAGCACATTTCAAATGTTTGAAAACAACTTTTCAAAATTTGAAAACATAATTTTAGAAATTTTTTGTACGTTGCAGGAGGTTAGTAAATGGCTTTCGTGGCCATACCAGAAGGGCACCATAGCCGTGAGATAATGGCATATGAAAGTTGCTGCACAGTGATTTGAAAATGTGTTTTTTGAAATTTTTTGAAATTTTGACAAATATTGAAAAGTGGCTTTTTTCATCTACACCGGAAGGTCGAGGTTGGAGAATGGTAGTGACATCACCGCTGCACTGTTCTTCATGCAGAGTTCTACTGGTAACACTCACCAGAGATGTCTTGTAAATTTCTTACCGGCTGCTCTGCTGTTGTGAGTCGTGGCCGAGTCACCCAGGTGGCTAGAATGTTCTCCTGTTCCTCCACATCTCAATTGAAGGGTTATTAATTGCGGTTCAATAGACTGCTAGCCATAGGCAGTTGTGGTCAGCCCAGTACCGCCGCAGGTGCCCGTTGTGAGGTGTACAGTTATGCTGGTATCAAGTTAGCTAAATGTAGAGTTGTAAGGCCACGCCACACACCAATTAAACACTTACACATCTTACACTGAAAACACTTAAAATGGCTGGTTGGTGGTTCCAACTCCCAAAATGCCTTTAAGAGGCAAGGCCTATAAATCAAAATGCTGACTTGGGGATTGCTGTCATATATTGACGTTTTGACACTACAAGCCAGTTGATGGTGCTCACGTCGTTAAGCAGACCCGATGCACTAAGTCCATCGGGGGCTGATGCGGGAAAAACTTGTCATTGCTATCCTGATTAGAAAGGTGAAATTACACTCCTGGAGCTGTAGGTCTGCAGGAGGTGAAGAGGCACTCCTCCCGGGCGATGAAGTTAAGTTAAGTTATACTGTTCGGGTCAAAAAATAAGTTAAAACTGTGGTTCTTTGTGGAAGACAAAGAAGTTGATGAAGTGTCCGGGAGTCACGAACCACATGGTCTGCTCCAATGAATGCCCGCTTCAGACTCAATGACTGCCAGCATCTTTCCGGCCAACTGTGAAGACGCAGAAAGTCGGAAATGTGTGAGCACAAAAGAAATGAAAAATAGGGTTAGGCCCTTAATTGTGTACAATGCATGGGTGGGAAAGCTCCCTTAACTAAATGTAGACTAAACATTGTCCCTAGCAAAAACTTATATATTCTCTATACTAAACAAGCTACTTAATTATTCATAACAACGCACTTTCGTGCTGTTAGGTTTACGGGCACATAGTTCTGTAAAGGTGTCTATCCGAGTCCGTAAACCTGCGGACTGCTGCAAAAATAAACATGTACACTTTTACACTCACTATTCCTACTAAAACACACAAACAGAGATGCCCCCAGTTAAGTGATGCCTGTGGGGGCTAAACTTAGGTTGTCAGGGGTGAAGCTCGTTATTCAAGTAAGAAGTGTTGACACTTCAATTTAATGTAATTTGTAATTACGTTTAGTAGCACAGTTTACTTGTGGTTTGCACTTTGTGTAAACCGGGAAGGATTTTGCTCTGCTTTTGGGCACCACTAACACTCACAAACATTTAGTGTTGCACAATGTTATTGTGTACCGGTGTTTGTATTTGTGCTGCTGCATGAACAGTGTAACTTTGGTCTCAGTAAATGCCACTTACAATAATCCACATATTGTCTATTCAGGTAGTACTGTTGCTAAGCAGCGCTGCATCACAGCGCGAGGGCAGAAGGTGTACTCCATGGCCTGAACAGTGGCAGTAGTATTGAAGTGTGTATTGTGGCGTAATTCTGTAAGTCTCTCCCTATTGGTTGGTTACGGGGAGGTGCTGCACTCTACTGTCATACTTTGTAAATGAGTCGGTAGTCGTCGTGTATTTCTGTAGTGTAGTTCATTGTTCTTATAATAAAAGTATTCTCTCAATCAGGTAGTATTTATTTCCAAATTCATACCACAGCAAGGTATATATGTTAATTAGTAGTTCGTTGGGTAGCTCCTGGTATCCTATCTTTTTTATATCATGTTTACATTATCATATTGCAGCAGAGAGGATTTGGCATACCGACCATTCATCCTGAGAACTCGGCTCCCGCCCTAGCCAGGATATGCTATGTGGTGCCCATGAGTGTAATTAGTAACGTCATAATCTCCATTCTACTCCTCTGCATGAAACCCGGTCGCTTGCCTGCCACTTTGTCGGCCAGCAACACTGTGGTGACAGCAACATGTCCTGCTGATCAGTAAAATGTTATGCAAAATATGTAATGCAGGCTGTGGCAAAAAATTCCATATTTCCAAGATGATGGATACTGAAGAGTTCTGATTTGTGTAATAAAGTAATTCAGCAATAAAGTATTTGTTCTATAGCATGTAGATGTTCAATGAATGATAAATTAAATGAATAAAAATAAAATGCAGGGACATTCAGTCACTGTGTTAACACTTCGGAAATGAAACACCACAAATGCATGTTTTGTTACCTACCATTATAGCGTCATCTTTATTTTCACCATTAGATGAGAGTGATTCCATTGCCCTCGTAATCTTGTCGTGGTAATTAAGGAATTGATCTTGTTTTGGGTCAATCACTTTCGAAGGCCCAGGCAAACAATGACCTACAAAATAAGAGTGTATAATAACTTTCATCAAACCTGTAAATTCAGGAATTTTTTTCATTGTACATGTTAAAAAATTGCTTGGACCTATAATTTCTAAAAAAATATGTTACCATTAAAAACATAGTAATATATTTACACGAAATACATTTTTGAAAATAATTATTTTCAACTAAAATGAAAGTTAGTATGTTTTGGCCATTGACACTTATGCATCAACCAGGCAAAAATGGAGATGTTGATATAATGTGTTACCTAAATGTATTATGTAGTAGAGGCATCTAATAAAATGCAAAACAAACCAAAGAATCATTTTGATACTAAAAATAAATATTTTCCAACCCTCCGACTGAAGCCCAGTTATAGAAAGCCAAGGTCAAGGCATGGGGGTGGAATATAATTGCCCACCTTACCTCTGGTGTGAATACTGCCCAGTTTGCCTCCAGTTAAGGGCCTCTTGTGAAAGATTGCAGAATATTGCCTGGAAGTCATTGCCTCACACTTAAAACATTAGTGAACCTGCCTGGGCACATTCCATTCCCCAATGAGCCACCATCTTGTAATATTTTAGTGCTGCCAGCACTTTCATCTAGCTGGGACTCAGATAGGTTTGGGTTTTCTTCCCTAACGTTGCGAATACCACAGTGTTTCCTCCGGGTTCTGGTCCTTGTTCGAGTGCAAGCATTTGAGGGGGAAGAGGAGACAGTAGCTCATACCACCCTTCTTCGTCCACCACAAACCCCTAGGTGTCCAGGTTTCTTGATAGCTCGTATGTTAGTTGGTTGTTCTTCTCAGCGACATTTTCCACTGTGTACTGGAACATCTGGATCTGCAGTGTAAAGTTTAGGAGTACTTTGCGTGCTGCAAATAATACTGACACTCCAATTGATTTGAATCATTTAGCTAATATAAATATTGAGTCCAAATACCGCACTTGTGCTTCAAAAATAATTTCCCTCCAGTAAATGTTTGACAACATTGAAGATGACTCCAGCCCTTCAGTCTAAGACTTTAGCAAAGGCTCGCCCATTTGAGAAAGCGTGCCCAAAATATCTTAAACCATATTTGCTGACCAACTTTCAGAAATTCAGAGTCAGTCCCTGAACAATATTACCATTCAGGCATGATCCCTATTTGAGGCTGTTGATTTTATTGAAGCCGATGAATCCCAGAAACATTTATCTGATGTTTAAACCTCTATGGTTTCGGAGTAATTTTCTGCTCTTAGTGTTAGTACTGTGTCCACAACATTTCCATTTCCAACACCAACCCAAATTAACCTACTTGGTAACCCTTCCACTTCCATCGCAGTATCGCATATCCCTCCATCCTCCATTTCACATATTATTATGCCAATCACTTCATTTATCCTATAGCAGTTTGTGGATTATAACCACGCTCGTAACTACTACTTATGTAACAGTGGTTTGTGGCATGGTTGTTAATGAAATGTTTGTTCTTCATAAATATATAATAATTCAAGCTTGAGAACTATTCAGCATATTATATTCAGTTATAAATAACCAATCATGCTCAATGTGTGTGGAAAATAAACAAACAAATGCAGTGTCCATAATACATATTATAACATTAATAATCCCTTAAACAACAAAATCTTATGCTGTGAACACTGGCATAAAAACTTACATTATTTTGCTACCATAATTCCAAACACTATTAAGTCACTTGATATAATAAATAATTGATTAATTGTTTGGAAGCTTTACTAGGCAGAGGACACCAAGTACATTTTACCTAGAAACTGATTCTAGTAATAATTTATTTATTACTTTTTTATTTAATGCCCAGAAGTAGACATAAATGCAATAAATGAAAAGAGTATAAAATTGCAGTTTCAAAATAAATCTTTCAATTAACCAAACAAAATTTGTAGACAAAAATAATACACACATGAGTTAAAGATCCAAGGAATAATTGCAGTATAAAAAGAAATTAATTTGTGAAATGCTTATAGCCCTAGAAGCTTTGAAAACCTTGGAGTGCACCCCGTACAATTTGTCTAAATTTAATCTGCACTAGAAATGTGTATTTTCTTTTACTTGGAACATGATTCACATTTATAAGTTCATAAATAACAGGTAGATATTTTAATTATTATATTACGTCACAAATGTTATAAAAAATGAGTTCATAAGTAATTATGCTAATATGGCATAGTAATGTGGTAACATGG
This sequence comes from Clitarchus hookeri, assembly GCA_002778355.1. Taxonomy (NCBI): domain Eukaryota; kingdom Metazoa; phylum Arthropoda; class Insecta; order Phasmatodea; family Phasmatidae; genus Clitarchus; species Clitarchus hookeri. Next base: position 965,381 of record NQII01000071.1, on the reverse strand, counting down.
TCCAAATGATACCAAAATAAAAAGGAAAATATTCCATGTAGCTAACACTCAATGAAAATTCTCCAGGCGAAGTCGTGAAGCTGGAGATCAAACCTTGTTCTGAATGGCAAATAAAGAGAAGCCAGGCGAGTAGTTCTCAAAGGAAAGAAGTACTTAAAACTTGAATAGTTGAAAAATTCGACTAAAATTTGTGTGAAAGTTCATCCCTCCATCTCTGAGGGAAAAGATGAAACTGCATAGGATCATTAAAGATAAATTACAAAATTAAATATCCTACATTTTAAACTACTATTTCTGCAATATTCTACATGATGCTACTAAAATTAAATAAAAGGCTACAGGGAATCATCAACCTGCAGCAACCTCCCCGAACACGGGAACACACGGTAAACACGTCATGTCGCGACCACGTCTGTGCAGAAGTCCAGCAAAAGATGGTTAGTGACAGTGGAATGATACAAAATCGTGTGTTGCGCGTGGGTACAAAGGTGACAAAATGTAGTTTGGACGCTGTTCCTAGAGAGCGCTGGGGGTACCGAAAATGGTCCACAACTACACACAACTGTTCTGCGGCAAGAATTACATGCCTTGCACCTCTAGCAAGTAGCATGGACAAGGTACAGTGAAAGGCATCCCACACTTTCAGGAATTCAAGCGTGACAGCTAACATCCTGTGGCAAGCTGAGCTGTCTGCAGCAAGCAACCAGCTTCCTGCCAGACTTGGAAGTGAAGTTAACTCTGTACTAACTCCATTGCATGAATACTTGACCGAAATAAAATTTCTGAAATAACACAATTGCCCTAAAATTGGAATAAAACACCATTGGCCTAAGCATTACCAAAATAGTGACACAATTAGTTAGGGAAAAATATCAAAATATACAAAATTAGGTAAAATCTGAAAAAATAATGTGTCACAAAATTTTGGAAATTTCTACAACAGCGCAATCCCACATGCTAATACAGTCTTCAGTATCACACCACTTATGTCAATTGCTGTAGTACCATCTGGGCAAAATTTGACGTCACCATCGTTTGGTAAAATTACCCGTCCTCTTGAAAGAATGTTGCATGAATTCCTGGCCACCAATGGTTTGCAAGTGCCCAAATTCTTAGAATTTTTTAAAATTATTATGAAACTGCACCAGAATAGAACGGTGCCTGAGACTCAGCTTTTAGAAATAATTTATCCCTTCACGCAGGGACCTTTGAGTGAAAGAACCAGACTAGCTATTTCTCAACATGCTACATTTGATGCTTATCATACAGACATCCTTCATTATTTAATTCCATCCAGATTACTTACATAGTTACAGTTGAAAATGTTTAACCGGTTGCGAGAGCCCAACAAATCATTGTCAGTATATGTTAGTAGCATTTAGAGGCTGCTGTAGTTTTGTGTTTGTTGTTGTCTGAGAGCAACATTGTCAATACAATTTTGGAAGGTTTAGAACCTCGAGAGCGCTCCCGTTTGGTCTTTGCTAGTAAACCTAACTCATTTGTGGAATTAGACAGAGTTTGCATCCATTCCTAAAATATTCGGTATGCTGACCAGAAACATGAAACATATTTTGGACAGGGCAGATTCCCAATGAAGTCAGGGGCTAACTCTGATAGGAAAGGTAAAACCTGTGACCCTGACGTCAGTTCAGTAGATGCAGAAACTTCATCTTCCAAAAAATCTGATACAAGTAGCACTATTAAAGGTTCATCAAAATCTCGCAGTATTCCTACCTGCAATTATTGCAAGATACCTGGTAATGTTATTACAAAATGTTTTAAGTTACAGGCAAAAAACAAATCCTGCTGTGACAAAATGTGTGTGTTCATTCCCGCCAAGCTGGTAACTTTGCCAATTCTCAATACAATACTCACCTAGTACAAAAAATGGAAAATCTTTGTCATCATTTTTCACGTTTTTTTGGTACTTATAACCCCTGTAAGGTGAAAAAAACAATATAAGGTATTTCAGGTAAATTTTCCCAATGTAGTGGGTGTACAAAAGATTGCTACACCTCGTGTTGAGGTAAATTTGGGACCATTTTCTGTTAATGCACTGGTAGTCTCAGAATCTGCACGCACTATTATTTGAGGTAAACTCTTTGATCAATTGATGGATTTAAAGTTTCTAAAAATCTGTTGAAGCTTGCAAAATTCAGTGTTATACAGCTTCCAGTGAAGCTTTTCCTGTTTTGTGCTATGCAACTGTTAAATTAAAGATTGGGAGTTTTACCTAGATGCACAAATGCTTAGTTTCTAAAAACCTTGGTATGTCATTTATTTTAGGAGCCGATTTCATGGCATCCACGGGACTTACTTTAGACATTCAGGCACAACACATTTCTTTAGATTTTCTCCAGTGGACAAAATTATTTTTATCAATTGTAAACAAAGTCAACCACTCTCATCTGAAATAAATGCAGAATCAAAGATTGTTGTTGAACCATTTGTGCATTTGGACTTGACACAGCGTGCTGCTATAAAGAAAATTTCCTAAAGTTCTCACGTAAGAATTAGATCTTACTGATTTGTTGGAGTTTGAAATAAAACTTGCTGACAAGGTTTATGTCACAAGCTATCCATGTAGGTTAGCACCACCTAAAATAGATATAGTAAGAAGAAAATGTTCAGGAATTGTTATATAAAAGTGTTATTGAACCCTACACATCACAGTATGCAAGTCCAGCCTTTTTGGTTCTAAAAACCTAACGGGAAGTATAGAATGGTTATTGATTAACGCATAATTAATATATAAAAAATTGAGTATATCCCTCTTCCTGACCTTTATTTGGCTTTCAATTGGTTTGGCAAATCCAAATTTTTCACTATCATTGATCTTAATGCTGCTTATCACCAAATTCCGTTGTCAAAACAGTCCAAACCAATTACCAGTTTTTGTATCCCCTGGAATCTCTTATCAGTTTACTCGTGTGCTGTTTGGCTTGGCCACAGGTGTTCAAGTGCTCATGCGCCTTTTAGACAAAATTTTCCATGATGTGAAATTTTGAATATGTATACAACTATATGGATGAACTTGTGATGTATTCTGAGTCATTTGAACAACATTTAGCTCACCTTAAGGAAATTCTGTGACATCTGGAAAAGGCAGATTTAACTATCAACCCTAATAAGGTTAAGTTTGCTGTTCAGGATATCTCCTTTCTGGATCATAGGATTTCATCACAAGGAGTTTCCATTGACCTCGAGTAGACTAGATTTATTAGAGACTTCCCGCTGCCTCATGACGCTAAAGCTATTACTCCTTTTATCGGAATGGTCCTGTTTTTTGGAAAATTCATACCTAAACTCGCTGAAAAGTCTGCTTCACTTAACATGCTACGTATGAAATCAGCGAAATTTTTGTGGGTTGAGGAACAGCAGAAATCTGGTGACACACTTAAAAATGACATTATGCACCACCCGGTTCTGTGGATGCCAGATTTTTTAAATAATTCATTCTGCAAACTGATGCTTTGAGCTCAGCTGTAGGAGTGTTCTCAGGAGATATATGGGGTTCATCAACCTATCTCGTTTGCATCTTGCTTTCTCACACCTCAGAAAAAAAGTTCACTATTTATGAATTGAATGCCTAGCATTTCGGTATCGACATGTTTCAGCAATATTTAGAACGTGCAGAATTCCTCCTGGAAAAATATAACCAGGCCTTGTCGTGGTTGTTGGCTCATCCACTGCAACTTGGCAAAATTGGACGCTAGGTAATTAAGATTTCATCATTGAAATTTAGGGTGCACACATTAAAGAATCACAGAATGTAGTAGCTGATGCTCTCTCTCTTTCTCTCTCTCTTTCTCTCTCTCTTTCTCTCTCTTTCTCTCTCTCTCTATCTATATATCTCTCTCTCTCTCTCTCTCTCTCTCTCTCTCTCTCTCTCTCATGTTCGATGATTCCAAAGTTAGTGACGAATCTGAAGTTCTTCCAAATTGTAATGTTTTAGCAGTGTTTCCATTGTAATTTACAAATATCAAGGAGCATCAGGAAAAACTGAGTGAAATTATTACAAAATTAAAATCTAGTGTTGAACAAAAATCCTATTTTCTTGCCAAAGGTCTTTTATTTTGCAAATCCCATTAAAATGAAAAATGTGTTGTGTTGCCTACTCATTTAAAAGCAATGGTTTACTACTATTTTCATTCATTGCCTTTAGGTGCTCATTTAGGCATGCACAAAACCATTCAGGCAACTTGTAAGCATTTTATTTGGAAAGGTATGGATGTTGAAATTTCAGAAAGAGTTAAATGCTGTAAATTGTGTGCTTTGAGCAAGTGTACTCAAAACACACACCTAGGTTTTTCTCTTCAGACATGGCTGAGAAACTTGTGCAAAAGATTTTCATGGATTTTGTTGGTATTTTTCCAAGAAGTAAGTCAGGCAATAATATGTTATTAGTTTGTGTTGATACATTTTCTAAATTTGTGTGGTTGATTCCTATGAGAGTGACTAATGCTATATCCACTGTTCGTGCTCTACAAGCCAAGGTATTTCAATATTTTGGCGTCCTGATAATAGTTCTCCACTTCAAAAACTTTTTGTGGCATGTGTTTTTCTTATGAAATTTGTCATATCANACCACCTTCACATGCAGAGCGTTTCAACCGAAACCTCTGTTCAGCTCTCATTGCTTTTCATGCGATGGAGCATTCTAATTGGAACAAAATCTTCCTTGGTTGCAAATGGCTTTCAATTATGCCAAGCATGAATTTTAAAAGGCAAGTCCATTTAATCTTGTTTTCACTTATGTACCCAATAATCCTTTGTCCAATTTGTGACACTTAAATGATTTGTTACTGGATGATCCCTAGGACATCCGTCAGATCTGGGGAGATGCCCTTAAAAACTTCAAATGTGCTCATTTCAACACCTATATCAAATATGATAAACATTGAATTGCCAATCCATTTTGTGTAGGTGATTTAGTTTTGTGTAAAGCTCATCCTGTTAGCAGAGCAGTCAACAAGAAAATGGCAAAACTTTCTTACTGTTGGACTGGTCCTTACTAAATCTAGCGTTTCTTAACACCAGTCATTGCTAGCCTTGTTGACCCCAGTTCAGGAACGTATATCGCAAGAGCTCATGTCTCTCACTTAAAAAGGTTTCATTCTCCTTTTCCAAATAGAATTTATGTTCTACTGTCTAGGTGCTGTAGACTCTAGCTGGAGGTGGTTTTCAGTAAGTTTTCTGGTTTATTTGGCTGGCCAGCCGCTGTTCTTCTTGGCCTAGACTTGGTTTAGACAGTGGACTGATCACCGACTGGTCCATTCTGTTTGTGCGTTTTTAAAGAAAAAACTGTGGTAATAGGTTAATAAAAGAAAAGACTAAAGAATATTTTGTGTGTCTTAAATTTAGATTTGGGTTGTTATTGTAAAATCATCTGCCTACATTGGAATTTTGATTTCATGTTTTCAATGAGTAATAATACTAGTTTTATTTTGGGTTTTCATTCAAAGTGGTTAATATTTAGCTTGGAGATGTGTTCTACTCTTGTCTTGAGTGGTTTTTGTGCTGTGGCAGTAGCTTAGAGACAATGCCCTTGTAGTATTGTCCATTGGGATAATTTGTAGGAAAATTTATTTTCTGGTGAAATTTCAATTCCTAGTTTTACTCTCCATGAGTGTATCGTACTGTCTGTTTTAGTGTTGTATTTCCACTGAGGCATCACGTTCCTCCCCTGCATCTCAGTTTTGACTGTGGCCAGCTTTGCACTTCCAACAGTCACCGCCGAACTGCTGGATTCCGGTGTAGTCATTGAATGTGAAGATAATATCTTGTTTTCTGACAATACTTACTCAGTAGTGTTGAATTTTGATTTGATTACCTTGCAAGATGAGTGTTCAGAACTTGAAACCATTATAAACAGAGTTATGTCTGTGCATGAGAATGAGAACAGGCATCCAGCTGAAAATTCTTCATTTGACTAAAATTTTATTTTAACTGTGGTACAATTAAGAAATAGTTTTCTTGCATTTAAGTCCAAAACTGACACATTAACTTCTTTATTGTCATCTGGTATGAAGCGTGCATTAATTGGTCTTGGAGGAAAACTTTTGAAAACTGTTTTTTGCACTTTAGATAGTGAAGCTTTAACCCTTCTGGAACATCATCTGAAATCTCTGGCAAACACTACGGATGACATTTCAAAAAAATGTGGCTAATAAAATAGTTCTTATCAAAAATTTGGAAGACAGAATTATAAATAGCACTGTGTATATCAAAAAATTAAGTAGTTTATATCTGGATCATTATAATATGTTGTATCATAATCTCTCCTTAGCATTACATGAAACACAGTTAGGGATGGTTATATTAAGTTTTAGGATTGATTCAAATGTTATGCTACTCCGTGTCAGTAAAGCTCTCACTAATGCCAGATTGGAAATTTTTGATTTGCGTCATGCCATTGAAACTAGTGTACATGGCAAGTTAAGGACAACCATGTTAAGTGCTGATTTATTCTAAACATTCTGAAACATTCTAAAACACATTCAACAGCTTATTACTCTGCCACTTTACATGATAGCACCTGCTGTACATGAAAATATATATATATAAATATATGTTTTATGGTCTAAGTAATGTTCAGGTAATTAGACCTATATACAATTCATCTCTTAATGTTCCCTTGGCCAATAAGGATAGTTTGTTTGAAAGATATCATATTTTCCCTGTTCCCTTTTTGCATTCTTAATTAAACAGATACCTGTTACACAGTGTTCAAGAATTCTTATTGTTAGTTTAGATTGTAAGAATTTTGCTACTGTTAACAATGATTCTCTTGCAAGATGCAACACTAACGGCATTACCCTATGCCCTGCTTCTTTCCCTTTCTTCGATGCACATGCAGATAACTGTGAATTTTCAATGTTGGCACACTGCTCAAACCTAGCTCTCATGTTTTGGTAGCCAGGCCCCTTAAGGAACTTTACATCAGAATCATTAATAGTAAAAATAAATATCCATAAAAAAAACTAAACGCGTGCCCGACTTCGTGTTGTTTCATTGTTTTTTATGTCAACCTGTCATCAGTTCCTTAAGGTGGATTTACAATAGCCCATTGCGTCAATTAGTCATACATCCATCCATCTCCCAGCCAAGTGATTTACAATAAGACATCATACATCCATCGTCAGTTCAGTGCTGCAAACTAAAACAAATAAAATTGTTTAGAAAAAAAAAAAATTCTATAAAAAGTGAGAATGATTGATTCTATTGCGTGTAAGTACACAAAATGCACATACATGTAAATGATGGAAATTAGTCTATGTTAAAAAAAAATTTCTAAATAACATGAACACAAGGATTGTATTAATCTTGCTAATGAACAGATGGAACTTGTATTCACATTAACTATCAACAAATCTTTAGGAAAAATGTAATGTCATTGCATTTTACTGCTATGTAAACAAACACGTGAAAACAAAGGATGAGCAAAATATAATACAGCACACCATACAAAACCTTTTAAGGAACTCTGAATGAACAGGTAGCAAAACGTACAAGTCTAGAAGAATGTAATTTCAGCCATCTGTCTGTCCGTCAAAAGTTAAAGCTTGTCAAGCTTTTGATGGAAGTGCAAGCTCCCAGGTCCTGGTTTGAGGGGTGTCCGGTACAGACAGGTCAATAGTTGTGCGACAACAGTCACGCGTCGGCTGGATATGAGCAGGGCGGAAAACATTAATCACACAGCCCTAAAGACAAAGTCTGAAAATTTTTTTATGCTATAATAATGCACATTCTTGTAAGCATACGCGTGATGAACCATGCGGCAACATAATTAACAGCAAAGCACACAAATTTATAAATAAGCCACATGAAAATTTTAAGTAAATGTTGCATATAGACTCTTGTAATGGAGTTCAACAAAAAATATTTATTTAGCTTTTTCTTTCTTTTTTTAGTTTACAACTTTCATAAGGTAACAGGCAAGCTGGTTGCCAGGAATGATGCATCATTGACCTGGAGAGTGGTCTTTGTTTATTGATATGCACAATGTGTGAGCATTTTCCTCATTATGTGACCATTCACGTTCGTTAAAACTGGAGGCGACATTATGAATATTATTATTGTTACTGATAACTATACAGTTAGAGATGAAGTAAACAAATAAATAGAGAGATGTTTTTAATATACACATTGCACTTTACTCTAAAAATGCATTACTGTCAATTGTTGTGGCCAGGTATTACTAAATGTATTTTAAAAAAACCAGTACAGCTTTAGTTACAAAACCTTTCATCTACAAGCACTTCATTATGTGAAAAATAAATAGATAATATATAAAAACAACTGTAATTTCTTCTAGAAACACTATCTCAATTCCATTATAATACTGGTTTGTATAGGCTATTCATGGTAAAGTGAGCACTATTGAAAGTGCTCTCATTTGGAATAATAGTATATAAATATATTTTATTATAGCCTTAGACGTTAACTTCCGAGAGCAGTGGGATATACAAACTGTGTTTATTACTTATAAGACAGTTTTTTTTTAAATTGTGGTTAGGGGATAAAATAATGGCTAAAATAAAAATCTAACTTGGTCCTAAAAAGTGGCCACTTTACCGTGAACTGCCTATAAACACATTCCATGTGCAAATACTTAAACCAGCGGTTTCCTAAGTGTGCGCCGCGGCGCCCCGGGGCGCCGAGAGGCACTCCTGTTTTCTCTTTTCCGGAATCTTAAAATTTCCTATATTCGCTGGTAGGTACAGAATAAAATATTCAACTCGCGCTGCATGCACCTTTTGCCGCGTTTGCCGGTAGGTAGTAGATACTGTCGCGTCAGTTTGGCACTTAGGTTCGTACATCGGCGTCCCTCTCCTCCCCCGCTGCACCCACACAGGCCTGTCCACGATCGCCACGCTTCAGTACAAAACATATGTAGGCGAGATAAGAGGAGGTTGCTTTGTTTGAGTGTGTCACTTTGTGTTTTCGTAAAAGTCGTGGTCGCCAAATGGAAAGATTTTTATTAAATAAGCAAGTTAACAATTCAAGTGAGAGTGATCAAGCGTCGACAAGTGCCGGGGGAGCAAAGAAATGGAAATATCGTAAATACGATGAAAGCTATTTAGATTTTGGCTTTACTTCAGTAGAAGTAAACAATGAAGAGAGACCACAGTGTGTGCTCTGTTTGAAAATTTTAGCACCCGAAAGTGTGCTCCCAAGTGAGCTAAAGCGACATCTCGAGACCAATCACCCTAACATGGTTGAAAAATCTCGCGATTTTTTTAGTAGTAAGTTGCAAGATTTACAAAAGCAAAAAAGTGTGTTTACTAAACAAGTCTCAGTACCAAGCAACGCACTGCTAGCATCTTTCAAGGTGGCATACAGAGTGGCAAAGTGCAAAAAATCTGACACCATCGCAGAAGAGCTATTCTATCGGCTGTTCTTGACATGGTTAATATTATGGTGGGAGAATCTGCGGGAAAACTAATTTCAAAGGTGCCTTTATCCAACAACACTATTAGTCGAAGAATTGATCATATAGCTCAGGATCTCAATGATCAATTAACAGAGAAAACTGAAAGGCAAGGAATTTGGTCTGCAACTTGATGAGGATACTGACAGTAACAAAGATGCACACCTTATTTGTTATGTACGCTTACTGGATGATAATATTATCATTGAAGACCTTCTGTTCTACAAAAGCATCATTGGAAGCACAAAGGCTCAAGACTTGTTTGAGATGCATAAGTTTATAATAGAAAATGATTTGGATTGGGAAAAGTGCATCGGCGTATGTACTGATGGTGCTCGATCAATGTCTGGTCGCTATGGAGGATTACAGGCGCTTATTCGCAGCAAAGCGCCGCATGCTATGTGGACCCATTGCATCATCCATAGGGAAGCACTTGCATCAAAATCGATGAGTTCTGAATTGAACCTGGTATTAGAACTTGTCGTAGACGTAGTAAACTACATAAAAACTAAGCCACTGAAAGCCAGATTTTTCCAAAAACTATGCATGGACGTGGAAGCTGAACACACGGCCCCTGCTATACTACTGCAGTTCCGATAGTTTTTACGTGGCAACGTCTTATCCCGTGCATTCGAGTTACGGCAAGAAATTCTCACTTTTCTTCAAGAGGAACGTCATGCAGACTGCTGAAACTGGCATATTTGTGCGCTATATTTGACAAACTGAATGCCTTTAATCTGTCTCTGCAAGGCAATAACATGCGCATCTTGAGACTTTTGGAGAAGGTTGCAGCAATTAGAAAAAAGCTGCAGTTGTGGATAAGAAAAATTAATGAGGATAGCTGTCAAAATTGTTTCCCTGAATTGCACAAATATGTTACCTCTAATAACGTTGTTGTTTCACAAGACTTGCTGTCCCTTTTCACAGAACACCTTTCAAATCTCACTGATTGGTTTGCAAAGTACTTTGGGGAAGATAATATCGAGAAATTTGCGTGGATTCAAGATCCATTCCGTGCTCAGGCTCCACCAGAATTCATTTCACAAAGCTCAATGAGTTTAATTAAACTCTCTTGCGACAACAGCCTGAAAAGGAAATTTGCTTGTTCCGATTTAGTTGAGTTTTGGATATCGATCAAAAATTAATATCCAACTTTAAGTTCAAAAGCTGTAAAGATCCTCATTCCCTTTGCAACGTCCTATTTATTTGAAGCCGGATTTTCAGCTGTAACTGTAATAGAGCAAATATCGCTCAAAAATCAATGTGGAGCAAGAAATGAGAATAGCAGTATCAAGCCTTATTCCACGATTTGAAAAAAATGTGTGGAGATCAGTAAGCTCATCCGTCACATAGACTAACTTTCCATTGAAGGTTCTCACCATTTTTTACTGTATTTTAATATTTTTCTGACAATTTTAATATATTCTTGTGTGTTAACTTTAATAAATATGTGAACCTCACATACAAACCTCACATTGTGAGGTTTAACTAAAGTTTAGTTTTGGTTACTAAGCAGTTGTTTTCATTTCTGTGCCTGATTAATGTAATTGTACACATATTTTGAGTAGGGCGCGGGACAATTTACTAAACCTGTAAGTGCGCCGCGAACTGATTAATTTTGGGAACCCCTGACTTAAACAGTTTTCAAAAATATATTTTTAATAGCGATCCAAAAAGCTAATGGTACTGAATTCATAATGGCTCTGCTAAAGGAGAACTGTGGTCAGCATCATCAGTATCTGAGTCTTCATTGTTTCCAGTTCTCAGCTGTGGAATTTCACTGCCAGTCAAGGCGGGTTGTCAAGATGAAAAAATTTGTATGGTGTGTGCCAACTTACTGTCATGGAAGAAAGTTTGTCTGGCGCCTGAATAATTCAAGAAAGAGTTTAAAGATTTAATAAAAAAAGAAAATTTAACGTAGATCAAATTTACAATGCCAATGAATTGGATTTATTCTTCCGTATGTTACTGAGTGAAACCTTTAAAAATTGAAGAATCGGCAAAAGGTTACAAAAAAAGCAAGGATTGCCTTACCATAATGGTTTGCAGCAATGTATTGGGCAAGCAACAATATCCACTTCTTTTAATATGGAAATTAAAAAATCCTGAAGCACTGAAAACGTAAATCGTGGGCAATTACTAAGTTATCTATCGTTCCCAAAAATATGTGGATGGACAGTGTCATTTTTTAAAGACTGATTCTTAGAGTTTTTGTGCCAAGTATAACAAAATATTTAAAGGAGTGCTGTTTACCTAACAAAGCTGTCCTGCTAATTGAAAGTGTGGCAACTCATCCGGTAGCTGATGTACTAGTCAGAGGGGATATCACAGTCATGTTTTTATCGCCTAATGTGACTCCACTGGTGCAGCCAATTGACCAGGGGGTTCTCGAGAACATCAAGCGAGTGTACATACAGCAGCTGTTAAGCCAACTGATATCAGATAAAGCAAAACATGATGTGGTAGAGATGCTCAAGTAGTTCAATGTCAAGACTGTTATTTATATGGTTGTTGAATCTTGGGAAAAAGTGGCTAGAAGCACCCTGATAAAATCATGGAAGAAACTATGGCCTAGTGTGTGTGACTTGCCAGAGAACAAGATTGAACCAAAGGGAGAAAAGACTCCAATTATGAAATACAGACTCAAGAATTTATGGATATGTTTCAGAAGATTGATGGTTTCTCAGATGTTGATGTAAATGACATTGAAAGTTGGTTGGGAGCAGACAATGACAGAGGTTATGGCACAATTACTGATGAGAAAATCATTGCATCCTGTTCATCTAAAGATGCTGAAACTAAGGAGGAGATGGATGAGAATAACGATGAACAACTGGCAGTTATGAGTCACACAGAAGCCATGTCCCAGTTAGATGAACAAATGGTCTATTTTGAGCAGCAGGCAGAGATAACACCAGCAGAGCTTCTCATGCTGAAAAGGATGCGTGATCATGCAGCTTGCAAACAGTACTCCAAACTGACGCAGCAGAAGCTTACGAGTTACTTTTCCAAGAAGTAGACTTTACTGTACCTGTGTTTGTTATGTGTGACAGAGTGTTTGTAACCTGTACATATGTTGTCTTTTATTGATGATATTTCTCACATTCTCAGATTAACCTGAATTTTTGTTATCCTGAATTGGCTTTGGTCCCAATTGATCTCACTTGAGGTTCTACTATATATATATACACACACACACACTTATATATGTATATTATATTAGTAATACGTGCTGTAGAGAAACATTTTTACTAAGATTACAAAACAACATGGGAGTAAAGATGAAAAAAATGGGTTCACATTTTGGAGGGGGGGCCAAGCCTGTTGGGCCCACTCTTTGGCTACATCCCTGGTCAGTAGTCATAATCAAGCTCAAACATCCCTGAAAAATATTTGTGGATCATGTTATGGCACTGTTATGTTTTGGTGGCAGCCCATTGAAGGTACTTTGCATGTTCTAACTCCAGGGGAGTAATGCACACCAATTCTCATCACTTCTACTAGTGTTATGGGGTGCCTGAGAGGTGTATCCGTGTTCATGAGGTTTAGAGGTCTTAATAAAAAAAATTTTACATTTTTTTTTTATATTTGTTTATACAGCTATAAATATTCACAAGCTATTATTTCCAGCATTAAACTATCTATCTCTACTATTACTTTTGTTATTCTCAATGAGCACAATATTTCATGTCTACCTCAATTTTAATTTATCAGTGTCTCTATATTGGTTATAGTCAATTCATTCTCGTTATATTTTCACATATTCAATCTGTCTATTGCAATCATTCTAAATATGTCTCACTCATGCATCCAGTTCAATAGTCCTGCTCGTCAGTCTCACACTCTGTTCCAATGCTTGCAGTCTGCAAACTTCACTTCCGCTGGTCACTCTCGCCCCCTCATTGCTTTGCCGGCTTGTCGCCTCACTGTCTTCGCACACCTGGCGCTTAAGGTCATACAACCCTCCAAACTCTAGACTGTCGGCATGGAAGCCCATCGCAGCTTAAGCAATCTCACTAGCCCAATCTAGAAATTTCCCCACACTCTGAGTCTTGCTGAGAGGCAAATGTGATGTCCAGAATATTCTTTCGATGATAACCCCAGAAATTCAATCTGTTCAAGGATGGAAGCCTATGAGTCGCAATAGGCTTATCTCTACAGTAGCAGCACACCTTTGTAAATCTCTACTCACTCCTGGGATTACCAGTAATAATGGCCTTGACCCACTCCTTTGCACGCTCGAGCGGGACAGCACAAGGGAAACGATGCAAGGCAGCAACACGTGACAATATTATATTTAACTACTCAAAATGCTGCATATCTCAAAATGCATTCATACAAACTTATGTTTCAGGTAGGCCACTAAAATATTCAATCCCGTTATTGAGCAATTTTCAAAATTAATGTCTTTGCAGAGAATTGAACCAATGCCAACAGATTGTGATAGTGTACAGCATTGTTAAGGTAGTAATTTAGAAACAAAAAGAGGATTCAAGCATTTATTTTCTTTCATTTGGGCCTTATGTTGAAGGTTTATATTGAGTCATATTTTATACTGTTTAAACTTTTTACAGGAAAATTCTTGTTGACCATAAAATCCTCCAATCATATCAGCCTACTATGTGGAAACCAGGCCATTCACATCATTTCTGGAACCTTCACATAAAATGTTGTTCCTTTCTCTACATTTCATCTTCTTTCATTCCCCATCTATCGCTTCAAACAAAAAATTTAAAAGTATCTTACTTTTCATGTAGCAACTTTTCTGGAATTTTGCACAAACATTTAGTAAATATTATTTTCTTTAATTGCTTTACATTATTTCCAAAAAATTAACCAGTCATTAATGGCAATAAAGCAGCTGAGTGTCAATTCCCAAAATATGAAACTGTTTGAATGAGCTGTTTCGGAGAAACGGTGTGATAAGTTGTCGCGTGCCGGTTTAGGGATTATAGCACGATATTGGCTCACATCCATCACCCCCTCACACCACCCCCGCCTTGCGCACTTCGCTAGGCGCCTTCCAGACGGCACGTGGAACCAGGGCCGGTGGAAAATTCCGGTACACGTGGAGCTGAAGCGTAGGCCTTCCCCCTCCACCCCCTTCACCCCGGACACCTCTCGCCCGCCGCGAGATCTGTGGAGTACAGGGAATTCACGAGATATCAACCAAATAATCGGGCGTATTTCACCTAACTCAGAAAATACGCACCACGGAAG
>NQII01000071.1:847974-950700 GCA_002778355.1 Clitarchus hookeri | reverse complement strand
GTTGGACGGCTTGTTAGGCGTTCTTCCACTTCACCCCTCTTACCCCCTTCCATCCCCTAAAATGCGCCACGTGCCGCCGATTCAGGGCAGCGGCGGGCGTGTATAAAAACCCCTTTCCAAGAATANATTACTACCGCCCGTCAGTCAGTAATATCGGGTACGTCAGGCAGTCGTATCGGGGCAGTTGTTAGTTCATCTTCACCGCCGAGAGACGTCAGTTCGAGCAGAGAGAAGTCAGCCGCACCATTTTGGCCGGGGGGAAATCGGACCCCCGGCCACACGTCGTTAGAACAGCACCACAGTGAGCTGACAGCAACTGCGGCCTTGCCAAGGCCAACCACACCGCCGGAGCTTGCCCACCATAGCTGACAGCACTCACCACTGAGTTAAGTATGACAATCACCGTCACAGAAGCCCCACTCAACCAAGAATTCGCCCAGTAAATCCGAGTAACCGAACTAGCACAGTACCGCACCTCTCAAGTGTTGATGTTGTGTATTTGTGAATATATACGAGACAATATATTCGTACTTCAAAATACAACAGTAATAGTCTACCTCATTACCAAACCTGCAACCTCCACGCACCTTATAGTCGGTGCCTGGGGGACATTAACTCTGACCATATAAGCCGCCATGTCTTCGACAGTGGCGGTACATGAGTCGTTGTTAAAGTTTTGAGGTTTTTCACATACTTCGACAGTCATTTTCCTCTTGCCTGCTTTCCTCCAGTACTGAGTCAGGGAATAAGCTCCCCTCCCCCCTCCCCCGGCTGAGTTGCCAGTTTGGGTGCCAGCTGTCTGGCCACCGGCTGCCATTTAACTTACGCAAGCTGGGTAGTTCTCAATGATGCTCATTACTTTGTTTCTCAATATTCTACATTGTGGTAAATGAAAACCAAACCTGCTATGTTTAAATAGGCACAGTACGTACATACCTACTTTGTATTTCATATTGGTTATAATGCTATAGGAAATGTATTATAACAGACAAATTATATTATAGGATGTTTCATTGTAGGTAATTTGTTTTGTGACAATACTAATTTTTAGGTTAAGTAGGTGGCCTTTTGATGTCTATTTGGCTGTGGTATTTGAGTATATAAGAAAGTATAACAAACATTTGTTTTGTTTTTTCTGGGACGACATTGCACAATCCGTGCACTCTATTTTTGGGCAAAAATCTGGTTAATTAAGTGCAGGCATTATGTGTAAATACAGTTATCAAATATGCATCCTACTGTCTGTAAACATATTGTGCAAATGTAACATTATATTTTGTACTTTATCAAAATTTAAATTTTTACATACATTCAAATACATTATTTTTACAAAGTACCAATTTGTATTGTGTGAGAACAACTGACAGGTGTCTCGCTGCAACATATAGAAACACTGAAAATACATGATGCATAAAGGCTCGACATGGGAGTGTTTGATAGCAACTAACAGTGGTATATCCATATGTCAATAGATTTTTAATGTATAAAAGATCAGATAAGTTGTACAAAAGTCGATTTAGAGGTGATAATATCTTATGTATAAAACTACAAGTTGCACGAGTCTCGTGTGTATGAAAGTCGAGGCCTACCTGTACAATTTTTAGGGTGAATATTTCCTTCACTTAAAAGAAGAGACTTTGGATCACCACTTCCTTTATTTCTTTTGGGTTATTTTCTCATTGTCTTCCTGGATTATCATTTATTTTTTCTTAAAGTTAGGACAGTCCTATATCCACCAGTATTCAGTGGGGTTGTGTAATTCCATGTCATAGTCATTCCACATCATAAATGTCGCCTATCTGCGACTAGCAAGTCATGCCTCATTGGATGTGTCCAAACTCTGACCTGTTTTAAGTTTTATTCCTTTCATTAAGCTTATTCCCTAATTGTTGCATGGTTCACTTCCAGTTGGTTTGTGTGATTATTTTACCTTTGGTAATACCTCAATTTGAAATTGCCAGAACTGTCCAGTTTTATTCATGTAATGTAAAAGTATTATTATTACTTCCGCTTGAGGAGATTCTGACAAGAGCTCCGAGAGATTGCAGCTGGCCAGTTTTCTATTGTTATGAAGCCCAGTGTAAGTTACAAATTATTTTACAAATGTTTCCTGTGCACTCTCCTTGTAAAAATTCATTTGTCTATTCTTTCCCACTAAGAAGATGAAACATTTGTTAAATTTTGGGGATTTTTAACTTTTACTACTTGGACTATTATGCATATTTTAGCAAGAGGTCAAGTGAAGTCAACACTCTGATTAGGATTGTTGTCCCAGAATAAACTTTGTAATTAATTTGGCATGTTATTTCTTTTAAATTTTAGAAATTCTATTTTATGAAGTATAGTATAACGTACTTGAAGTGAAAGTACCTGAAAACATTAAATGAGAGACTTGTCATGTACAATGTTTAATAATAAATAGCAGAGCAATAAGTTTCTGCACAATTGCATTCCTAACAATTATGCTCTACTCATCCCATCTTTAGAAAGGTGGTGGTTGGGTCTTCTGCCCATCTTTAGCTTCTGGTAGCAACAGGAACCTTGTTTCTCCCATAAACACTGGGCTATATTTCTCCACACAATGTGTTCTCTTCACCAGTTTCTTGATGGTGGTGTGTGTTTGCTTCTATATATTGTTGTACTCTTATGCCAAGGTAAACAAAATTAAATAAATTTTTCGGTAAATAAAGATTTTCACCATTTTCCCTCTCCTGAAGTATATGATTCTCAAGTAACTTATTGTGAAAAGGACCATCCCCTTCTCTAACTAGTCAAGTGAGTGTTTCACTAATTTTTTCCACATTACATCCACCACTGAAAATTCCAGTTAGTTAAAAAATATATTCTTTGTACCAGTATACTTTATTATTACATTTTATCTATCCAGGGATAATATATTATATTTCAACTTGCATTTAAGTAGTCTGTGGTGTAGTAACTGTCAGTTTGATATTATTTTGGTTTAATCATTGTTCACAATACAACGTCCCTACAAATGGCATAACACAAATATGGCATTTCCACAAAAATAGCCATTTTGACATTCTTAAAGCAAAAAAATATGTATTTAACTTATAGGATGTTTAAAACTGTTTTGATAACAGTATCTTAAAAGGAGTTATGTCAAAAAAATGTAATTTTTTTTCAGGTGAGGTGACAAATGATGCTCTAATCAATTAAACGAGGGGCTAGAATTGGCTTTCCATACAGCATTTCTCTTGCAAGACCACGCCATCAACCGTACTGCTATGGTTTTCAAGACATTTCAAGAACGTGAACTGAATTTTATTTGTGAAAATTTTTCAACTGTGAACTTGTTCTGAACAGTTTTACAATGAACAGTGCTTTTAAAACTGAAGTACAATAAGTCCTGCTATAGAATTGTTTTACTGCAAATTATTGGTGGCCTGTGAATGAATTTCACTTAAGCATGGTACATTTTGTGCAATAAAGTAGTTTTTCTTAGTGTCAAACAATTTACACTGTAAGTATGTTGTTATATGAGACATTGTTTTGGACCAAATGTATCAATTAGAGACTTGTGAAAAATTCCACATAATGTTTACCTCTTCAACTCTTATAAATTTTACTGTGAAAAACTATAAATACCCTAGTGGAAATGGATTGAAGAACACCTAGTAAACATTCTCCAATCTGAACTGGTTTTACAATACAAACTGTGTTTAGAAGGCACTCTGATTGTAAGTGGAAGGGCACCACCCACCTGCACCAATCTGCTACCAATACACCTAGTGTCTTATTGCAGGTCATCTGACAACATGATGAGTGCAGTTGGCTGTGCGATTACAGTATGTGTCTGCAATTCCTGGAAGACGAAGGCAAGCATTGATTGAACAGTTAAATGACTTTGAACGTGGCCATACAGGAATATTCCGAGAGGCTGGCTGGACGTTTTGCAGAATTGCGATTCACTTGGGGCTGTTGTGTAAGTGGTCCTTCAGTGGTGGAGAATATGGGTGTCAAAGGGTTCCCACGGCCGCCTAGCTCCACCAGTCCATCTTGCGGCATTTATGAGCGCCTGGACAGAAGGATAGTTCAGGCCACCCTAACTGACAGAGTATAAATTTTATGTGCAATCAGAGCCACTGTGCCCTGCCATGCATCTGCATGAACAATAAACAATCAATTGTGGGAGGTAGGTTAACATTCTCATGTTCCTCTGGCAGATTTACTCCTGACGCCTTCTCATTATCGTGAATATGTCTGGTGGTGTCGGGAGAGAGTGTGTTAGAGAGGCGAATGGAGAACAATGATGTTCAATGATGAGTCATTTCTGCCTTGGACAAAGTGATGGCTGTGTTCACGTTCATAGACGTGCAGGTGGGCGGAACAACCCATCATGCATTCACACTCGCTATAATGTACCCATACCTGGGATTATGGTAATGGAGACCATTAGCCTCTGGTATTCATTTTTTACCGGAATCAATTGGTAATAAGTAAAAATGTTTGAACAGTAAATTCCTAGGGTGTAAGGCTGTGAATATGTGCACAGCCACACGGTCGGCATAGACTCTAACAGGGCGTGACGTTGCTACGTGGCTACTTATTTGATGCTGAAACATACCCACCCTTACACTTCTGTTCTGATTTTGGCTGCAGAACACTCCTTACACTGTACCACGACTGGGAAGGTGCTAGACTACCCAAACAGAGTCGACCATGTGCTCGTTAGAATCGGGTGCCATCTGGCATGTAATTAACAAAAAAGTTATACATTATCACTTTGGGCAATACAGAAAATACACACAAAAAAGTTAACTGTAAAATAGCCAGGCGGCTGTACTCAAATTAAGGTGAAGTCCCGTCTGATTCGGTCTGGGTACGAAGTAAAAGTTCACACATCATAGAAAGCCTCGCTGCAGAAAATATTAAGTAGAGAGCACCCCGAAAGGCAGGTGGGCCAAAAGCCGGCTGCGGGGGCGAAACGAAAAGTTTTTAAAATAATTAGACGACCAGAACTACAATATCAGAAAGTGCAATAGTAAAACCCCTGCAGGCCACGCGGCACACGTCCCCCCAGTACGAGCTCAGAGAAGAGACTGCCCAATGGCCATCGAAAGCGGAGCACGTGTGCGCTGCCAGAAGTGTTGGCCCCGTGGACCACACAAGCAAAGATGTAACATGAGCATAGATGAAGATGGTATGGAACAATACTAACACAAGAAATCACTATAATGTGCACGGGAGTGCACTGCAAAATAATCATATAAAACAATACTTAAATTTACCAGCCCTTCAAATTTAAAATTACAACAACGTGCACAGGAGTACACTGAAAAAGATATTACAAAAGAATTCCTTAAAACTAACAAAACTCTTTAAATCACAGAGGCGTGTATGGGAGTACACGAGCAAGGCACTTATGCAAAGAAAATACTTAAAACTAACACACGCTGGATATCCCTCGTGGGCTTCAGCGCACACGCAACACACACACCAACTGCATCACATGCATAAGACTCGTGCGCGAGTGACCCATGGCGGCCGTACGCCGGCCGAGGGGCGAGGTAGCGTGACACATTCAGAGGAGCATGACGAGTGTGTTATACATCTGTGATGGAAATCCTCTCCTTCCACCATATGTCAACACACTGCAGGAACCACCCTTCCAGCACAATAACACATGTCCCCATGTTGTTAAGGTAACACATCGTTCTTTACACTGTGTATGAATGCTACCCTGGCACACTAGATCTCCAGACTTCAACCCATCAAGCATACGTGGGACATGATGGGACGGTGCCTGGCATCCAGCCCAAGCCTTGGCAGTGACCATTGCCCAGTTATGCCAAGAAGCACAGAGAGCATGTGATACCATGCACCAGAAAGATATTCAGCATTTGTACAAGAGGTTACATGGTAGAATTGCAGCATGTGTGGCCATTCACTGTGGTTACATTCCATGTTAATGTGTTGCATTTAATGTTCTGGATGTCTCGCAGACTTGATGTTTTTATCAGTCCCATGTACCACCTCCCTCTTCTTGTTCCAAGTTTGGAGCAGGTATGTGTATTCTTATGGAGAGTTGTTAAATGCATTCCTATGTGAAAATATCAAAATTTTTTATAAAAATTTGATACTGGTACAGACATCTTCAACTCTAATTTGTAAAAGTGCATACATTTATGCATTTAAGTCTTTATACTAAAAAATGTGGAAACTGAGTGAAGACAGCCTCCAATTGTGCACACAATTTAAGCTTTTTCAAAAAATGTTTGATATAATCTTGTTTTTACACTTTCAAGTTTGCATATAGAAATGGTCCCTATGTGGCTAATTGAATTTGGCACTGATGCAGCAGTGATGAAAAAACAAATTTACTTTGATATATGTACATTCAGACTGAAATTATAGCTATGAAGCAACATAATTAAGATCATTGAACAAGTTTAATAGTTTTGCTGATAATATAAAGTTACTAAAAAAATTTACTTTACAAAAATGCTTTCATATATCAATTTTAGATTTATATTACAGATACATACATGCATATACATATACATGCATGTACAGACACACACACATAAAATAAAATATATACAAACACATACCAGGTGATTCATTTAGCCTGAGACTACGGAATGATACAAAATAGATGCATTGTATGATAAACAAGAGTCAAAGTAAACCCTCACAATTTTTGAAGTGTCAAAACCCACAAAAGTTAGCTCACCCTAGACCCATCTGGGGGACAATGTTGAAATGTCAAATGGGAATCCCCAAGTTTTATTGCAGATTCGGATTCTACTTCAATACATGTGAAAGATTTATTAGAAAAAGTTTTCATGACTTCTTGTACATGGCACAGTAATCGGGGCAAAGTAGATTACCCTTTAGTTACATCAATTCAGAACAGTCACATTTAATTCCAAAAGGAATCAGCAATACAAACTATCACATTTGTGTCTCTGTTGTTCAACCTGTGATAAATGATGCTACAGGCAGCAAAAAGTGGGTAAGCATCTAGGTGTTTTGCAACTGGAACCCCCATGATGTAATGTATTATGCAACAATGTTGACGGAACATAACCTGTAATTTTTCTAAATATGCTGGTGTAATAAATGTTTGCAGAGAGTCCTTGCTGCCCAACATCGGGGTGCTTGTTTATAGTGAGTCCCCTTGCATGTCACGAGAAGGAACACTGCAGTTGCAAATGGGAAACCTCACTATACATTACAGATTAATTTGCCATATGATAGGGGCCTAAAACATACATAATTATAATGAAATATATGATGTGTCTTCGGAGACAGTGCAGGAGGTACAGCGTGTGGTAGAAGCGCCACATTCAGCCACACCAGTGCCTGTACCCATGGTTTGTTGTTGAGATCAGTGTTTGATTCTGCTATATTTCATTACTGTTCATTTGTTATTGCAATCCTCAATATGCATCCATGGTTTTAACTGCCACATTCTTAAACCTGCTGGCGGCAAATAGTCTTGCTGTAAATATGATGTTTAGTTTATTTAAAATTTCTGATTGGGGGTGCCGTTGATACTCCTCAAGTGTAGCATCTTTATCTGTTCAAGAGAAAATTGAGATTATTTTGATTTACGGTGAATGTGGAAGGCATACCAACAATTCTGTCATTCATCCTTTATATTCAAGTGGCAGTGCTAGCTGCTGTGACCCATAATCTCCATGTGAGCACTCAAGAAATAGCTTGTGGTAGTAGGATATCGCAACCTAGTGTTTGGAGAATACTACACCTTCAAAAAATGCATCCCTACCATGTGTCTTTGCATCAAGAACTACATGGAATTAATTTTCAGAATTGAGTACTGTTTTGTCAATGGGCACTGCAACAAAAACAACAAAACCTGAATTTCTTCCACGGGGTACTGTTCTCAGATGAGTCAACTACAATGAGGTTAATCAACACAACCTGCATTACTGGGGAGTGAAAAATCCACTCTCGTTGCATCAAACTGAATGTCAGTGTCTGTGGTCTGTAAATGTTTGATGTGGTACGACAGACCACAAACTCATCAAACCTTATTTTATTGAAGGTTCCTTGAATTGTGAAAAATACAGCAACTTTCTGCAATATGACCTACTGACATTGCTTGAAGACCTAAGCCTCAAAGAGCAACAGACCATGTGGTTTCAACATGATGGGTGTCCAGCACGTTACGTAGCAACAGCACAGGTTATATTAGATAATGATTACAATATGCTGCATCTGTAGAGGTGGTCCAGTAAATTGGCCTACCAGATTGCCAGACATTATGTCACTAGATTTCTTTTTGTGGGGTTTCCTCAAAAATAGGTGTATCTCAAAGTCACAACAACCCGTGACATTATTTAAAAAAATCTGAAATGCTTGTGTATAAATTGATTTAGACACTTTTACATTGTGCACCATTATTTGAAGCACAGATTACTAAAGGTATCAAAGTTGGAGGCCATTATTTCAAGCATTTAGATTATGCACCCTGAAGGAGAGAGGCAAAGGGACTTGTAGAATACAAGCACCCAGAAGGTGAGATGCAGGGGGACCCTCTGCACACATTATTTACATATGCATGATTTGAATCATAAAGGTTATATTTATTTAATGTTGAAGCCGAATGCATTAATTATAGCATAGGGGTTCCCCTTGCAAAAATTTAGAAGCATGACTAAAGTTCGTCTTCCATGCCATCTATGACAAGTCGAACAATATGTTTAATACACAAACGTGGTAGTTTGTATTGCGGATTCCTTCTGGAATGAAACTTGATGGTTCCCAATTGATGTAACCAGGGTAATTTATTTTGCACCAATTAAAGTGCCATAGATGATGAATCACAAAAACAGTTTATAATGAACTGAATTTCTAATCAAACTTGGTGGTAACCATTTGATATTTAAATATTGCCTCCCTCACCCAACACCTAGATGGGGCGACGTGAGCTAAATTTTGCAGGGTTGAATTGTCCCCTCAAAAATAGTGGGGGTTAATTTGGACACTTTTTGTTGTTTGATACATCTATTTTGCATAATTCCATAGTCTCAGGTTAAATATGTACATATATACACTAATTTGCAAAAAAATTGGCCACCCTAAAGGTGCCTTCTCAGGGACTCATAAGTAGGTACAGGCACAGGACATGGTAGTATGTATACGGAAAACATCAAAATATTGTACAACACCTAGCATGTATTGCAGGGGACAAACAAATGAAGGATGCACTTAGTATGGTGTTAGACCGCCCGTAGCACGGAGACAGGCAGCAATTCGGTTAGGCTTGGAGGCAAACAGATGTCAGATGTTCTCCTGAGGAAAATCCTGCTGGTGTAACTGACCCTCTAAATATGCCATAGTTGCCGCTGGCCTAAGTTGCTACCTTGAGACCTTGTTGGCCTAGAAAGCATGTTGACATCATGAAGGCAGGCCAGAGATACCCATGTTGTGTGAGGCTGGGTATTATTATCCTGCTGGAAAATGGGGTTGTCAAGCTGCACCGGGAAGGGAAGTGCACATGGTAACGGAATTTCCCACACCATGACACCTCTCTTTGGGTGGTGTGCCACTCTACAACGAAACATGGATCACAGCGCTGGCCAGGACGTCTTCAGACTCAAATTTGACAGTTGTCTGTATCCAGACAGAACTGTAATTCATCGCTGAACACCACTCATTGCCAATCCGTAAGCTGCGATGCTCAGGTCGTAATGGTAGATGTCATAAAGGATGCTACAATGACAGATCCCGCCCTGCTAACCACCCGGATATGGTACTGGTGTACTGGTGGACATAGGCGTACGGACCCCAGCTGCCATGGCATGTCCCTGGATGGTGCGCGATAATGCCTGTGGAGTGCTTACAACCCATCACATGAAGTAACAATCCTTTCTGCTGGTGATCTGCTGGGTTGACCTGAGCCTCTCTATGGGAGTGTGCACCCTTCCTGTTCCTACTGCATCCAACACTGACTCACAGTGTTGTTTTATAAGTGCCAAGATGGAGTTTATTTATGGTTACCAGAGTTTTATTGTGTCCAAGATATTGCTGTTTACTTTCTGAGTTGCTCAGAAAGTCTTATGTAAGTGATAATGATTTTTTTATTGTTATACTTGAAAGAATCATTTTATCAATTCCATGCCATAACTTTTGTATGATATGTAATTGTAGATGTATTTTCGTTATGTAAAATAGTGTCTATGTACATTTATGCATAGTTTTATTGTTTGACAGCAATGTGTTCATTGAAAGTATGAGGTGTATTGCGTATATTGCCCTTTTGTTGATTGTAAATTTTTTAATGAAGCATGAAAGCATACAGAATAAACACTATAGGCCTAATACTTGAATGAAGAATATTTTGATGTATTTAGAATGTATTTAATCCATGTAAGTTAGTTTATGGCCATTTAAGAAGTTATTAATATTATGTATATCTCATATCTCATAGTAAATAAAAACTGTGGTACTTATGCCAGAATTTGCAGAGAATTAGAAAAAGTTGATCTGTATCATCAAATTTTAATAAACAGAAATGTTGAAAATAGTGTAAACTAAAAATGGTTTATATTTCTCTGCCAGAGTAAGAACTTGTGTAAACTATTTCCTTAGTTTATGAAAATTACATAGCATCACTTGGTTCACGGATACTGTTCTTGTTTGAGTTATAGCGTATTTGCTGGGCCTACAACAAGGGGGCAGGGGGGGACTAAAAACGGCCTGAAGGGGACTTACATCACCATCGTAGGGATGAGAGTGGGTGGAAGAAGGGGTCGATTTGGGATGGTATGGGCCCCGAAGACTTACTTGCATAGGGACCTGGAAATTCTGTTTTCATCCCTGCGTGTTTGACAAGAAATTACAAAACAATTTTCGTAGTGACACATTTTACACTCCATGTCTGTAAAAACAAGTAATCCCTGTGGGCGATATCGTACTTACAAGTATGTAGCTATTAAGATAATGTATATGAATGCATTCTGATATTTGAAAATTATTTCTCTAATATGACTTGTAGTTTATAATGTACAAATCCTACATATGTTACATATAGCCTTTAATTTATCACACCAATATATTCAGATGTGTTTAACCAAAATCCATTTTGAATTGGGATTGAAGTTGAAGACTATAATGGGGCAGCTCAGAGTCATTACAGAGACCTACATCCCGTCGCTAGCACTGGTCGAGGAAACTGTGTTGAGCGGACAGATTTCACCTTTGCCTGTGGAGTGTGTCAGCCGCCAAACTGCAGCTAGACCCTTCGCTACAGCTAAACACTGGCGATGAGGACATTTGGCAACTACGCTCCCCATCCTGCCGCTACCCAAAACCCCTCCACCTCTTCACAAACACTACCCTGAAGTCCATGCCCATTCTCTTTCCTGGGGTGGAAGAGAGTACAATAAAAACAAAAACTGCTTGCCAGCACTCCGTCACATAGTTCTGTATTTTGTCGGTAGGTTGTGCCACTATGCAGGGACAGTGTGCTTGTAAAATACTGCCAATATTTATGTCACACAATTTCACAATTTACTTTACTAAGTTGTATATTATGAATACATAAACCTATCTAACAAAACTGTAAATGAGTATATATGCAATGTCATCATAATTTTTACTGTAAACCTAACCTATTGATATAAATAAAGCATTAAAAAATTTACTTAGAATGACCATCGTAACAGCTACTAGCAGGATTGCAGTACATAATTATTTTTATTAAAAATATTACATGTTTTGCAAAAAAGATCTTGACAAGTCAAAGAGAGAAGTTTACTGCCCAAAGTGAAATGTGTATCAAAATAAAATCTTTACTTGTTTGTCATTCCAGAAGTTAAAATCGTAAAAACATCAAATTATATTTGCAAAATTGTTTGATAATGTGCAAGTATGCAATAAGAAACCGTTGTAGATGTCTTATATTGTTTTGCTTGATATATGAGAGATTTTATTTTTATGATTGAGAGCATAACACTCATGGAACACTCCACCTTAAGGGTTTAAAGCGAATCCTAAGAGAATTACACACTTTTGAAACTGGACTTAAAACACCAGTTTATTGCAAATATTGGAGAAACTTTTTAAGATGGAATAGTGAATGTCTGGACGAAGTGTAACGGAACAAAGATTTGTAAACACTATAACACCCGCCTGTCACTGTCATCAAATTATATCATGGAAATAATCACAGTAACTGCCCTTATTTCGACTTACTCTCCACGTGGCTGTTGCATACTTGGGATTTAAAAGATGGATTATTAACCAGCATGTCATATTATCCAGACACTCAGTGTTCCATCTCCTGTAGATATTTGTAATACACTTGTGCTTCAGGTACAACTTTAGAGATATGTACCACCCTTAGGAATCACTTTAGACAATAGGTTGTGTGTGTGTGTGTGTGTGTGTATATATATATATATATATACATACACACACACACACACACACAGAGAGAGAGAGTAAAAAGTTGATTATCCAGACTAGTAGGAACTAAAGGTAATTCAGATAATCGAAAATCCGGATAACGTAAATATGTTGAAAATGAAGATAAAAGAATTTGTAAAAAATCATTTTCACACAACGTAAAATTTATTACACATGCATAGAACATATAAAGCTTATTCAAAACAGAAACTGTACACAAAATAAAAAAATTAATCCGTTAACAAGTAGCCGCCACCCTCCCGGACGTGTTTACTGTGAACAAAACATGAAAGGGCACATCACAAGAGCCGACACAAGTGCTCGTCTCTCCTCCGCGGGGAAGGAAAACACTGTGATAAAAGAGAATTTTGTGTTTTTTCTATTCTTTTTATTTTTAAAATGAGTCCGGATAACTGGTCATCCGTATAACCGACGTTCAGATAATCTACTTTATACTGTATACACACACATACATATATATGTATAGACACACACACACAGGATAAATTGGAAGTTGTGAATCAGCTCGCAGCAGTGGTAGCTAGGCCAAAAAACAAAACAATGAGCAAAGTAACCATACCTTTATCTCGAAAAGTAGGGGCATAAATCTCTCATGGAAGTGGAGCTGAGGAACATGTTAGGTGACAATAAAGCAAAAACTATTTGAGATGGGACATTCAACTTCTGGATCTGGATTCCATTCATGTGCATGGAGATACGCGCATGGTGAACAAATTGTGACTGTCATACAAACCCCATCAATGGAAAACTAGGGTTTGCACCCCTTATTATGCATGTAATTATGTTTCTATAGGCCATAAGAGATGTATCTAGGCGAATTAATAATTGGCATGTCATAATGAACACAAAAAAGGTTCTCTTGTCCGAACTCGCTCAGGCTAACCGTTTCTGAGATAAGAGCTCACAAAGTGTGAGCGCCATGTCCATGCCTACAGACAGGCAACTCGTTGAACACCAGCAGCACTGCACACATACAATAGTGGTGGTGTACAGCCCTAGTGGTATGCAACACACCTGACCATGGATGGAGGCAGATGTACGCAGTGTAATAGTGTGCTCGCTAATTGTGCGTTCGCAACAGTCAAATAGTGCGAAGGTGCAGGCATCCACATGGAATATACCACACAGGAATACTGCGACATGTACCGCATACATAGCGAGTGTAGTGATTATGTGAATGCAGCTGCACAATTGTACATAGAGAGGTATTGTGGTTGTTGTCACTCTATAGCCAATGACATTAGAAGTCTGGAACAACTAGCACAAGAATCGGGGCAAATAATGCCTGGGCTGAGTGTAAATTGCGGAAGGCAATCATATCAACGCACGCCACGGGTCAAATAAAGGGTTCTTCAGATGTTCACAAGGAATCCCACCTTGAGGTTGAGCACTGCTAGACAATGACTTGGTGTGAGTCATTCCCTTGTAATGAACATCTTGCACGACGATGGGCTCTATCCTTATCACTACAGTACCATGCATCATTTAATGGATGGAGATCGGCCTCACCATCTTGATTACTGTCAATGAATGCTGACATTATTCAACAAGATCCAGACTTTGTAGGTCACATCCTTTGGATAGACGAAGCACATTTTACCCGCAAAGTTGTTTTTTAATTGGCACAAAGCCACTATTGGCGTCAAAGCAATCCGCAATCCGTATATAACAAATTCCAGAGGCCTTCAGGCACGATGGAGCATAAATATGTGGTGCTGTATTATAGGCACCCGGTTAGTGGGACCGTATCTGTTGCCAGATTACCTTACCCGAAAAATGTATGTGATGTTTCTCCATAAGATTCTGCCAGAGTTGTTGGAAGACATTCCACTGGCTGTCTGAAGAGTTATGTGGTACCAACATGACAGGGCACCACCTCATTACAGCGGAACAGCTCGCCGGGAACTTTATCACATCTATCCGCAGTAGTAGATCAATAGGGGTAGACCTGTATCCCGGCCACCAAGGTCGCTGGAACACAATCCCGTGGACTTTGTGGGGATTCCTCAAGGAACTAGTGTACCGTGAATGTGTGGACAGCGTCGCAGAATGCATTTCTCTATTGCATGCTGCTGTGGTATATGTAAGCAATGATCACTTGCGTGCGGTACAGGCAGCAGTTCCACGATGTGTGTGCGCCTGAATTGAGATGGAGGGCGGCCAGTTTGAACATCTGTTGCTATGAAACCATTAAAGTAAATAGTATGCATGTTTTACATTGTCAATAACATGTTCCTACAAAATGCATGACAAATGATAGAATGTATAAATAAATCCAGTGTTGGAGCTGTGTACTATGGGATTGTATTACTATGCACCTGTTCAAAAATGTACTTTCCATAAATTTTACAGAACTTTCAGTGAATTCACGGAACCTCTTAGTTAATTTACTTGTTAGTTTTCTGTACTTTCAGTTTAAAAACAAACAAAAAAAGACAATTAAACCACCATTTAGTTTTTGTTATTTGGGTGTTCTACTGTGTATAAAAAAATTTTTTTAAAAAGTTAAAATATTTTCTACCTGAGCAAGATTTGAACACAATTTAAAATATTAGTAGTCCATAACTCTAACCATTGATCTACAACCTTCACATTAAGTCTTGTGGTATAATGTTGGTATTTCTATGAATGCCACATAAGCAACCTTTATAGTTTCTATTGAAGTAAGTATATTTTAAGTGTTGCTGAATGTTACAGATGCCTGACGCTAATTTGTGATGTTTGAATGAAGTGGTCTTAGTGTCGTATATAACCTAACAGCCTCAGAAACGATAATTTTCTGGTTACAGTGGCAAAGAAAGCTTCGTGCAAAGTCAGCGTTGTTCATTCCCAAAATCCGAAGCTGTAGGGAATACAGAGACTATCCATATTTCGTATTTACAGACTCAGATCCATTTTTTGTCATTACAGATTTAGTTTTCATGTATTCACTGTACATTTCCGTGAAATTTTCCGTAAATATACGGACATTTTTAACAGTATAGTCCTACAGTATGCAGGATATGAACTATGTGTCAGACATGACCGCTAGTGGTCCCCCGGCCACATGTGTTGTGATGCACATGTTGAAAGGATTGCCTGTCTTTAGGCATAGATATGGCGCTAACATTTTGTGTGCTCTTATCGCAGAAACGGTTAGCCTGAGCAAGTTTAGACAACAGAACCTTTATTGTTAATTACGACATGCCAATAATTAATTTGCCTAGATATGTAATGTAGGGCCTACAGTCACATAATTACATGCATAATAAGGGTGGCAAACCCTAGTTTTTCAATAATGGGGTTGGATGACAGTCACAATTTGTTCACCATGCGCGTATCTCCATGCAAGTGAACGGAATCCAGAAGTTGAATGTCCCATCTCAGTTGTTTTTGCTTTATTGCCACTTAACATGTTCCTCAGCTGCACTTACATGGGGGATTTATGCACCTACTCTTCAAGATAAAGGTGGGTCCTATGCTCATTGTTTTGGTTTTGGCCTAGCTACCATGGGCTGCAAGCTGATTTGCCATTTACTATATATATGTATATATATATATATATATATATATATATATATATACAGACACACACACTCAGATAGACATTAAGCATACAACACACTGTTACAAGATGCCAGAGGGGCGTATCCGAGTGCGTGAGGGATGGAGGTCTTAATAAAAATAAAAGAACTAAACTTGATTATTAATCTTGTTATTCACAGTGAGCACAAAATGTAATGTCTATCTCAATTCTAATTAAAGTCTTTCTCAATGTCTTTATATTGGTTATAGTTACTTAATACACACTCATTATTAACACGTGTTTAGTCTGTCTGTTACCATCATTTGAAATGTCTTACACTCACGCATCCAGTTCGATAGTCCCACCTGCCAGTCTCTCTCCAGTGCACCGATGCTCGCTGTCTGCCGACTTCACTCCTGCTGGTCACTCTTGCCGCCACTCGATGCTTTGCTGGCTCGTCGTTTAGCTGTCTTCGTACACATTTTGCTTAAGGTCATACAAACCTCAAAACTGTTGGCTTGGAGGCCTGTCGTGTCTTAAATAGTCTTGGCAGCCAAGATCTGGAAGGTTCCCCACATTCTGAGTTTTGCTGAGAGAGGCAAGCAAAATGAACCAGAACATTCCTTCTGATAACCGCAGAAATTTAATAAACCAGAGGTCAGGAGTACACGAGTTGCAATAGGTTTATCGTGGTGGCACACAGTGGTATGCATGGAGGCAGGCCTTTGAAAAATGCACCCGGCTTCTAATGTTAATTGTGTTAACTTCACACACGCCCTCGTTTGCATGGGACTGGTCCAGGGAAGCAATGTTAAGCAGCACATACATATATATATAATACAACAGGAGAGACAGAAATAAACTGTCATTATTCAGGTAGGTGAACAGAGAGGTAATTTTAAGCAGAAAAGTTATGTACATATGTGCCTTATATTAAATTATTTCCAAAATAAAGCTACTTTAATGTATACATGTTTTGAAATTGGCGCACAATTCTGTCTGTCCACCCCAGCCTTTACCACTTCACTCTCCTCCACCGTGTGGCGAGCCCATGGTGGCTGAGCGGTTAGACTACTTGCCTCCCACCAAGGCGAACCGGGTTCAATCCCTGGCCGGTTCACTCTGGATTTTCGCAAGTGGGAATTATGCCGGATGATGCCGCTGGTCGGCTGGTTTTCTCGGGGATCTGCCATTTCCCCTGTCCCTTCATTCCGGTGCTGCTCTGTACTCACCTCACCTCACCCTCATCGGCTCTCAAGACCTTGATGTTAAGAGCTGGCCAAATTGCTTCACTCACTCCACCATGCAGCATGCAATACGTTTCATCCTTATGCTGCGTGGTTTGATTATCAGTTGCTGTTTGAGTATTGTATCATGCCGAAATAGTACAGTCATCCGTCTTGAATGAGGAATTGTTTGCTAAATTGCCATATATTTATTCACGTGTGTAAAATGCAGATATGTTGTATGTTTATAGCTTCTTGCTCTGTTATAATCTATAAATTGTACTTACATATTGTTACGTGTTTCTTCTTTTTCATTGCGCGAGTGAGCGAAGAGTGTGTGAAGGACAGAGTAATTTTATATCAGGCAGTGAGAACGGAAGAATGAAGGTCAGGCAAGTGATAATCCAAGAAGCACGTATTTTGTTTCAAAAAGTGAGCCACCACAATAATTCTTTTGCGGCACGTGCTCCTGACCTTAAGCTGATTGAATTTCCGCATTTATCTAAAAAAATTTCTACTGGTTTACTGCTCTAGTTTCTCTCAGCATAACTCTCGGTGCATCAAACTTTCCAGGTCAAGGCCAGCCAGTTTAAAAGTGTGACTGGCCTTAGAGACGGAAGTTGATGAGTGGATGAGTAGCTGGAATTTTAGCAATAGACGAGGAGTGAGAAGAGAAATGAGCGGAGAGAGAATTGAACAGCAGGAGGAAAATCTGCAACTGCGAACATTGGCCCAGTGAATAATGTGACTGGCAGGCTGGACTATTGGACTGGGTACGTGAGTGAAAGACATTACAAATGATGGCAACAGACAGACTGAAAGTGTGTTAGTGATGAGTATGAATTAGTTGACTATAACCAAACAGAGACATTAAGATGGACGTTAATTAGATTTAAAATAGACATTAAATATTGTGTTCATTGAGAAATAAAAAGAGTAACAGTGGAGATGGATAGATTAATGCTGTAAATAATAGCTGTGTGAATAAATTAAAATCAAATTTAGTTCTTTATTTTTATTACGGCTTCCATCCCTAACTAACTCGGATACGCCGCTTGGGCATCTTGTAACAATACATATGTGAATAATATGTGCTTTAGAGCAACATTATTTATTAATATTACAAAAAAAATGTGCCTGCGAGAGTCGGACCCACCTCGGCTACATCCCTGCCTTGTAAGTAGATTCTAATACACCAGTGGGCCATGGGTGGCAGCAGTTTGGCCCACAGGCTTACTGTTTCTGGCCTGCCATAAGTTAACCAAATGTCGCCAACCTACTTATGGCAAGCCACTTGTGGCCCAGCTATTGACCATTTGTAGCCGAGCTATTTGCCACTTACAACCCAGCTATTGGTCACTTTAAATCAGCTTGCCATGCATTTTCAAAGTAAAAAAATTTAAATGTTGCACCCAAATAAAATTTTTTTATTTTCTGTCTTTATTTATGTTATCTTCAGCATCATTTCACAATAAGTAAATTTCTCTGGAAGAACCTGGAATTGATGTCATAACCCTTTCGTTCATAATCTAGAATGCTAGCAACTACTCTACCATGTATTAATTTAGAACCTCTTAAGTAAATCTGAATACTTTTTACACATAAAAATTGCATTATTAGTTTTGCTATAGACACAATTTATGTTAGTAACACAACCCCTAGGATTTCTGTAATTTGTTTAAAGGACTAGTACCTATTTTAGTTTCGGGCTACTTTCAGGTGGTATTTAAAATGCAAATAAAGAATTTTTTACATCTTATGATTTGCAGGTTTCCAGTCTCGAAACTATTTTTTCCAATTAGGAATTATTAATGTCACTTGATAATTTTACTTCATATATGCTTGAAATAAAAAATCAAGTGAATTAACATATACTATTTGCTATTTCACAACAATATATACTCGGCATGCCAAAAAAGGACCATAAGCTTGCTGATAATGTTTCTTCAGTAATAAGCAACAGTTAGCATAATACAAAAGACTCCTAAGCATGCTGCTATTATGTCCCCAGAAGTAAGCAACAATTGGCATTCTATAAGTGGCCCTGTGCATGCTACTAATACATCTGTGTGCCATGAGTGGCACACAAGTTTGCTGCTTGTATATCCCCAGTAATAAACAACAGTTGGCATGCCATAGGTGGCCTATTACCTTGCTGCTAATATTTTCCCAGTAGTAAGTTATAGTAGTTGGTCTGCCGTAAAGGGCTGTAAACTTGCTGCTAATATTTTCCCAGCTACAACTAACAGTTAGCATTTTGTTTATTGTTTGCTTGTGGCACTTATGTTGCATTCTAACAATCATTGTGAGAGCATTGACCCATATTATGATTATTGAAAGATAGGTAATGTCACTTTTGTTTATATGATATGATTGTCAACTATATAAGAAATGCTGACAGTCATAAATGTGAACATTTGCCAGCATTGCAAACAGTTGGCCAACTGTTATCCGCTTGTTGTTTGCTACTTTGGATCCTACTAGTTCACAAAATTGCACTAAAACAAAAATTCTGGTGCTGCGAAGGTACTCCCTGCAGATGAAAAGTTATCTTTCCTTTTATTTAGTAGGAAAATAACTTAACATATGCAAGCCTGTGCAGCTTAATGCCTTAATGCAGGACAGCGTCCTGTCATTTCCTAGTCTGTCTGGTGCACCACGCGCAGCAAGAAGTTTCGAACAACAATGCCACCACTGGTGAGTGCAGAGAGAGAGAGGTGTGTGTGCGTGTGTGTGTGATGGCATGTGACGTAGTGCTCATTCCATGCTACTCCCCTCCTGGCCAGCCGGTTGGACCCGACCAGTAAGGGAGCATAAAAATGTCACCTGACAGTTTGGAATGCGAGTATGAAAAATTTACATGTAAAATGTAAGGCATGATAAAAAACAAGACATGGGAACCCAAAACTATTGTAAAAACAGATGCAGAGAAAATTTTTATTTTACTTTGTAATTGTTTAATTTATCATTCTATATTTTGTAATGTTTTTATTGTATTCATGAATGTTCCAAAATTTATGTCACCAAGCTCAATTTATGTTTAATTGTTAATTTATGCAAAGGCAATGCATGTAGATTGAATTTTTAAGTGTTTTTATACAAGGGTTTTATAATCATAGTGTTTTGAAAATTTCCAGTACTTTTGGTGCGTGATCTGGTAAGCATGCGGAAAGTCCAGCAGTCTGAGACTCAGCATGTGAAAGGCAGTTGCTCCGCTCACCTTCACCATTTGCAACTATCATGTAGTTTTCAATAGCATATAAACTCTCTAGTACCGTTTCTTTTTGTGGGGCCACGTGCCAATGCTTCGCCGCATAGCCTCCCAAGCAAGCTTAGGTCCTGGATCCACTTAAATAGTATTCTGCAACTTGTGTGCGTGATTAATGTTAATGTGGGCGATGATATTCAAGTGTTTTCTGACGTATCTTATTCAGTGTACTTGTCTATCAGCACTTGGAGGATGGAACTCCACTAACTCGCCAATTTTGTTACCATGTCAGGCATGCAGGTCAGCCTTAAATAGGCATGTTTAGTTTCAATCAGTACAATACATTTTTGGCATGGAGGAGACATAATATTTCAACTTTAAGAATCGCTGGCTTTCACCAGCATCAGGGCGCAGCTATTATACCTGGGTGGTTGACCACATGACCCTGCAATACAGAGTCATATCTCATGTCACCACCCACCTGCAAGTGGTGGCTGGCACCTAGTTGGGTAATCCACTTCCTTTCCTACACTTAATTTCTCCTGTCCTCAATCACTGTCCTGGCATATTTGTGTGTCCCAGCCATGCAATACTCAACACGCATCTGTGGGATTGCCCAAGCGTGGGACGAGTCCTTTTCTAAACCCTGAATGCATAGCCTTTTCCTGCGACACTGGGATATCTGCATCAAGCTCTCCTTAATTTCAAATGGTTATTTCCCATAACACATTTGTTTTGAAAATCTGTATTTTCTGACCATTAAAATTGTGCTTACAAATGGCTTATAAAATAAAATTATATCAGAATTTATATTGTAGCATACTGAGCTGCAATTATAGACTTGAATCTGAACTGTAATACAGCGTATAACTAAAAGAATCATCCAATTTTACAAGGCTATAACTTTTACACGAATGAAGATAGGGCCTCGTGGAAAATTGTAAAATACAAATCAAAACGTAAAGTTTCCCTTAGTGCATGCTGCATGTTGCTGTTTCACTTGGTTGCTGGTAGATGTTGCCCTGGTGTCGCTACAGCTGGTGCTGCTAGCACGCTTGTTCAGTGCGTGTTGTGTTGGTGATAACACAGCAACAAAAAGCATTATGTGTTCTTCATTTCAATAAGTGTGAGTCAGTTATAACTGTGCAGCATGATTTTCGTTGACAGTATGGCACTGTATCTCCTACTGCGTAGAGCATCCGACAGTGGCACGAGCAGTTTCGAGAGACCGGTTGTTTATGTAAGAGGAAGACCATAGGCCGCCTTCGTGTGCCTAAACAAGACGTAGACTGCATCCGGCAGAGTTTTGTATGGAGTCCACATAAGTCCACTCATTGTGCAGCCGAGAGCTGGCCATCTCCCATATGACCATATAACTGTCTGGCAAGTTTTGCTGTGACGATTGTTTTTCAAACCTTACAGGATTCAAGTACTACAAGACCTTTGTGATGGTGATAAACGACGACATCTTGAGTTTTGTGAATTCATTCTGGACATAGAGCATAGAGATGGGCAATGAAAACTTTTGTTCACCTTTTGGTGTTCAGTAAATGAGGCCATATTCCATTTAAGTGGAAAAGTGCACTGCCACAATGTACTAATATGGAGAACAAAGTGGCCAGATACCATAGCTGAGCATGAGAGACTCTCTCCAAAGCTGAATGTATTTTGCACCGTTACCCGAGAGCAGGTATACTGTCCTTTCTTTTTTGCGGAAAAAAACAGTTATGGGAATGTCATACCTGGATATGTTGGAGATCTGGCGGTTTCCACAGTTACGAGAACATTACAATAATTTCATTTTTCAACAGGACAGCACCACCGCACTGGCACCTGCATGTCAGAGAATTTCTCAACAATGAGCTTCCTGAACGATGGATCGGCCGTAAGGGGCTTACGGATTGCGCATTGCACCAATGGCCTCCAAGGTTGTCTGATCTCAGCGTATGTGATTTTTTCTTGTGGGGGTTAGGGAAAGACTCCGCCTGCATGTCTCCCCTTCCAACAGCTGTGGGCTAACTGCGACGCCACTTAGCAACAGCAGTGGTTGCGGTAACCTATGTTCGCAAGAGTATGGGACGAGTTTGACTACCGTTTAGACGTATGCCAAAACGCTGTGTGTCCGGTGGAGAGCACATTGCACATTTGTGAAAAGGTAAATGAAAACTTTGTATTCTTATATGTATTTTAAAATTTACCCGAAGGTTTTATGAGCATGCATGTAAAAGTTATAGCAGTGTGAAATAGAATGAATCTTTTTGATACATGCTGTATTTGAAAATCTGATGCACTGCTGCAAAAAAAATGTACATTTTAAGGTAACACAAACTTAAAACTTAACTCAGCAACACTTTTTTTTTTATCTTCTATGGTGCCAGAGGTAATTTCCTTATTTTAGTACTATACTTACATCTGTGACTTTTTATATGCTAGTTTACTTGAGAAATATACAAAAGTTTACCGTACAGTAGATTCTATATGTGGTGACCACTATATAGTAAAAGTTTGTAATTTATTTATTTTTTTTTTTTTTTTTGCTGCTAGCTACACAACTGCAATTAAACTTTGGGCGAATATTGTATGTCTATCTTAAAACGTGCTTGTGTTTACAATGTCGAANTTTTACCCACAAAATTTTGTTGGTGGGGTGCAGTGTAGCATTTGTACCCCCCAAACGTATATTATTCTCATGCCCCTTTATTAATTTAATGAATAATAATTTGTGCACCAATGGAAATCTTAATTCAAATATTAGGACCACATTGGCTTAGTGGTTAGACTACTCACCGCCCACCTACGCAAACCTGGTTCAATTTCTGGTGGGGTCGCTCCCAGATTTTTGTATGTGGGAATCGTGCCAGACAATGCCGCTGGTCAGCGGGTTTTCTCTGGGATCCCCAGTTTCCCCCACCCTTGCATTCTGGCGCTGCTCTGTATTGACCATTTCACCATCATTGGCTCTGAAGACGTCTATGTTAAGAGCTGCCCAAATCTCTCCACTCCACTCATTCAAACAAAATGTTGTAATATGCAGTAGTAAATTTTTGTAAACTGTTAACTGGCCTTTTCTTAACATTGGAAAGTCCCACACGTTCAGGGACTATCTTTGTATGTTCATACCTCTTGTACTGCCCTAATCCTTCTTAAGTATGTAGGTACTTTGTAGCTTTTTTTTTTTGTATACTGGGGTTGGGAGCAAAGCTATCATTGTGGGCGGAGGAAAAAAGACAGGGGAGTTATGTATCTGTACATTCCAGACTGCCTTCACTCTGGGATAGCATGTGGTGTTCAGCAAAAATGGCAAAGCACTATTACGGACATTTTCCACAAGTTACGTGACAAGGAAAATGAAGGGCATGGGAAAAAAAGTGTTAAAATATTCACAGTAGATAGTTATTCATATTTTGTATATAGTGCACTTACAATAATCTGAACAATTTTTAATCAGTCAATAAATGTATTGAGTATAAAAATAACCCCCTCGATAAATGCCTACACTGGAAGGGGAAAGAATCAACATCACTGCAAAATGTATTAATTTTTATAACAAGTGAAATATAACCAGCCGATGATGGTATTATGAAGAAACTTAAATATATTTATATTAGAATACCATAAGCCTTCTTATTTTGTATAACTAGTAATACAAACAATACCTAGCAAGTAATTTATAGAGGTCACAAACAGAAAATTTTCTTGATTGTAAATAGTTTAAATACCAGTAGGAGCAAACAAAAACAGAATGCCGTCCCTATACATAGGACGGGGCTGAATTTGACCAACATTTTCTGTGAGTTAATTCCTTATCCAAAATCAAGTGGGAAGCATTCAGGACACTTTCTACCAAAAATGCAATATTAAGGGAGATATGAACCTTTGAAAATCAAGTTTTTGAACTGTATTTTTGCAAAGTATCAGAAACGAAGTGAAATAAAATTACAATTATCCAAACCATTGTTTTATTGAGCTATATGATGTAATTAACAAAAAAGAGCATCTTGTTGCAAATGCACAGGACTTGCCGTTTTCATGGGGAAAAAAAACCAAAACTTTTGGCGCCACCAGTGCAGTTCCATACACATATTCATACCAATACTTTCTGCAGAACACACCGACTGTCGCCAGAAACAAGCAAGTAGCTTTAGTATTGTAACCTTATTAATGTATGGTACACGTAGTTTGCAGTAAGTGTTAAAAATGTTCTCCTTCATAGTTTGTGCAATGGGCACAACAGCATACTATACACTCATGTAGGTAGTATTGCTTACGTGCTAGGTACTGTATCGCTTGAGTCGAAGCCTTGTTTGCATTTTACTCAAAAATGGTGAGTTATGGGCAGTTGCAATAAGAAATCTATTTTTGTTCATTAAGTCATTCTGCTCAATAGCCAGCATCAAATATTCATAAGTCCTGGCGGTAAAAGAGTTTTATGCAATAAGAGGGTGCCAACCCCTATTATTTTCATCATGTTGGGAGGTATTAAAGAGAGTGTGCTTATTGGTCAAAGATCCTGATAACATAAAACTGTATTCAAAGAATTGTAATTTCAATTCACTTTGTCTCTGATATTTTTTTTAATACAGTTAAAAAACTTGATTTTTAATAGCCCATATTACCCTTTATATTCAGTTTAGGTAGAAAGTGTCCTTTGTTTTTCTCACTTGATTTTGCATAAAAGGAATCACCTTGTGAAGTTTGTTGGTTGAATTCATCTCCATCCTCTATAAGTATTAAATTATACAAAAAATATTATTAAACCAATTTATTGAACATAACAATAATAATATCATTGTTGTTTCTCAGCTCTGTATTTCCTTATTTTTAACCCTTAATGAGTTTAAATATTTTACTTTTCTTAGCATACATGCTCTTAATCAGATATTCCTGAATATATTTTCCCTTTCCCCATCAATATCAAGCAGCCTTTTGAAATTGCAGTCTGTAGTTTGTTTCCAGTCTCAACCTGTACCACCACAAATTCAAACTGTTCCTGCACCACTAAGAACAGCTACCTCAGTTTCCTATTTTACCCCTTTATTTGTAACATGCTTGCATAGTCTACATCCTGTTGAATTTAGCCAGTACTGTTTAAATTTAACCAAAAATAATCATCTGGAAAACAACGTAACATTCTCAAGAGCACATGAATCAAAGTGATTCTGCATAAATCTAAAGTGACCTGGCTTAAATTACACAACCCTAGCGTGGAAACCTAGGCAACTGTATGCATCACTGAAAGAAAAAAAAAAATTACTATTGACTGGCCTGATAACACAGCCATTCTTTGTCACATGGCTACATTTTAATCAGAACTGAAACAAACTTGACCTATGTAAACATGTCTGAAAAGAGTTGACCGGCACAGGATACTATATTAGTTAGAGTAGCGCTGGTCATTCTAGAATATTACTACTTAAATGTTTACAAATTATTTTCTAACACAGATAAGTAACTCATAGGTGTTACGAAAATATATTAAATATTTACCAAATAATCCTAACATTACTATATTCATCTACTACAGGATTTATTGGGCTTTGCTGAACTATAACATGTTACTACACACAAAGAAAGTTGTTTGCAAATATTTAATTGTGGTTTCTGAATACATAAATACACATTTTATTGCATAACTATAGCTGCTTTTGTCAATATTGGCTCTCAGAGACCACAACTTGTTAAAATGTGAACCTACCACACCCAAGAGAGAAATTTTACATGTAATTTGAGTAAAACAAATCCATAAAACCAATTGGTTAGCAGGAAACAATTATAAAACAGTGTTTTTTATTCTTTTTGGTTCTGACGATACATGAGCGACTACAGGTGTTGTCTGCTTACAATTTTGGATGACAAGCAGTTGCGGATTTACGCATTTGCAGCCAGTAGGCTTTTCAAATTTTGCCGCCCCTACCGACCTCTACAATTGGATACCCTAGTTCACAATCATTTTAATTACAATTTTTTTGTCAATGAAATTGTAACTTTATGATTTGTGCACTATCGTCCTAATTACACCACCTTTTTCCCGTAATTAGTATGATTGTGAACTAGGGGATCGATGGGTCAGTTTCTAGATTATTTTTACAACCCAACAATTTAGTTAAGATTGAACAAGAAATAGTTTTTTGGTATATTTCTGAGCTAATAAAAGCTCAATCATGTAATACTAATAAGGCGGAGTAAGGTATACCTCAATACTACTTACACAATAATGTACATTCGGTAAACGTAATTAAATAATTTTTGTTGTGCTTACTACCAGTTTAAAAACAATATATTCAATTATCTGGTAACAATCCGGCTGATGATGTCGATAAAATTCAATTAATTAAGTTATGAAAATTTTACAATAGGTTTTTGCGCGATTATCTATTGGCAAAATCATAAATTATATCGTCGTATGAAATCTTGTTGATTAGTTCTGACTATGCACCACGCGGCGTATGCCTACAAGAGCACGACCCTTCTTCGGCTCCCGCGGTGGCCGCACTGTGCTCGTGCAGTCAATTCGGCCAGACACACTTAGCGAACGGTCATGTCACTCGTTCCCGCGCCGCAACCAAACGCGACTACACAAATTGTAGAAAAATTTATCTAAGTGGTGAAACATATTACATGTTGAATTGTTTGTGTAGACCTAATAACATTTAGGTATATAAATATAAATCTTCTTAATTTCTGTAAGACATAAAAAAAAATTTGGCCCCAAAGTTGCTACCCCTAAAATCTGCCGCCCTAGTCTCCAGCATACTCAGCCTGCTGGTAAATCCGCCACTGATGACATGATAGAAAACACATTTAGGAAACAAATTGCATTTGAAAAATTAAATGAAAATGGTTATGCTGGGCCAGGTAGATATTAGAAATCAGTTAGATGAAGTGTAAGGAAGATTAGTTAAAAACACAACGAATTCATTCGAGTCTCGGAGATCATGATGAATCTATTAAAAGCGAAAACCTGAGTTCGTTGCATGTTTTATAAAGCCCTCCTTTCAAATTCTTCCTGGAGTCGCCAAACTATGGTAAATAATTCCGAAATAAACAGGAGTAGCTACTAGGTAATCAAAACTACGAATCTTACCTTACTTATCTCCATATAACAAAGGACATAGTGGATTTTTTTTAAATTTTTATCGTTGAGTTAAAA
Organism: Clitarchus hookeri; assembly: GCA_002778355.1. Taxonomy (NCBI): domain Eukaryota; kingdom Metazoa; phylum Arthropoda; class Insecta; order Phasmatodea; family Phasmatidae; genus Clitarchus; species Clitarchus hookeri. The sequence continues at coordinate 923,188 of NQII01000071.1, read as the reverse complement.
ATTTACAATTGGGATCTGTTACCTGTATACGGCGCTTCTTATAATTCTGTGAAGTAAATCCTTGCATAAATACTAAATTAAAACAGAGAATCGAACCAAAGCTTCTCGCACACGTATTTAACACAATATGGCCGCGAAGCTAACAAGTCTATGGATTGTAATCGCAAATAATGGTGCATAGACATTTTCCAAAATCGGAATGACGTCTAAAAATATTAAATTGATTTTTTCCCCAGGAAAATTTCGTGATATTTAAATTGAGTTAATATGGATTTGGCTGTCGTTTACTGTTGTAAAATATAAATTAACTGCCAACAAAGGTTAACACCTTATGAATTACTGTAATTTAAATATTAATGTTTTGTAAAGAGAAAACGAAATAAAACCTATTAATATGAGAATGCATAATGGTAAATGGAATCGCCACTCAAAATATCAGAAACACACAAGTGCCACATTGAAAAGTTAATCTTTCTTGGAAATTATTGCTCTCGAAAGAACAGATTTCGCCGAAAAATGTATCTCGAATATGTACAGAAAATTTACATTATTTTTAATATAAAATAAACACACACATAAAGATTACTCGGGAAAATATCCGTTCAACTCCTTTACTAAAACAGAAAAAACATTCGCAGCATATAGTTTTCTGTCCACTGTAAGATTTCCTGAGCGGTCGGGGATAGTAATGCAGACGTCATCCGGCGACTATGTTAAGAAAAGTCACAATGTTACACAATATTCCTATTTCAAATAGAAAAAATGAAGGATAACTCCTTGAGGCATCGATGACTTTCTGGATAGGACCAGGGCACGAGATACAACACAAAAATTAGAACTCACAAGTTTCTGTTAACTCAAGTAAATTGTATTGCCGAATAGTATACACAGTTACATGTATGTAATGCCAATTAAAGCGGACCTGACTCACAAGACCTGCCAGCACCGTTACTATACAAAAAGGCAGAGAATGGCTCAAAATCTTACAAGAGTAATTAAACCTCTAGGTTCGGTAAATTGAGGTTTTGGAGGGGTGTTGCGAACACGGGGAAGGCTGTTGATAAATTTAATCAACAGTTCCAGTAAATTACATTAATCGATTGCAGGTAAGTCTTCAGAACAAAGTATGAGAGTCCCCCACGACGCAGCGCACATGCAGCACCCATGGAATCAGACTACCGGAGATGGCACGAGTCAGCGGCATCCTTGCAGAGAGCTCGCTAAACTCCGCGAGGTAATTTAATTAACTGACCTCATTAACATAGAACTTGAAACATGTACACACAAAACACTGAAACATTCTGAGTGGGTTTCTAAATCCTGTAGAGAGTTAAGAGTTCTTTATTAAGCACTAATTTGAATACAAAACATTATTAGGTGGTGCCTTGCAGAGCACGTGGGCAATTTAGGTCTGTTAAGTTTTGGGGCACTCTACAACCAGAAGGGTCAGGTTGAAAGAAAGTCTAATTATTTCCCACGTCATTAATTGGCTTTATTAGACAAACAATTGCACTCGGAAAATTATATAGAACCTCCAAATACCCTAGTCTTGATACTCTACACCACATTAAATATGCACGAGGCATGCATTTATTCTACGATTACTTCGCAATCCCCTAAGGGCGAATTTCAAGAACATTTGCCCATGGGCGATAAATTCTAATGCTATTTTCTACACATTATAACACTTGATTCCTATTATAATTACAAAGATCTCTATAGGGTCACCACAGGCACTCAGTTGGATCACTCGGTGAACGATGCGGACACACATCGGGACGTACGACATGCGTGTTTCATAGGCCGCACTGGTGTAGTGACTGTAAACCGATGACGTGATGGCAGTGGATATGCCCAACCAGGCAGGAGAGGTCCACATCAACTGTTTTCATCGGAATATTGGTATTAAAAATAAGAAAAGTTTGTCTGAAAAGTGAGATATAAATCAAACACAAGATGGCCCAGGTTTCGTGATTTTTGCCAACCCGAAACTGCAGTTAGCTCTTGAAGTCCTGGTATTTATGCTCTGTTGGATTACCCCATGGGTGGTAAATGGCTGTGGTATGTTGCTCTACCCCCCCCCCCTAATGTACAGGTCATGCGACTGTCTCCCTGTGACCTGTGTACCATTGTCTGTAAGTAGCATTCTGGGGTAACCCCAGCAGGGGTAGAATTTGGCCTCCAGTACATGTGCGATGGTATGTGCATGTGCACTGGATACTGGATATGCTTCTGTCCCCCTGGAAAATGAATCACATACCACCAAAATGAAGCATTTTACGGTTTTTTTCGGGGGTAAGGGCCCAAAAAATGTAGTGATATTGCCTCAAATGGTAATTTTGGCACTTGTGACTGTTGTTGTGTCACTCAATCTGCTCAGTGGTTCTTGAAGTGATTACATGTCATGCACTCACATATGTACCTGCTCAAATCCCACGTGGCTCCTGGCCTGTGATAATAAGCTTTCACATTCCTTGTTGTTTGTTGTGCTCCTGGATGACCTGAGAACTGACTGGCATGCACATAATGACACCTGCTCAAGTGTGTCCTTGGGCACGTGGCCTGGTTTCCACTCGCCACCATTCTCCATTCCTTGTGTTATATATGATAAGTAGCATTAGATATCTGCACACTGTTGTGTGGCTAGCAAGTGGGCCTGTGTTCGTCTTGCCTGATTATGACTCCCACTAGTGCCTCGATGTTGTGGCAGCTAGCTATTCCCCTGACAAGTGTTTGGCTGGCGGCTGCTGTATGGGGGCAGTAGGTAATCCCACTCGTCTTCGTCCACTGCTACTGTTTCGCAAGTTGTGCGTGACTTTTCGTCAGCTAACTGGGCCAATATGCTCCATGCTTCCTTCATGGAGTGAAGCCACACTAAGCCGTTGTATGCTTGCCATGTGAAGCACTGGTATTCGAGGTAGGCTTAATTCCACTTGATGGCCCACACTACTGCCAGGCATTCACATTATTTCACATCGTACCTGCACTGTCTCTCCGAATTTCGCACTACTGAACCCTATGATGTGCCACTCTTGATTCTCCCCGAGTTGGAATAGAACTGCTCCAAATCCCTTTTCACTCACGTCTATTTGGAGGTACAGGTGTTTACTCGGGTTGTGTACAGCTAGTGTGGTGCATTGCCGGAACCTGGCTTTCAGCTCCACTGGTATTTCTGGTTGGGTGAAAGCATGTCTTTTAGTGGTGCTGTGACTCTGGAGAGTCACGAATATTTTCTCGCTGCCAGTTTACCAACCCAAAGAATTTGTGCAGCTGTTTGCACATGCATGGCACCATATAGTTTTTTATAATTGACAGCTGTTCGCGGGTTGGCCATCTGCCATTTTCGTCCACCAGATGGCCAAGACATTATATGCATGGTTTACCTATGTGGCACTTTCGAATGGCACTGGACAGGTTTTTTTTATGGCTAGTCGTTCTAGAACTAGTGACAGATTTTTGATATGGTCCTCCCACATCTCTGACCATACCACTACATCATTCAAGTATGCAAAGGCAAAGCCATCTATGTACCCATCGAGTAGTCGGACTATCATAGCCTGAAATGTTGCTGGTTCACATTTAAGCCCGAAAGGCATTACAAAAAATTTAAATCTCCGGCCATCGCATTGGGTAAAAGCTGTATTGTACCGGTCCTCTTGTTATATTGGCACTTGCCAGTACCCAATGTAAAGGTTCTGTGATGCCATTATTTTTGCTTTGCCGAGTATATGTAATTCATCCTTAACACTAATGTAGGGTGGTGGTTCGCTCGTGGTTATTAGGTTAATGGGCATAAAGTCTACGCAAAAAAACTATGTCCCATTATTTTTTGGTGTTCGTGTTATTGCTTTATTTTAATGGTTGCCTGTCGGTTCTCACGAGTATTTCCTTGATTTGATATTTTATGATAATGCATTGGCGAGGCTGGTAACTGCGAAGAGCAGAGTAGAGAGGTCGCTCATGTCCTAGTGGTATTTTGTGTTCCGCTACTGTAGTGCAAAATAATGGGTCTGCTGCCACAAATAGATTGTGCCGCTTTGCACGGTGCTGCGTAACTCCGGTGGTATCGCATGATCAAGTTCGTCCAGCTAGATGTTGGGTGCACAAATATTGGGTCGTGGTTTGAAGTCGTAAACAGTTTATCGCTCTTTTTGGCCAAAGTGAATCCTTTGTGCCGCTGGCTCTACAATGGTGTTTTGTTCAGTGAGCCAGGGAATACCAAATATGGCATCCCCTCATAGGTCAGCTGACACAAGGTCTGACTTCGGACAGTTATTACTGTTTCTTCCATGGTTTCCCCTTTGTGCTGCCATGTAGCAAGTTCTAGCACATGTGTTGTTTTCTTAAGTTGGTTTACATCAACAAATCCGACATGCACAAAGTTATAGGATGCTGCCATGACGACCAATGCACGAAATGTCTGATTGTTCAAGATGATTGGTATTCTAATCATTTGGTGATTTCCAATGGTGATTATTTGTAGCAGGATCTGTTGAGTTATTGGTGTTTGTTTTCTATTGTGGCCCGGGGCAGTGAGCATCCTGCTCTCCTATTCCGACAAGCTGTTTACCGCTGGTGGGGCTTTACTATAAGTTATTGTTGTTTCCTCCTTTGTATTGTACTTTGGGCATTTGCTATGCCAGAGCAATTGTTGCCCCTCGCAATACCTGCACGCGAAGGGAGGGCATCTCTTATTGGTGTGACCCCTCGCAGTGGCCTCGCCCGGCGCGGTTGGGCCTGCAAGCATGGCTGCGTGGTTACGGTCAGGGTCTCTGTGAGTAGGTAGAGTTGCTGACCCAGTTGCACTGCGAACAGCTGATGGTTGCGTGGCCCTGTTACCGTGCTCTGTTCGTAGGCACAGTACCAGAAAAACCCAGTCTGCTCACATCATGGAATATCCTGCTCCCTATCCATTTGGTCTAGTAATGCATCGGATTGCATGAAGGCTTCAATGATGCTATGTATTAAGGGGCTAGAGCAAGTCTGTTTTCCTGTCGCACTGTGGCTGCTACAAACTCAAGTACTTCAGTTTCCCTCATTTGCGGATGGTAATATTTGATCAGCTTAATTTTCCTGCTTGCAAAAGCTGTTAGAAGTTCTCCAGGACTTTGTTTTTCGAGAACAGCACAGATTTGAGCTTGCAGGGAGGAGTAGGTATTGGCAAAGCGAAATCCTTTCCAGAACTCCCTCCACTAAATACCATAATGGTGCACTGTTCGCCATCATACCCATTGACGTCGGCGAGGTTAGCCAGAGCTTATTGGATGTTATATTGCTCGGCACCATAAATCAAAGGTGAGCCAATGACGAGGGTCGTCCGGTCGATGGCTCATGGAGACCATGGTAATCTTCCGTTAGTTTGTTGATGGGTGTCGCTTTCTTACATTTGCAATTTTTATATCTGATTGCGAGACTGTAGGTCGTCTCGTACACCTGAAATATGCTAACAAAATGTGGATGATGCTACAACGGATGCCCTACAATGAATTGACACTGAGTTCACTTGGTTGAGTGGTTTATTCACTGTACTTGCTACAGGTGAATAATGCGTGAATGATGCCTGATAATGGACCCAGCACTTAAGGTGTGAAAAACACATGGTCTTAAATTGAGACGTGATTGCGTTAAACTCTCCGATGAGAGGGTGGTTGGCTCTCCCCTCAGTACATTAAAGATAATACAAATGTTCCGGTGATTAATATATTACTATTGCATTTAAATTATTACAGCCTATATGCGGGTACTGAGGGGGCTCATGGAACGGGCGACCAACGCCGCCGGTCTTGTCCGGGTGCTGAGACGAACTGGGGCGAGTCATATCCGCTGTCATCACAAGTGACGAGAACCGACATCAAACACCGAGCGATGAAATATAACATGAGAACTTTGTGACGTGGTAATAATGTTGAAAAATTGTAAGAATTAAATTAAACACATTGGTGACATCCCCATTTATTAAAAAATGTCTGTTAATGTTGAAGTTGTGAAATTGATCGGGAATGTCACCACACTAAATTAATTGTTACAATGCCGGAGGCCTTTATAGGCAATCTGCATTCTAGAAAAACATAATTACTCTTATATAAATACACATTAAATAAGTTATTACATATTCTCATTAAAGTGTTTAAATTTCACTTCCGATGATGCGTTGAATTTCACTGGCTACAGCATTGCCAGGTGGCTGTCTCCTGAAGGGATGAACAAGTACACCTGGTCAAAGAGGTGTGTAATGCCATTCTTGATTGCCATTTATACAATGAAAAACACCATTGGCTGTAGCTGTGAATGCTGTGACTGTTGTCAATATGTTTCTAAAAATTCTGTACACGACTAGATGACACTTTGGGGCACTTATCTCTTCAGCTCTGGCCTACCAGTCAGTTAAGGTCACCCAGTGGTGGATTGCATCGTATTAGGCTGCGCGAGCTGCGAGTATGCAACGACCAATTGGCAGTGCGCCCAGTGGCTGTGGCTTTGGGGTAAACACAGTTTATGATCTTCTTCCCACTTATTAAAAGAGTTACCTTTTGTAATACATAAGTAGGTCTCTTAAGTTGCGCAATCCTTGTCAGCAAGAAGGTGCAAGATCTGTTCTTGTCGACCCGCACTACACACTATTGGCCTGATGTGGTTGGTGTGCCCCGGTGTAGCTGGTGTAGTTTTTGTGACTGTGGCAGTCAGAGTGGGCACAAGGAACTCGTGGACGCGTGGTTCACGTCAAATGGCCCCTCCTCTTGTGACCATTTAACCGCGCAGTCCCCCATTTGTCCCATCATGCCGCTAAGGGCAACAGGCAGAGGGTGGCTTCAGCTTGTGGTGTGGCCTCAGTGCATAAGGCCCGCACTTCTGGGAGCTAGCTGACTCTGGCTGCTGATAGGGGGTCAGGGTCCTGACTCTGGTGAGGCTGATGTCCCATGACATGCATGTGTGGACAGTTGGTGTCCCCACCACATGTGATGCATGCTGGGTGGATCAGGCGATTCGGTCACTTGGAGTGGTGGAGAGGGGTGGCAGACCCCTCCTCCTCTGACTCCTCTTCTCTGATGCTGCTGTTGCAGTGTGGACATCGGCGTGATGTGGGTGTTGTGAGGGGGAAGAAGAGGGCCCCTGTGAAATGCTGTGAAACTCCGTTACACTCCCCCCATCGCTTTAGCCAATGTCCTCTGGTGTTATATCCCCCGCTGTTGGTCTTGCTAAGGGTGCTGTGGCAGAGTCATCGAGAGAGCTGTCCTGTGGGGAGCACTGACCCAACGGTGTCTCTGGCGACTCGCCATCAGTGGCATCCCTGTTGACCAGTGCAGTGGTCACTCTGCAGCATCCTGATGCCCTGCACAGGCATCAGGATGCTGCGGAGTGACCCTTCCAGGTCTGCAGTGACGCGAGCGGTGTTGATGATTTTGCTTGTCAGTGGCGTCCCTTCCTCAGGTGATTCTTCCTCCTCCACATTCCTTGTGGGCGTCGAAACGCCGGGCGTCGTAGCAGAGAAGAGACACTGGAGAATTTTTCCATCGCTGCCGGGACTATGTATCCCGACTTCGTTTCTGACGGCGTTTGGTGTGTTGTTTTGGTGGTGCTCGACATCCTGCTAGTCAGGCGTCGTGATTCTTTGCATCTCCAGTGACAATCGGAGGTCATCGCGGTGGACGGCGGCCCTCCTCCTGCTGCTCAGCTTGATGAGGTATGTCGTGTACCCCATTGTCTTCACCATTGAATGTGGTCCGCTCCATTTCTGGACGAAACCTGCACAGAAGTTCTTCATGAAGCCGGCCCAGAGTTGGCCAGGTGCAAACCATCGTGGTGCTCGTGTGGTGGCAGGTAGATGTTCTGCCCAGCTGGTGTGGTCCTTACCCACTCTCATGCATAACTGGGCCTTGAGATCTTGGTTGCACCTCTCGGTGGGGTTTACCCTTGGGTGGTATATTGGAGTTGTATGGTGTCTTACACTTTACCGAGTGCACAGCTCACACCATTACCTCCCAGTGAACTGGATACCGTAGTCTGTGAGCAATGTCTTTGTGTACCCCCAGCGAGGGTAGAACTCCATTTCCAGTGCCCACGCAATTATGCATGTCCGTGCGCTGGAGACTGGGTAAGCTTCGGTCCATCTGGAAAATGTGTCACTTACAACCAGGATGAACTCTTCCTTGTGGAAGGGCAGGAGTAGGGGCCCATGAGATCTAAGGATACCATCTCGAATGGTTCCTTCGGCACCCTAGGTTGTTGTTGGGTCACCCCATATGTTCTCCTGCTCTTGAAGTGGTTGCAGGGGACAAACTCCTTCACATACCTGTATACATCCCTGCTTGCTCCTGGCCAGTGGAAATGTATCTGAAGATTCCTGGCCGTCTGGGCTGCTCCAGGATGACCAACAAAATGGCTACTGTGGACGTGCCTTAGTACGTGTTTTTGTGTTCATTTTGGTAAATAGAGGCACTAAGTCGCATCAGGATGCTGCCGATAGGTCTCGAAGCGTGTGTCCCGGATGCGCACCGCTTACCATCTCCTTATACGATTTTAGACTTCATGGCCCGTGTTTGTGCGCATTGATGTTGTGTGTTAATGACCAAGGTCTGAATTTCATGGAGCCTGGGTTCCATGTCTGATGTACTCTCTATGGCGTTGCAGATTACCGGCCTGTCGTCTGTGTAGCACACTTTGTTGTGGAATGTGTGTAACTGTGGTTTTATGTTGACGAGTCGTTGCATGCTATTGTTTTGGCATGGGGTAATGAGCGTCTGGCTAGCCTACCCCGCCTGCTAGTTTTCCGCTGGTGGTTTCCTGCCATTGTTTACATTATCCTGCATTTGCCTTTTGAGCTTAGGACATTCGTTATGCCAGTGATGTTGTTGGTCTGAACAATACCTGCATGGAAAAGGGGGGCCTTCCCTTCTAATTGTACCTGCTTGCGTAGCTTCAGCTGCTGCGTTTTGGCCAGCTGTTATGGGTGTACTAAGTCGGCTATTCCCTGCGTTCTTATGTGTTTTTTGGCTCGACCCTTTTATGCCGTGTCCAGCTGATGACTGTATGTTCTTGTTCCATGTTATGTGGTCACGGGGCTGTGATTGGTGCGGCCCATCCCATTCCCTGTGATGCACTTTATTTTCGGTATTGGCCTGGTCTAGTCATGCTGTGGACCTCATGAACTGTTATACACTGCCATGTATCAGTGGTGCCAGGTCAAATTTCAATTCTGATCTTACTGCCGATGCAATTACCTCCAGAATGTCTGGGTCTAGCATATGTGGATGAAAATGTCTAATGATGTTGATTTTTCTGGTGGCAAATGCTGTTAGTGTCTAATCGCTCTGTGACTCTAAAATGGCATGGCTTTGAGCCTGCAGTGACCCATATGTGGACTTGAAATGTCTGAGGAAGACCATTTGGAACTCGGCCCATTGTATGCCATAGTGGCAATGGACCGCCACCATGTGCATGCTTCCCCCGACAACTGGCCTCCGATGCAGCTAGGCCACTCTGCTTCACTAGCTCAGTACCTGCTCATTCGTCCTGTGCAGTCGCTCAGGAACGCCTGCGGGTCCTCTTTGGTGTTTCCTGCGAAGGTTGGCAGCGACTGTAATCGGGCTGGTGTCGTGCCCATCCCTTTGGAAGGTGCTGCAACTGTTGGTGTTCTTCTGGTCACCTGGTGTGGCAAAGGCCACACGAAGTCCGGGGTGGTGTGTTGAACCAATGGGTTTCCCAATTTTGCTGCTGCTCTGTCCATGCCTGTTGAGTGCCCTAGCAGGCTGTGTTGTCTGCTTTTGTTCTCACTGCCCTCAGTGAAGAGGCATGGCACCGTCACTCGCGGTACATACACACACTGTTCGCACACGAAACGTCCCGAGGTGTTATTGACCTTGTCCCTTTCGGTTGGTCGCACTGTTGGTTCACACTCGTCGCACCGAATTCAGCCATGGTTGTCTGTTGTTGCATGTTCTGTTCTTGTGAGGCACTCTGAGTGGTAATTCCTGCGACTAATTAGGCACGATATCGTTCCGTCACCTACTCCTGCACATATTATCTGTTTCGCACATCGTCGGTTGCGAAAAATATCTAAAATTGATTTTTCTCAATATTGTTCTGTTGGATTTGAATTTAAAAATGGTTCTTGTGGCTGTTCGAGTTCGCACTCGCACGTGCGTCTTTTGAGGCTGATGTTGCCTCGGACGACTCGCAGTTTGTTACACTCTACACAATAGCACTCGTTTGCCATTTGAGGTACTGCTCCATGCATCTTCTATTAGTTCACTATTATTTAGTTTAATGTCCTGTGCGAGTCGTCTCGCGTTTGCTAATTCCCGCAAGGACATTTGGTTTCAGGAATGAGTTTCGTTTATTTGCTGGTCGCACGCATTTGAGGCACAAAGTTTGTTGTATCTTATTGATGATGGTCCAATTTAATCTGTAAAAATCCAATCCCATTCTGGCTACATGGCTTGGCGCAATGATGGGTGACGGATCTTTCTATGACGCTTATAACTGTATCGATTCTATACTCCACGTGGCCATAGTGTCCCATTACTTCTGAGAGTGGGTGGGCGGAGGTAGTGTCTGCTAACTCGCGCGTCCGCACTATGCATCACTAAAAACCTCCCTGCACAGCAATGGTGGCACTAAAGAAAATTTGTATTGTTTGCTGACAAAAATAGCCAATTGCCATGAAATTCAATATTTCCCTTTTTGTTCAAAATTTTTCGTTAAAATTAATTTTGCTGCTGAGGGCTGCTGAACAATTTTACTTTCTTGCTGTTTACTGACTGAGTTGAATACTGACTGTCTATTTATTACTTTAAATGTTTCATGTTGTGTATGACAGAATTTTAACACTGCTAATACATAACATTTTATTATAAAAGTTTTGCGTGTTTCGTAAACCTGCGTGGTGTACCGTTCGACAAATTTCGGCCCTATTATTTGTGTAATTTCCATATAAAAAGTATGTGAAAGGTTTTGTAAAATATCACTTGTTATGGTTCTCGGAATAGCCATGCTCATTAATTGTCAACAAAACCATGTGAGTGCTCCGTGTTTTTAATAATGGGTTGCGTGATCTATTTTAAAATTATTATCAGGTCTTTTAGCGTTCTGCACTATACATCGAAACTTACCGACACTTCTGAATTAAGTTTTATTTAAATTGCTTGCTGTTGTTTGTGTATGCATGGCATGGAAACGTAATTTTTCGCACAATTTACATTAGCGTGTCCTCCGTTCAAGAGGGGTTTGCAGCACACAATAATACACGTGATGAATGAGCGTAATTTATGATGGTGATAAATGTTTGTGACATGGTAATTTCGACGAACTTTACTCACCATTTGATGTTCCTTTTTCTGTTAGTTGGGAATGCAATTTTCGCTGCTGTGAAAGAATGGTGTGGTGAAATACTCGCCCCTATTTGGAAAGACATTTTGACATCGGCGAGGTTAGCTAGGGCTGGTTGGATGTTATATTGCCCAGCGCCATAACTCAGAGGTTAGTTAATGATGAGGATCGTTTGGTCGACGGCCCATGGGGACCCTGGTAATCCTCCGTTAGTTTGTTGATGGGTGTCGCTTTCTTACATTTGCAATTTTTATATCTGATGGCGAGACTGTAGGCCGTCTCGTACACCTGAAATATGCTAACAAAATGTGGATGATGTTACAAAGGATGCCCTACAATGAATTGACACTGAGTTCACTTGGTTGAGTGGTTTATTCACTGTACTTGCTACAGGTGAATAATGCGTGAATGATGCCTGATAATGGACCCAGCACTTAAGGTGTGAAAAATACATGGTCTTAAATTGAGATGTGATTGCGTTAAACTCTCCGATGAGAGGGTGGTTGGCTCTCCCCTCAGTACATTAAAGATAATACAAATGTTCCNTGTGATTGCGTTAAACTCTCCGATGAGAGGGTGGTTGGCTCTCCCCTCAGTACATTAAAGATAATACAAATGTTCCGGTGATTAATATATTACTATTACATTTAAATTATTACAGCCTATATGCGGGTACTGAGGGGGCTCATGGAACGGGCGACCAACGCCGCCGGTCTTGTCCGGGTGCTGAGACGAACTGGGGCGAGTCATNACTGAGGGGGCTCATGGAACGGGCGACCAACGCCGCCGGTCTTGTCCGGGTGCTGAGACGAACTGGGGCGAGTCATGTCCGCTGCCATCACGAGTGACGAGAACCGACATCAAACACCGAACGACGAAACATAACATGAGCACTCTGTGATGTGATTATAATGTTGAAAAATTGTATGAATTAAATTAAACACATTGGTGACATCCTCGTTTATTAAAAAATGTCTGTTAATGTTGAAGTTGTGAAATTGATCGGGAATGTCACCACACTAAATTAATTGTTACAATGCCAGAGGCCTTTATAGGCAATCTCTATTTTAGAAAAACATAATTACTCTTATATAAATACACATATAATAACTTACCGTCATCGGGGGTTACTTAAGCCGGTGGGGTAACTGAAGCCATTTTCTTAGGGAAATTTGGAATGCAGATATTGGCAACACTGATTTGAGATAGTTTGTTTGTGTTCATGCCTAATGGTTGATATTTTTAAGAAGTTTTCCAGTGTGTAATTTAATAGTTTGTATGTTCTAAAGGTAAGTCAATTCACGTTTACTTCCAACTAATTGCACCGTGTTGTATAAATTAAACGCTAGAATGGTTAAATTTTTACTTTTAACACTACTATTACCATCAATAAAAGCCTTGAACATGATTTTTGCGTTTATTTGAGACCTGTGTATGTGACGTGAACCCAACGTTCATGAGCTCCTTTGTGCCCACTCTGGCTGCCGCAGTCGTGTCCACTACACCAGACACACCACAACGATGCNTGGCTGCCGCAGTCGTGTCCACTACACCAGACACACCACAACGATGCGCTTGTGGGCACGAGTGAGGGTGTGCATAATAGTATGAGTGTTATTGCATTAGTGTAATTGCATCAGTGTTTCTATTTTATTCATTGCATAATATTATCAATGTAATTGCATCAGTGTTTCTAATTTATTCTGTGTTATTAATAGCATCAGTGTATTTAATCAGGGTATTTATTCAGTGTTTATAATTAATATCATTTTTTGTCACCATGGAAGACAATCTACACAGCCACAGCCAGGGACATATAACATTTTACACTTGACAGTGCTGTGGCTGGTACAATGGAAACATTTAGAATTAATATAATCATTTTTATTGTGTATTTGTTAAAGGGAAAATGATGTTGTCTTAGGTTAATTTAATTTATGTCACTTTCATCTCATAATCATTTTTTAGTGTATATTGTGTTTCATCGTTTCGCCGCGTGGTGTCGGATGCGCTCAGGTGGCGGAAGATGGCGCACGCTTCCTCCCAGTTCTCTCCAGCACTTCAATGCATCAAGTTGTGTAAGTCTCTCGCTCCGCACAGACCCTCGGTGCGGACATCTTCAGTTGAACTAATTCCCATTGGCATAGATTTCACAAACCGAATCATTATTTTATTTGTTATAGCGCAGAGGGGAGAGCGATGTTATTCTTATCGGATAATTTTTAAGTGCAGTCGCGTTTCATATTGTAAAGCCACGTGGTCGCTCGCAGTTCCGCGTCATTAAGGCCACCTGTTTTCTATAGTTGTGTGTATGCATTAAGGAGTTTCAGGGAATAAATATCTCCACAAGCATAGTAAGTGTTTTATTTGTAATTTAATTAAGGCGTGCTAGGCGGCCTACAGCCTCGCCTTCGTGTGTGATGGAGTGTTAACCAGAGTCCCCTAGGCCGTCGAACGAAACGATCCTGATTTCATCAGCTCACCACTAAGCTGTGGCGCCGGGCACATATTTAATACATCCTTAGCTCTGGTAACACTGCACGTCAAGTTGGGTTTTCCCAACTCGGACGGGAAATTCACCGAGCCAGTGCTTGACCACCTCATATGGCTTTTGTTAACCCATTAATAACCATCTTAAGCCGAACATTGGTTTCATACTAATGGCCTAAGTTACCCCCCTCTACTGCTGTAACTTAGGCCACCATGTTTTAATTTTTTTAATTTTAACATGCATATTTTCGAAAACGTTCTTGTATGCAAACATAAAAAGTAACTACATATCCAAGTTTTAAGCTAATTAGTTAATCTCCAAAGTAAATAATCTTGGATTGTTGGATGTTTGAAATTGAAAAGTTGCTTAAGTAACCCCCGATAACGGTATTACATATTCTCATAAAAGTGTTTGAATTTCACTTCCGATGATGCGTTTAATTCTACTGGCATTACCAGGTTGTTGTCTCCTGAAGGGATGGATGAGTCCATATGGGCAAAGGGGTGAGGAATGTCTTGCTAGATTGCTATTAATACATTAAAACACATCCCTGACTGTTGTGAATGGAGTGACTGTGTTTAATATTATTGTAAAAATGCTGCACACTACTGGTATGACACTTTGGGGCACTTATCTCTTCAGTTTTGGCCTACAAGCAAGGTGTTAAAAAATATTTTAATGTGTATCGCCATAATACATTCCAAAACATTCTGGGTCCAACTGTGTACAGAGACAGAAAAAATATATTTCGATTTCGGTTTAATCACAGTTATATGCTAGGAATGTGCGCCTATTTTTGTACTATGTTAATTTGACTGTGCAGATATTTGTGATTTATGAGTGGTGTTTTGCGTGATTTATTGCAAGTCATTCTGTTTGATGTTTTAAATCAAATTATTGTGCGAAAATGCAACTTTTTCTGTGCCATTATGTCCATGCAAAATGTTAAAAAATAAAAATTGTGCGAAATTTCAGTGTGTGAAGTTTCAACAAATTAAATAGACTTTAACATAATGAGCTTAATGACCTAGAGGGTGTGATTGTTGCTTCAATGGGCGAGTAATGCAATACAATTGCAGTTTTAGCACGAAAAGTCTATATTATGTAGTGAATTGTGAAGTGTACCACCTTTCGTCTCCCTGATACCATTCGTCCTGCTGTGGTCAAGCAATGGCTCGGTGAAATACTCGTCCCTAATTGGGAAAGCCAACTTTCTGCGTGGTGTTACCTGAGCTGATGATGTAGGAAATATTTTCCCAGCGCCACAGGCCTGTGGTGAGCTGATGAAATGTGGGTCGTTTCTGTTGTCAGCCTAGGGGACTCTGGTTAACACTCCATCACATACGATGTCGAGGCTGTGGGCCGCCTTGTGCGACTTAATTAAATTACAAATGAAACACTTACGATGCTTGTGAAGTTATTTATTCTTTGCGACTCCTTAATGAACACACACAACTTTAGTACAAAATGTGGCCTTTACGGCCCTTAAACGGCGAGCACATGGCTTTATAACGTGAAATGCGATAGCGTTAAAACTCTCCGATGATAGTAACGTAGCTTTCCCCTCGGCGCTATAACAAATAAAATTAATGATCCGGTTCATGAAGTGAAGTCTGTTGCATTGAATATGTGTTCAATTTAAGATGTCAGCACCAAGGCCTTTGCGGAGCTAGAGACTTACATGTCTTGATGCGTTCAAGTGCTGAAGAGAATTGGGAGGAAACATGGGCCGGCTTCCGCTACCTGAGCGCAGCCGACGCCAAGCGGCGAAACGAACAAGCACAATATATATTAAAAGGAGGTTAGGATAGTCTCACTCGTACTCGTCCTCTTTATCCACTACTATGTCACCCCACGATATTGAAATTGCATTGGCCAGCTGATTCTCTGGCCCCCGCATGTGCTGTACTTCGAAGTCAAAGCATTGAAGAAATAGGCCCCAGCACATAAGCTTGCTGCGAACTTCTTTGGTGTTGTGAAGCCAGACTAGACAGTTATTTTCTGTGAGCAGTGTGGAGCACTAATATTCCACAAACTGCCCATACCTTTTAACCTACCAACATATGGCTAGGCACTCCCATTCATTCACATTTATAACAGCATTATACCAGGTGGAACTTGGATCTACTGCAGTCGATAATGTGCTTGCTGCCATCAATACCAAGTGGAAATAAGATGGCACCGAGCCCACACTCACTTGCATAAGTTTATAAGTACTGGTGATGGCTCAGGTCGTGATGTGAAAGTGCAGGGCACTTGTGGATGCTAGCTTTATTCTGCTTGAAACTTTCTGGATGTTCCTCTATCCATTTGTATTTCTGGGATAGTGAAAGTAGGTCAGTAAGTGGAGCAGTGATTATGTCATACTTTTGAATATATTCGAGTAACCAGTTCACTAGGCCGAAAAATGTATATAACAGTTTATGGGTAGCAGGTTGCAGGTAGTCATAAACTAAGCTCAACTGTTCTGGAATATGGCAGTTACAATTTTTATCCACATACTGGAACAGAAATTGGATGCACGCTTTACCTAGGCGACATTCTTTGTTGGCACAAGTTAGATGGTTAGTGGCGAGGTGTTCAAGTACGAGTGATGAATGATGTATGTGATATTCCCACGACTCTGGAATCGAGAACTTGTACCATCATTGAATGAAATGTTTATGGTGTGGATTTCAGGCTAAAAGGCTTAACCATGAACTGAAAGGAGTGTCCATCTGGAGCAGTGAATGCAATCTTGTGCTGGCCATTTCGCTTTACTGATATTTACTATAAACTGCTATGGAGATCGGGTGATGCCAGAACTTTAGTGCAGACAAGGCTATTGGCTGTGTCCTTGGCATTGATGAATGGTGGTGGAGCATTTTTCAGTATTTCGGTTGAGAAGCCTGAAGTCGATGCAAACCTGCAAGTTCCATCCTTTTTTGGTGCTTAAGTTAGGCGGAATTAAAAACCCTGTCAGTGGGTTAAATAATACTTTCATCCAGCATTTTCTGTATTTGATCTTTGATTATATGGTGTTGCTGAGACTGATTAAAAAGGGAGTTTGTTTACACTGGTTTCGACTGCATTAATGGAATACTGTGTTCTGCTACATATCTGCAATGCATTGGTTGGCAGCAGAAAAATCGTAATGGTGTTCTGTGAGCAGGTGCTGTATGATATCACACTATGTGGGTGTTACAGCATGATCTAACTCGTCCACCTGTATGTCTGGTATGGAACTCGTGGTCCATGGGTCCAAGTTGTACACAGTCTGGTGTAGCATCTGGCCGAAATGGATTCGCCTGTCAGCAGTTTCCACTTTTCTTGTGATGCATTGTCGATGGCCCTCAGCCCGCAGATGTCACAGCACCTAAGTTCTGAGTAAGTTCCCTGGCAATTGAATTGTTGACATAGTTCAATTTCGTTGTGGCAGGTGACACTTAAGATGGCTGGTTTAACTGTTGTGGAGAATATGACTGATGGGTGTAATGGCTCCTGGCATAATACATACTGAAATAAGTTTCCTGAATTGATGGTGGCATGTTCCTGCTGTGTCACACACTTTTTGTGATACACTCGGTGGTACCAAGTTGCACGCATGTGTTTGGCTTGGCTTAGTCCATTACATCAGGGCACATTGCTGCATTTCCAAACAATTCTGTGGAATTATGTAAGTGCAGTGGGTTTGTTTAAGACAGCACACTTACAGCTCACTGTGTCGTGTGCAGTGTCATAAGTGCACTGGACCTGATGAGGCTTACACAGTAGTCACACAAATCTGCTGTTTGGCTCACAGTGTTATGCATAAATGCCTTGAAATACAATTCAAGGTTAATTCGGTCATTGTCTTCGCGCATTCGCCGGACTCCCATGCAGTTGTCACACTGACAGGTGCTGAATTGGATTTGCACTAATATAAATATATATCGGGGTCTGCTATTGGGCACACACACTTCAATCACAGACATTCCACTATGCTGTTGGCGGTATGCCAGTCTACTGTCCGCTATCACATCACAGTTGGAAAGGAAACTCCATGGCTGTGGCCAGCTGATCTTCACTGGGGTCAGCAGCGGCTGCCTCCCCTACGCCATCCATGGGAGGGGTGGTGCATAATGCATGCATGCTGCTGGCTGCCACATCCTTGTCTCGCCTGGAGAGAGAGGGGAGTTGGGTGGTGCTCCTTAAGGTGGTAGCGTTCGGTCCAGTTATTGTTGTGTAGCTGGGTAACAGTGTGGTCGGCTGATGGTCACAAAATTGCTGTAGCATTTCCTGTGCCGGTGAAAAATCTAAGTGAGCTGGTGAAGGCACCACTTCCTGATGGCATGAAAATTGGAAATTTGGGGTGGAGGAATTTTTGCGAGGAATTTGAGATGATGGCTGAAAACACAGGATTTACATATGAAAACTTGGCACTTATAAAATTGCACTGACAATAATAAGTATGGGCTCATATACTCAGGTCAGGCATATGACAGGTTTTGCATGTCATATGAAATTAGATATGTGGTATTTGTCCCATATTGGGTGCCACTTGACAGGATGTCGGGGTCTCAGGAGTGGGAAGAAGGAAGGTTTATCTTATGGTACTATGTTTTCAGAAGTGGTCGGAGAATTTTAAGGGGCACCAGGGCAATTGACTCTTCTAGGTTGCAGGCCATTCGCCCACATGGTCTTCCTGAGATCGCCATGGGACGAGGTGATGTTGTCGTAATGATGCAATGTTCCGGTTATGCCTACCTGAACAAGAGTGTTGGCCCTCTCATCGCCACTAAATGTTGAGCAAGAATGTTGGATGGCCATTTTACATGCCAGAAACACAGTAGATTGATATGCTGTATTATAATTGTGGTAACATAGTGTGTAGAACACCCATAATTTACATTACTGTGAAGAGGCTGACAATGAAATAAAAACACACAGTTTAGAATAAACTTGATATACTCATGTAATACCCTCTTACGATGCACTGACATATGTGTAGCATCTATGGTGCGCTACTCACCTACACTGTAAAAAACATGTGGCCATGATAAATTATTATGGAAAAGTTACACTCCCAGCACGATTTAAACTGGCAAAGTTGGGAGCAGCATGGCCTCCAGGTTAAAGCGAAAAATAAGTAAAGTTAAGATCCAAAAAAGAGTTCATTACCTATGGCAAGCTAGTTTTATAGGTGTTGTAAATTAACATGGTTTTACACTGGCTTAATAATCGCTACATTTTGATGTGGCGATAACACACTCACACTTCACGCACAACATATACTTGGGGAAGTAAAAATGAAATTAAGAGGAGCACACGAGGGGTTTCTGGAGCACTGTAACAATTGTGACATCCTTGCTACATTAATTTCCCTGGCGGTACTCTTACTGGGGACATCTCTTAGTGTTGTTGGTTTACCCGAATTATCACGCCCTCAAAATATTTTTCCATAAGGGCATAAAAGTGGGATGAACAACAGACTCTGGTGGTGCTTGGAGAGTGGCGAATGTATGGTGCACTCTAACACAAGTCGCCAGTGCTGGAGTCAGGAGGAGGGTGCCGAAACGTTCGGGTTGACGTGTCCCCAATAGAGGGCACATCGTAGCTCCGCTGATGTGGCAGGACGAATGGGCTAAGGGATGAGAGACTATGTAGTGTAATCTGAGGTACAAAACATTTCTTATATCAAGAAATAAAATTTGAAATCAGAGATTGAAGACAAAAACCTCAATTATTCCGACTGAAGGGCTGGAGTCATCGCCAATCATTTCCTTGAGGGAAATTAGTTTTGAAACACAAGTGCAGTATTCAGACTCTGTATATGCATATATATATATATATATATATATATAAAAAAGCTAAATTACCAAAATCAATAGGAGTGTCAGTATTAATTACAGCAAGCAAAGTTCTCTTAAATGACAGAGCAGTGTTCTCAGGAGGTTGAACACCTCTAATAATACATTGAATTCTCAAGAACAGAATTCAAGAACAGTATAATCCTAATTGTGTATTATCATGATACTGGCCTGTGTTATAAAGATCATTTCAATCACATGTATCCTTATTGGGGTTGCATTTTTCACTAACATTAGTGTAGTTTCTGTAATTGCACATTTTTGATTTTCTCAAAGCACTCAATTACTAAACACTATACTAACATCATGTCTAATCCACACTGTTTTTGCTAGTCGTTGTGGCAGAAAAGCAGTTCCATGCTGGTACACAGAGATTGGTTTAGCGCAGCCAACAAGATCAGTCTACCTCATCTTTGGTCTATAGTCCATGCATGTTACCAGGTAAGCCTAAACATTATTAGGTATGCATGTTATAAATTGCGTATGTTTGGTTGGTGTACTATGGGGTATCTGTTACAGTGACATCAAGAAGGGATAAGAACAAGCTTCTTAATTTGTGCGAAAATTTTTCAGAATACAATAAACTTGCTGTATGTAAATTGTTTAAAAAATAACTAAGATACACTTTGTTATACTCTTCTCTCTCTCTCTCTGTATATATTATATATATATACTCATGAAAACACACAACTGTGCAGTTACCTAGTCTAAAAAAAGAAATTGGATTTTAACTTAACCACACTTTTTAAATACAATTAAAATTGTACAAATGTTGCATGGATCAGCAGACACAGCACATTGGCGAATGTTAAGGTCACTGTCTACTGGCAGGAAGCTGCGAAATTTAAATAGGAAATCCCATGTTTAGGAAATGTTGCTTCAGTGCGTTAATTTTAAAGATATGGGCTTCAAACAAATTGTATTCTTCGCTAATTTTTTAGGAGATGATAATGGTGATTGGGAAAACACCTGCTTCCCACAACACTGCGCGAGTCAGCTGACGGTTCTACTTTACTTTGATCCGAACATGTGTACGACACCAGGACAGCTTGTGGGTTGGATCTAAACTGACCAGCCCGTGTGCTCACACACAATGCTGCGCCATCAGGGGGTAGCAAGCATGAAGGCGACACCAGGCTTCGTAGTGCCCCTGATCAGGGCATGTATGAAAATCCAATGCCATTATGAAATATCCAGTGTTCCAAGCGTTAGTGGCCCCAAAGAGCAGAGTCTTAATTATTACAAGTTTTCTCCAAGTGTACATCACGTGTGTAAAGAGTGTTTTAACATAATTCCAAATCATATCAACAGTGAAGAGCAATGACTTCCTACTTGAAGCACAGGCTTCACATATTCCTTCTTAAGTTCAGCCACCATATGCATCACCTAACTGGGGGCAATTCAGTTTTATGTAATTTCTTTATGTGTTGAAAATGTAGAAGGATATATGTTTTATTATCAGCAGTCACAAGGTTTACAGACTCATATGGACATGTTTTCAGCATCATGTGCACGTAAACCTAATAACACAAAGGAGTGTAGTTATGAATATTTAAGTAGTATATGTAATTTTAAGTAATATATAACATTTTGTTAGTGACAATGACCAATGACTTTTTAGCTAAGGAAACTTTATAATCATACAATGTATTAATGAAGGGCTCGACCCAATTTTCAGTTTCTTTTACGGTCACGAATTGTTAGACGACCGGCATCTTCACAGTAAGTGGTCATTGAGTCTGAAGCAGGCATTCATCAGAGTAGGCTGCGCCGTCTGCGACTCCTGGGCACTTCATCAACTTTTCTTTGTTTACCTTCAACAACAATAGTTATCACTTTTCTAACTTGGAACATTTTAATCTAACATAACTTCATCGCCCGGGATCAGCACCTCTCCACCTCCTGCAGAGGTATAGCGCCGTGAGTTTAACTACAAATTTTTAATTAGGAGAACACGAGCTCAGTTTCCCTCATTAGCCACCGACGGGCTTAGTGCATCGGGTCCACTTAACGACGATGTGAGCATCGTCACCACGGTATGCACTGTGTCAAAACATCAATAAATGACTTTAATCACATGTAAAGCATTATTGAGTGCATGATTTGTCGCTTAACAGCACATAGAGAGCTGGACCCACCAACCAGCACATTACCAGGGTTTTTAAGTATTTTTTTAGTGTAATATGTAAATTCATCAGTGTTTAATTGGCATGTGGAGTGGCCTTACAACACCACATTTAGTTAATTTCATACCAGCATAACTGTCCACTTCACAACAGGCACCTGTGGCAGTATAGGGCCGACCACGACTGCCCACAACTAGCAGCTTAACACACTGTAATTAACACATCTTCAATTGAGACATAGAGGATCGGGAGAACAGCTGGTAGGAAGTGCTTGGCTTCACCTCTTTTGCAGAATTTCTTCATTTTCGCATCATAAAATCGGATTTACAGTAATTACTAACAATATATGATTACAGAAAATTTACATTTTCCGAGTTGTGTAATATTTTTGTGCTGAATTTTAATTGTGTATTATCTGCTAGTTGTAAAAAGCTGAAGACATGTTCATAATTTATCAACAAGTTCCTGCCTTTCTGCAAACAGGAGAAAACTAACAGTACAAATTAGATACAAAATAATGACACGACCAAGGGTATGGGGCCTATGCTGAGATAATAATATTCGGTTGATGGAATGTTTATAAGGGTGCCAATTGTCTCGGAGCGACTCGAGACTCTCTCATGGGTGTTTAGCCATGACTTACCCAGCGCTATAACTAGCATCTCATTCGTAGTGGTCAAAAGGAACTATTGGCCATACCATATGCCCTGCGATTATTATACCATCAGACAGTTAACACTGAATTCATGAACACTGGAATAAATAAACACTTGAAGACATACACTTTTCCAGAAGAGGCCAGGTCCTAGAATGACCGTGAATGGTCAGGTCGTGAAATAACGGAGACAAGTCATTTATGTTCTGTATAGGCAAAAGTTATAATATACTAAGTTCACTATACAGAAATGCTTATACTCCACATTACTTAAGTGGACCGGGTGGACAAAGATCCGCCGTTTAGCTAATGAATATCTGCCATCAAGGGCTAAAACTAATAAAACACTCCGGTCCGAGTTGTAAGAGTGGTTGGCACGACTCGGGGATAGAAATGAAGGTTTAAGTAACTAATGAACTATTGCAAGTTAAATAAGTTAAACAAAAGTTGAAGTGCCCAGAGCATCATGATGCCGACCTCACCTGTAAGACTGCTACTGACGATTGAATATCATGGCTTCGCCCAATCGTTCCTACACGGTCGGGTGGCACATAAATTGGGGAGCATAAATAATGTGGCACTTTAAAACTTATAACGAAGACACAACTGATATATTACATTGTACACAATACAGTGAAATCCCTCATTTTATTTATGAAAGCACCTATGCACCATTAGGGTGCACTCAAAACATAACTGCTATTAAAAAATATGTTTGTTGAGAGCTTTGATGGTTCCAGAAATTATGTTATTTGATTCATAGCACATCTTGCCTGTTGCTGTTAATTGGTCACTTTATTTTTGCTTTAATTTAATTTCATGTTCGGCTACCAGAATTGCCCGAAGGGTGTAGCCTGATGACGTAAAAGGGGCAGCCAAATACCAACTCCCTGTTATGTTGATGCATTATTTATGCCAATTTTTTAATTTTTGTGAATCTCAATTTTACATGCTGTAGCATGTCACATTAAATAATAGGTGATTGGTGAACCTACATTCTATATTAATGTTCACATCTCCAAAATGTAAAAGACAATGACTTCACTTGTACACTACGTGTTTTTGAGACTAATATCTCACTTTACATGAAACTACCATTGTCCAGTAGATAATTATAAATGTAGTATTTCATTATGCAAGGAACCTATTGACTGATGCCCCCATTTATGCTGTGCTGAGGTGAAATTCGCCACACTAGCAGAAATGCAAAGTTTTGATACTGTTTCCGATTTACCTTGTTAGCACACAGATTATAATAGGCCACAATGGGTCACGGTGCACAAACATGTTTTCAGATTGCTTGAATTTTTTTGTATTGCATGGTTGATGCATCTTATGTGCCAAGGTAAAATCACGAGTGCACTGTGTATATTTTACGAGTCCTGTAAATTATAAAACTTTTCAGAGACTTGTTATATGTAAATGTATTAATCAAACAAAATATGCATAGGATGTGGGCAAAACCAATGGGCAACATGCAAATTTCGCCAATATTGTTGAAAATAATACGAACAGATTTGTGTATGCATATGAAAATAAAAATTCGCCGTTTTTTGCATAAAAAATATTTTTGAAAAATTTATTTGGGTATCAAAACAGAAACTTTTGCGGCCACTGTCACGTGGTTTGACGCCATTAGTCATACACCGATGGCCGGCTTTGGCATGTTGCAAACACGCAGCACTAAAATGGAAGGCAACTTTGTGAAAGCGCAGTCGAACAATCTGCCACGAATAGGTACCGATATGCTACTTCATTACTTTAATTCCCATTGTTTTATGTACCTTGAAGTAAGAGGTGTAAAGTTACAAAGGTAAGAACGTGATCTCCAAAACGACTGTAGGCCTACATCACATGTTGAAACTTATTTGTTTGTATGTTTTATTGATTTACATATTACTATTATCATCTGTGTTTATGTTTGCGATTGCTAAAATTCAAAGTAGTAAATTAAAATATGGAATAGGTATTACATTCACAAGAATAACACAATTGTAATGACGGCGACTGAAGTGAGCATACTGTGTTGTCGCGCGCCATGCATGATGTGTGATAGAGCATACTGTGTGGTCGCGCACCATGATTGATGTGTGATAAATTGACTACGTTATTTAGAAATGAAACATAATGTTGTGTTGATAAATAAGGTTACAAATATTTCCGGGTTCTAAACCATGTTTCAGTATTCATAAAAAAACTTTTTTCGCTTTATGAATGTCAGATAACAAGCAGTATGGTGACATCTCTACCCGACACTGTACGACTTCTCGAGCAGCTGCGGCTGGTGGCGAGCAGAATGCCTCACTGCCGGCCGGGAAACCTGTATTTCCGTGTTCCACCTCGTTTATAATCACTATGTTGAGGCCTCAAATATGGTGTTTAGAAACTAAAAAATTATTTAAAAAATAACTTGCTTATCATATTGTTTCTTATGTTTTGTGTACCTAACATACCTTTTATTATTCTGATGTAACGATAGCTGTGTCTGCACTTTATTATTAAACTATAAGAACTGTATGCATAAGATGAAAATATAGATGTGGTAGTTTGAGAAACACTTAATAACTGGGATGAAATTAAATACAGCAAAGAAAATCCACAATAACAGCTTAAGAATTGGTTTTATTCTAAAAAGCTGTTTTCTTTCTGTTTATTTAAGGGAAAGAATTATAAAAGTAACACAACTTACTTGTGTAAAATGTGTAGGCTAATTAGTGTCAATTTTGTGGGCCTAGTAATTTTTTGTAACGTCCATCTCAGTAACTTAGAAAAAAAGAGAAGGGCAAATATGAAAGTAAGATCATCCTTTATAAACATTTCTAAAAACATGCATTTTAGTTTTTTTCAAAGTAAAAATTAAGTTGCTATTCAACTTAAATTGTTAGGCTTATGAAAGCTAACTGGAGAAAAATCAAAACAACTTCAATTTATTAGATATTGCTATGATTGAAACATGCTGTATAATATAAACCCAACTTTTGGCAAGAGGGACTCTTGAGCCCCACCCAAATAATGTAATGTTTAATTTTCATGGCTTAACACCACAACATATTATTATTTCGGCACACAATGTGAATACAGCCTTAATATGATATATGTGCTGTTGTAACGAATGTTAAAAGTAATATTAAATTAATAAAAATATATATACCAAATTTTGTATGTTAGGCTTAACAAGGAATGTATAAGTTTACGAAAGTAAAATTTACATTGTGTGGCCAAATGTTTTTGTAAACACATTTATAAGCCTTTACTATTATGAAATACATTCACATATTATTTTATGCTCACGTCTACATCACATACGAATTGCTAAACGCATTGTGGTGCGTATTAAACACTACCATAGTACTGTAATGAAGGTTAGGTCAGATGTAACTAGTAGACATTAAGAAGTTCAGTGTTAAAACTTCCTATATAGCGGTAACATAAACACCTTGAATATAATTACATATGTCAAAATGGGCTTCGCAAACAAAAAGAACTGATTTTGGATAAACATCTTCAATGTCTCGCCTATCTGCGTTAAACCATGTCTTCCTGTTTGTTTTGTTTTTTGTAATTTACAAATATTTTATCATGTGTTTTACGAGATGTACTAGTACACTGCGGTACAATAAACCATTTCGATGATTTTGGTATACTTGACTGTTTATTTTCTCTTTTCATTACTTCAAACAATTTATATTTAACCAAATACGCATCACCGCTGAAGTAAACAAACGCGACGGCCGAGGTTGTATCTAACTTGTGATTTCACTGAGTGAGCAGGTGCGACAGACGCGTTTTGACGGGCATTTCATACGTAAAAACTTTCATTCAATCATAACTTTTTCAAAACTAATTTTTATATCGCAATATATTGTAAATACATTTCTAAACATAAATGAATGAAAACGATGTGCCAGCAAAAAATGTGAATGTTGCCCTTTCTACGGTGCACCATATATGTTTTACAAAACACATAAAACATTAATAAGCCAATATCGTATATTCAGTATTAAATTTTGTTCGTACTCGGCACGACACGTAATTTTTCAAGTTTTCTAACGGTTATAATACAGTAATATAAACATTTGTAAAACAACGAAATTCGTCGCAAGAAGTCAGCACAAAAATTCACGCAATAATTGTATCAATAAGTGAACAACTCATGATTTCATAAAGCATACAAAACCTGCTATCAATATTTATATCAACACGAAATATTTAACATAATATATACATTCAGATCACTATGACAACCACGCCGAGTCACGTGGCCGAAAGGGAGCTGGGTGCTTATAAATTAAATTGGTGCACTAGCAAAGGAAAATTAAAAACTTTGTGCCTGAAGTGCGTTCATCCATCAACAAAACTGTATCCATTCCGGATTTTTAAATGTCCATGCCGGGAAATAACAAATGCGAGACGACTCGCGGAAGATATTAAAAAGAATAATAGGGAATGAATCCAGAATTCCTAGAACAGTACCTTTGATGGCAAACGAATGCCATTGTGGAGCGAGTGCAACAGACCGCGAGCAGTTCGAAGTAACATCTGCCTCGTGCACAGACGCGCAAGCCAGAATACACTCTTACAGCAACCAGGACATGTTATCGCAAGTTTGCAGCAAACAGAACAATTTTTGGAATATTCACAGAAACAGAACAATTTTTGAAAATTCGATATTAACTAATTTTTGCAACCGACGACGCGAGAAACAAATTTTATGTGTATGACTTGGGCACAGAATAATACCGTTCGTAATAGGCCACAGAAATTATCACGCCAAGTGCCACACAGGAATAGAGCATGAAACCGCAGACAACCATGGCCGAATTCTGTGCGTCAAATGTAAACAAACAGGACTTGGTGAACCACATCTCGGGACGTTTCCGGTGCGATCAATGCACAAACGTACTGCTACAGACAGTGCTATACCTCCTTACTGAGGACAGTGAAAATAACAGGTATAAACACAGCCTGCTATCACATTCAAATGGCATGGATGGAAAAGCAGCACCATGGGGAAACCCATTGGTGCCACACACCATCTCTGGCTTCGTGGGGCCTCTGTCACACCAGGTGGCCAGAAAACAACACCAGCAGTTGCAGCACCAACAACAGGGTTGGGCAAGACACCAGCCCGATTCAATTCGCTGCATACCTTCGCAGGAAACACCAACAAGGACCCACAGGCATTCCTGAGCGACTGCACAGGACGATTGGGCAGGTATGGTGTTTGTGAACCAGAGTTGCCTAGCTGCATAGGAAGACAATTGTGAGGCGAGGCACGCACATGGTGGAGGTCAATTGACCACTATGGTATGCATTGGATCGAATTCCTAAGCGCTTTCCAAACGCACTACAACAACACTTTCTCATCATTGCAGGCTCAAAGCTGTGCTGTTTTAGAGGAACACAGTGAGTTTGAATAGCTAACTGCATTTGCCACCTGTGAAAACCATATCATCAGACATTTTCATCCACAGAAATTTTGGAAATAATAGTGTCAACAGAAAAAGCCGTATCCAAATTGGCCCTGCCACCACTTAGACATGGTAGTGTGGATCAATTCATGAGATCCACAGCCTTGCTAGACAAGGCCAATAATGAAAAGAAAGTCCACCGCAGGGAACGGGATGGGCCATACCAACCACGCCCGGTGACTACAATACAAGATACGGGAATGCACAGCCATCAACTGGACACAGCACGAAAGGGGTGAGCCGAACAACTCTCAAGCACATGTGGAATAGCCGACTTACTACACCTGTAACAGCTGGCCCAAATGTGGCAGCTGAAGCCACACAGATGGAAGCAATTAGAAGGGAAAGCCCCCTTTACAATATATGTATTGTCGAGACCAAAAACACCACTGGCATAAGGAATGTCCTAACATAGAAGTAATTGGAGAAGGTAAACAATGGCAGGAAACTACCGGCGGGAAACTATCTGGCAAGGTAGGCGAACCAGACGTTCACTGCCCCTGCCAAAACAAGAGCATGCAACACCGACACATTAACAAAAACATTCCCACAGTAACACCCACTCCACAACAAATTGTGTTACAACACATAACAAAGGGCAAACACAGGATGATAAGGACACCAGTCACCCTGAATAACATCCAGTTTTTAGCTCTAGTGGACACAGCGGCATCACATAATTTCGCGAGAGTAGAGTTCGTAAACTAGGAAGCAGTAAGGCCTGCAAAACAAAATGTAAATTTATCCACACACCAACACACAGGGCAATTCCTCGGAGAAGTTACAGTCTCTGTCCGAATTATGGATGTAGAAACAACCACTACAGCTCTAGTGTCAGCGGATCTGCAGGAAGACACCATTCTTGGTATAACCTGGCTCACAGAACAAAATACCATAGTAGAGCCAGCAGCCTGCAGGATCCATTTTGGCCAAAAAGAACGGCACACCGTTTACTAATTTGAACTGCGGACCACCAATTGCACCCCGGGCG
This sequence comes from Clitarchus hookeri, assembly GCA_002778355.1. NCBI lineage: Eukaryota > Metazoa > Arthropoda > Insecta > Phasmatodea > Phasmatidae > Clitarchus > Clitarchus hookeri. The sequence continues at coordinate 894,301 of NQII01000071.1, read as the reverse complement.
TCCAGTTGGACAAACTGGACCACGAAGTGCCAAAACATAGAAGGAGATTGTACAGAAAATCTTTCAGGAAAGACAGGACATGTTTGCAGATGCAGATCCCCTAAGGCGAACAACTATTGCAGAACACGCAATCCCATTGGAACACAACTGCCCGCTTTCTGCAGAACCACTCTGCTACCAACTGCACCAGTGTACTATTATCAAAGAGCACATTAAGGAAATTATAGCCGAAGGTGTAATCGAGCCTACACACAGCAAATACAACAGCACAATCACATTAGCACCGAAGAAAGATGGAACGTGGCGCTTCTGTGTTGACTTTCGCCCCCTTACTTTGATTACACAAAGCATACCACCAACATACATCAATGTGCAGGATACAATACACACACTAGGAAAGGTGAAGGTCATGACATCACTGGACACGTGCAGCAGCTACTGGCAGGTCCAAATTAAGCCAGAATACAGCCACAAGACAGTGGTCACCGCCCCTGATGGGCGATGCTTCCAATTCTGTGCCATGCCCTTTGCACTGAAATGCTCACCCACCACCTTCCAGGCGATGCTTGTACAAGTGCACGGCAGGTATGTAGGGGAATTTACCCGCTGCATACCTGGACGACCTAATCGTCTGGTCGGAGAACTGGGTAGATCATGTAAAACATCTGTCATTTGTACTAGAGTGCCTATCAATAAATTAGTTAATGTGTGCAAGCAGGAAGTGCCACATAGGGAAACCATGCATTCAGTTCCTTGGTTACCTAGTGGATGAACACAGCAGTAGACAAACACCGGAACAGCTGTCACTCATAGGCCAACATGAGGCACCCAGGACACGCAAACAACTCAGGAAGTTCTTCGGGTTGGTAAACTGGCTGAGGTAAAACATTAGGGACTTCGCAACAATAACAGCGCCCCTAACAGACATGCTGTCCCCGAACTGTAAGTGCCAGTGGGACAGTGAACACGAAAGGTGCTTCCATGTGCTTCCAGTTAGGTGGCAATGAAGAGCGCCATATCATCGGATATAGCAGTGCCAAGTTTGGACCGACTGACGGTCGATACGTTGTGAACGAGAGAGAATGATCGGCAGTGGTTTGGGCGCTGAAGCATTACAGAGTGTACCTCGAGTACCAGCTCTTTACCCTATGAACCGACAACAAGTGCCTGCTCTGGCTTCACTCCATGAGGTAAGCAAAGACCATACTCGCCTGGTGGGCATTGTTGTAACAATCGTACAACATAATTGTACAATATGTCCCTGGATCATAGAATCAACTGGTCGATGAACTGTCCAGAGCACCAGGCACCAAAGTAGCAGTCGACAGAGACGAGTGGAATGGCTTGCTACCCCCTACTGCCACCACCGCAAAGACAACAGACAATGGGCAGGTAACCTGCAACACCATAGATGTCCCATCGAACAAGGAACCCAGGCTCGATGAACTCAAGTCCCTGGTCATCAACACCCACCATCAATGAGCACAAATGCGGGCCAATAAGGCGAAAATCATACAAGGAGATGGGGAGTGGTGGCGTATCCGAAACACAAACATCGAAACCAGCCGGCAGCATCCTGATGCGACCTGGTGCCACCTTGTGCCAAATGAAGCACATGAACACATACTAAGGCATATCCACAGTAGCAATTTTGCTGGCCATCCTGGAGCAACCCAGACAGCCAGGAATCTCCACAGGCATTTCCACTGGCCAGGAGCAAGCAGGGTTGTACACAGGTATGTGAAGGAGTGAATCCCTTGCAACCACTTCAAGAGCAGAGGGGCAGATAGGGTAACCCAACAGCTACCCAGGGTGCAGAAAGAACCATTCGAGATGGTGTCCTTAGATCTGATGGGCCCCTACACCCACACTTCCACAGGGAAGAGGTTCATCCTGGTCGTGAGTAATGGCTTTTCTAGATGGACTGGAGCATACCTAGTCTCCAGTGCACAGGCACATACCATTGCATGGACACTGGAAACTGAGTTCTACCCCTACTGGGGGCACCCAAAACACAGCTCACTGACAACAGTACCCAGGTCACTGAGAGGTACTGGCATGAGTTGAACACTTGGTGGGGGGTTAGCCTCCATATATAACCAACATATCACCAAAGATCAAACCCTACCGAGAAAAGAAATCAAGGCCTCATGACCCAGTTACGCCTGAGAATGGGGGAGGACCAAACCAGTTGTGTCGAAAATTTACATTCTGCCCTATTCACAATAAGGTGATTAGTGAACCTCGCAACAGGGCAGACTACAGCAGCGATCCTGCAGGGTCACAAGCTCATGCAACCACACGAGCACCACGACAGTTGGCACCTGGCCAACTGATCTACTTCAGGGACCATTTGTTGTGAACCATGTGTCCATGAACTCCTTGTGCCCATTCTGACTGCCACTGTCACATCAACTGCTCCAACAACACCAGGCCGTACCAACCACATTAGTCCAAGGGTGCATAATGCAGGTTGACAAGAATGAAACTTGCAACCTCTTGCCAACAATGATTTCGTAACTCAAGAGACTGTCCTACTTATTTATTACAAAAGGTATCACTTTTAATAAATATGTAGGCGATCCGAAATGGTGTTTACCCCAAAGCCACAGCCGTTGGGCATAGGGGCCATTTGTCGTTTTATCGTAGCCGCTCACGCTGCAACATACGATGTAACGCACAGCCAGGTGACATCAACTAGCCTGTAGGCCGAAGCTGATGTGCAAAGTGTCTCAAAGTGTGACCCGTAGAGTGCAGCTATTCTCCAAACACTTCAAACAACTTCACATCATTCACAGCTTCAGTCAGGGATGTGTTTTATTGCATAAAGATCTATCGAGCATGGTAACCCACAACCCTTTGCCCACATGGACTCGTCCATCCCTTTAGAAGACAACCACCTGGCATTCTTTAACCAGTGAAATACACAAGCATCACTGGAAGTGAAACACAGACACATTTCATGAGAAAGCATTTTAGAGTATTTAATGTTTAGTTTTAAAGTAGCAATTATGTTTTCAAAAAGGGAGATTGCTTATAAAAGCCATAATCTTTGTAACATATAATTTATTGCAGTGATGCTCCCCATCAACTTCACAATATCTACCTTAAGACATTTGTTAATCAATGGGGGTGTCACCAATGTGTTTCATTTAATTTATACAATTTTTCACCATTGCCATAATGTTACATAGTGTTCATGTCATGTTTATCCATTCGGCATTTGACACCAGTTCTTGTCTCTCGTGACGGAAGCCGATGTCATTATGCAGTTCGCCTCAGCACTCGGGGCCAGAATGGCGGCATCGGTAGCCCGCTCCCAGAGCCCCCATGGTACCATCATTTCGGCTGTTATCACTTCACTGCAATAGATAATTAATTATTTGGAACATTTCTTTTATTTAATTTAAGTACTGAGGGGAGAACCACTCACACTCTAACCAAAGAGCTTAACACTACCGTGTATCCTCTTAAAACCACTCTTATTTTCACGCTAAGGTCACCTGCAGGCTATAAGTAGTGGGTCCGTATTCTTTCGCTATTCACATGTAATCAAAAACAGTGAATAAAAAGCTTTACAAACTTCAACGTGCATTGGTTATTGTCCTCCGGGACATGTAGGGCACTACACCCTTTGTATTACCTCCTGCAATATCTAGAATATTTCAGGCATACAAGACGGACCACAATCTCGTCATAAGGCGTAAATAGTGAAGCAGTAAGTACGTGACAACATCGTCTGCAAACTGATGGAGTACATCTGGACACCCTGGACCGTTGACCGAACGTCCCACATCACAAACTCTCCACTGGGTTATGGCGCAGGGCAATTCTACACTCAACAATCCCTGGGTTACCTCGACCACGTCAAAGCTAATGTTCGTAGTGTTGATGGTTACTGTAGTTTCCATTATTGATTCGCCTGTGTTGTTGTGGGTGGCTAGGTGGTTAGGTAAAATGTGTGGCCTGAAGTTCTCAGCATGTACAAATCTCTGATGCACAAAATTGTGGGATGGAGTGATATCGATTAGTGCAGATGTCTATTGGTTGTCTGTACTGTTAGGAATGCGCACAAGTCTGTTTGTCCTGCTGGATGCTTGCTCCAGAATTATCTGGTCATTACATAAATAAGTTGTTTGTCCATGTTCTGTTTGATATTGATATCGCGAATAGAGAATACCATGCAGGCCTACCCTCCTTGGCCGATTCGGCCAGCCGCTGGTTGAAGTTGGGACATTCGTTTCGCCAGTGGAGCTGGTTCGCTTGGCACAGTTTTCAGGGACAAGGGGAAGGCATTTTGTTTTCCCATTTCCTGTGTTCGTTTTCGCTAAGAAAATGTTTGTCGAGTCCAATAGGTTTGTGTCCCTTTTTTCTCGACTTCCCTTCGTACCTGCCAACTTGTCTTCGCTCCCCACTTCTGCTAATCTTTCTGTTCCCATGGGTTTGGTAGGCCTACAATATCTGAATAGTGTCCCAACTCTTCCTTAATTCGCACAGATTCGGATGCTCGTACTCCAAACGGGTTCGAATACCACAATGGTTAGGTGAGTTGTGTTCTGCTTTGCTAGCCGTTGAACGAATTGTTCTCAATAAATTATATATCCCACTATAAATAAGTGGCCGTAAGACCAGTCCAAAATTTGGTCTTACCTGTTCTACAATGATTTCTATAAAGTTTTCGGAAGGAAGTTGTGAGTAGAACTAAGAAGCTATCGACAGTTTCTGGTTGACAAGTGTTTCTAAATCCTTGTCCACTTCTTGAAATTCTGCATGTAACTTACTCTGAATGCATTACATGGCCACTGCATTGATGTAATGGTTGGAGAGTTTACTCAAAAACTCCTCCCAAGTGAGGTTATAGGTAACGACTCCATCCCACAATTTATCGGGATTTACCTCTAAGCGGTTCCCCACACATACTACCCACTCATTTGGACTTACCTCATATCTGGTGAGTCTGATTGTGCAGTCCTGGATGAAAGACTGCAGATCCTCGTTGTGCCACAACGAATGTTGGCAGTGTTTGGATGTGCGCTAGTGTGGTGTCTTGAGGTTTGCTGTTCTTGGGTTTAATGATGAGCGTGGTCGTTTCCGGCCCTGCCACAGCTGTCCATGGACTATTCGTGGGTTTTCTTACAGTGCCAATGTAGTCGTTGCCTTCGATGGGTTCGCATATTTCGTGTTTGTGGCTTCCAGTGGATACTCACTTGGTTCCGATTGGCACTTCGCACAGTTGTACACATGCCTGCAAAGCGAACTCCATTCATTAGATTTAATTCATTGTGCATGGGCATTGTGTGGGCATGTATGGCATTGTGCGCAATTACCCCCACGCATATGAGATCAAAACATTTGAGTTCGTTTACTGCGGTATGTTGGATGTGTGGTCCCGACCAGGTGGTTTGTTATTGTGTGCACTATTCACACTGAAAGTTCTCGGGCTGTGCCATTCGCCATTCAATAAAATTGATGCAAATCGTGTGATATAACGGTCTGCTCCACTGACACTGGGTAAAATCGGACAACATTCTTGTGCATTTAGGATGCTTGCACTTAGTGCGAGTATTCCGTAAGTGCTCAAAATAGGAGGTGTCATGCATTGGTGGGAAAGTAAAAATATTAGCAGAAAGTTTATATTTCACGTATAAGTCACAACTTGTGGTTTTCCCGAATTTCCCACACTTGTGTAGCAGGATTTCATCAAAGCTGGCATTGCCCTCCATCGTCACAGGTGCAATTGTATTGACATGTCTGTCTGTCTGCTCGCAGCTCCTGGCAGGCGAGCTCAAGGTCGCATGTGACAGACAACTCAGTTTGCGCACATGTGTTTACCTGCCAGTGCAGGCATGTGGCATTGACTCGCCAAGACCTGTCAGGGAGGTCTGGCCACACGGCAGTTTGGTCGATGCTAGAATGGTCATTTACACAAATGATCACACACCTACTCATGATTGCTGTTCAAATGTTGCATTTTACACTGTAATCCAATGGCATTCGCATACCATCACAGTTGTTTGAAGCAACTTAGTTGCAGCATTAATTGACACCACCAAGATTTTAGAACCTATGGTGAAATAAAATATTCGATTGATGGAATGTCTATAAGTGTGCCAGTCGCTCAATATTGTCTCGGATCGACACGAGACTCTTTCAGGGGTGTTTGGATGTAACTTACCCAGCGCTATAACTCGTGTCTCATTTGTGGTGCTCAACATAACTGTTGGCCTTTGTGTATGCCCTGCGATTATTATACTGTGACACAGTTAACACTTGACAACTTTAACACTTTAACAAATAAACTCTTTAAGACATACACTTTTTCGGAGGAGGCCTGGCCCTAGAATGACCATGAAGCTGTCAGGTCGTGAAATGGTGGAGACAAGTCATTCGTTCTGCATAGACAAAATTTATAATATACTTAGTTATCTATACATAAATGCATAGACTCCACGTTACTTAAGTGATCCTGGTACACAAAGCTCTGCCAGCTGAGCTAAAGACTATCTGCCATTAAGGGCTAAACTTATCAAACTCTCCGGTCCGAGTCATAAGAATGGTGGACACGTCTTGAGGATATAAATAAAGGACTAAAGTAACTAATGAACTATTGCAAGCTAAATCAGTTAAACAAAAGGTGAGGTTTCCCGAGGATCATGATACCGACCTCACCTGTAGACCACTGATGATGACTGTTATCATGGCTTTGCCCGATCGGTCCTTCACGATCGAGTGGCACATAAAATTTGGGGCATAAATAATATGGCACTTAAAAACTTATAACAAAGATACAACTGATATATTACATTGTCCACAATACAGTTAAATCACTCCTTTTATTTATGGAAGTGCCTACGCACCATAGGGGTACACTCAAAACATAACTGCGATCTAAAAATATGTTTGTTGAGAGTTTTGATGGTTCCAGGAATTATGTTATTTTATTAGCAGCACATCTTGTCTATTACTGTTGATAGGTCACTTTGTTTTTCTTTAATTTAATTTAATTTTTGCTGCCAAAATTGCCCGAAGCGTCGGCCTGATGACATCAAAGGGGCAGCCTGATCACAACTACCTGTTATGTTGATGCACTATTTATAACCAATTTTTAGTTTTTATGAATCTCATTTTCACATGCTGTAACACATCACATTAATTAATAGGTGAATTGTGAACCTATGTTCTTTATTAATGTTCATGTCTCCAAACTGTAAAAGATAATGACAGCACTTGTTCACTATGTGTTTTTGATACTAATATCTCACTTTACATGAAACTACCATTATCTAGTATATAATTATAAATGTATTATTTCATTCTGCAAGGAATCTATTGACTGATGTCCCCATTCATGCTGTGCCATGGTGAAATTCGCCACACTAGCGGAAATTCTAAGTTTTGATACTGTTTCCGGTTTCCCTCGTTAGCACAATGGTTAGAACGGGCCACAATGGGTCACTATGCACAAACGTGTTTTCAGATTACTTGAATGTTTTGTAATGCATGGTTGATGCATCTTATTTGAGCACGAGCATATATTTGTAGTACACAGTTACTGCTTGTGACGATTTGCAAAACGGGCTTAGGAGAAAGAAAGGATCACGTCAATAATTAAATTACTCATAATTAGTAAATTTTATATAATATAACATTTCCAATAATATCTCTGAAACTGAAATCATAACACGAGAATGAAGAATTCTGCACAAGGGGTGAAACTGAGCCGTACAACATATACTGCTGTCAGAATTTTTATGTAATTGTAACAGTAGAACTTCTGGTAAACCTGTGACGTGGTCGAGGTTACCCAGGGCTGGTAGAGTGTTGCATTGCCTGACGCAATAACCCAATGGAGTGTTAATGATAGGGGTCCTTCGGTCGACGGCCCATAGGGCGCTGGATGTCCTCCGCCAGTTTGTTGATGATGTCACATACTTACCATTGCACTATTTATACATTATGATGAGACTGTAGGCCATCTTGTACGCTTAAAATATACTATGAAATTGTGGGTGATGCTACAAGGGTTGTAGTAACCTACAATTAATTGACAAATGTTTAACTTTTTAAAGTTCTTTATTCACTGTTCTTGTTTGCTGGTTAATAATGCATGAAAGTGGAATCAGCACTTACGGCCTGCTGGTGATCTTAGCATGAAATAAATGTGGTATTATGTTGATACATGATAGCGTTAAACTCTCTGGCGAGAGTGCAGGTAGCTCTCACCTCAGTGCTTAGAAGAAATGAAAGAAATGTTCTGGATAAGTAATTTAATAATGCAGTGAAGTGATTACAGCATAAATGATGGTACCTAGGGGGCTCGCGGAGAGGGCGACCAATGCCTGTCTGGTCCGAGTGTTGAGACGAACTGGCCGAGTGTCCTCGGTTTCCATTACAAGTCACCTCGGTTTTCAAACCGAAGTTAAACAGCGAATGATGAAACATAACATGAACACTATGTGATATGATTACAATGGTGCAGATTGTATAAATTATATTACGACATTGGTGGTACACCCGTTCATTAACAAACCTCTGTTAAGATTAAAGTTGTGTTGTTGACAGGGTGTGACACCACAATAAATTACATATTACAAGGATTGAGGACTTTAAAGCCCATCTCCTTTTTTTAAAAAATATAATTGACCTTTTATAAACACACATTAATAGATTATTACCTTTTCTCGTAAAAAGTTTCTGATTTTAACTACCTGTGGCGTGTCTGAATTTCACTACCTGTGATGTGTCTGCATATACAACCTGTGACATGTCTAACTTTCACTGGGTACATTTTTGCCAGGTGACTGTCTCCTGAACTGATGGACGAGTCCACCTTGGCAACTGGGTGTGTAATGCCATGCTTGATTGCTCTTAATACAATAGAACACACATGAGTCTAGCTGTGAATGTGATGACTATGTTATGTGTGTTTGTGACAATGCTACACACTATTGGTGACACTTTGGGGCACTTATCACTTCAACTTTGGCCTACAAGCCAGTTCGATGTAATTAGGTATGGCATGTCGTAGTCGGGGTGCAAGCTTCTACGACGCAATGACCATTTGCCAGTGCGCCCAATGGCTGTGGCTTGGTGGTAAACACCATTTCGGATCGCCTACCTATTTATTAAAAGAGTTACCTCTTTTAATAAATAAGTAGGGCGGTCTCTTGAGTTCCGTAATCCGTGTCGGCAAGAAAGTGCAAGTTCTGTTCTTATCGACCTGTGTTACGTACTCTTGGCCTGATGTAGTTGGTGTGGCCCGGTGTAGCTGGTGTAGTAATTGTGACTGCGGTGGTCAGAGTGGGCACAAGGAGCTTGTGGATGTGTGGTTCACGTCACCTTTTTTAAATTGTACAGTATTTTAACCTTACTACTAATTTATAGTTATTCAATCTTAATTTTTGTTCAACCAAATTCATCTATTTTCATAATGAGTTCATTATATCAGCATGACATTAGAACAAAGAATAATCTTCACTATTCATTGAACAGGGTAACCTCGGTTCAAAAAAGGTCTGTACCACTTAGCAATAAAGATTTATAATAAATTACTTACAAAAACATAGGTTTGTACTATGACGAACAAGCACCCTAAAAAGTTTAAAAAATATATATTTGACTACTTATTATTTTAATTTTGTAGATGAATATTTATACTCATAAAATATTACACTAATTAGTGGCTTTTTTAAGGTACAAATATTTAACTGTTTTATTGTAAATTCCTGATATGCATCCATCTTGTAACATAAACCGATTGTGAATTTTTTTTGTTTAATTTTTGTATTTTTTGGATATTGTTTGTTGGACTAGTGTATGTTTGAGACATATTCTATGTCCTCTGAAAATATGTCTCACATATGGAACTCACAGAATAATATAAAAATAATTAGTATAATGACAATGAATTATAAAAATAAATAGTATAATAATATATATGTTAGCTCAGCAGTGTACTTATTAACACCACAGACTTAAGATGAGGTAGACTGATTATCATTTGTCTTCTGGGCAAGTACCAAACATTTACCCACCCCAATAAACGAAACTTTCAGTCACATTTTGAACAGTGATGAAAGTGTTTGTTAATATAATATAATTTTTAAATGACAAACACTACCATATGAATAAAATACGTTTACCAATTTGAATTTAATGAAACTGTATCACAAATTACATCTCAAATAATTTTTTAACAGATTAGTTTTGTAACCTAAAATCCAAACAATGAAATTTTCACTAGACATGTAGGCAAAAAGGCAATTCAATTGTGAGATATGGGGATTGGTTGTGAGCACCCAGCGATATTGGTCCACCTCTCCCTTTAGTCTATTGTTAAACCATAGTCACAGCGAAAACAGCATGGATTGGATTTGAGGTTATAAAACTGATTTGTAAACAAATGCTTTGCGATGTATGTATACTTCCTCTAACCAATTTATAATGCAGTATGATTAAATTCAAACTGGTAAAAGTATATTATTCATATAAGAGCATGACATGGTCGAGGTTACCCAGGGCTGGCTTAGTGTTGAATTGCCTGGCACCATAACTCAGTGGAGCGTTAATGATGAGGGTCGTTCGGTCGACGGTCCAGGGTGCCCTGGATATCTCCATCAGTTTGTTGATGATATAGTCACATACTTACTGTTGCACTATTTATACCTTATGGCGAGACTGTAGGCCATCTAGTATGCCTGAAATATACTGTGAAATTGTGGGCGATGCTACAAAGGGTGCAGTACCCTACAAATTATTTGAGACAGTTAACTTGTTAAAGTGGTTTATTCACTGCTCTGACTACAGCTGAATAATATACGAAAAATGACCCAGCATTTACAGACTGCCGGTGACCTTAATGTGAAATAAATATGGTATTATGTTGATACGCGATTGTGTGAAGCTATCTGGTAAGAGGACCAATGGCTCTCCCCTAGGTACAGTTGAGAAATTATAAATTTTCCAGTTGATTCATTAGAATTACTATTGTACTGAAATGATTACAGCATAAATTATGGTACTGAGGGGCTCGCAGAGCATGCGACCAACTCCGCTGGTCTGGTCCGAGAGCTAAGACGAACTGGCCGAGTAACCTCAATTTCCGTCATGAATCACGAGAACCAAAGTAAAATCGCGAATGATGAAACATAACGTGAACACTGTATGATATGATTGTAATGGTGAAAAAGTATATAAATTAAATGAAACCCATTGGTGACACCCCTGTTTATTAACAAATGTCTGTTAAGATTGAAATTGTGAATTTGACGGGGCATGTCACAACATTATGTTACAATGATGGAGGCCGATATAGGCAATCTCCCTTTTAGAAATCATTATTACTCTTATATAAATCAACATTATTACAATATTATAATTTCTCATAAAAAGTGTTTGCATTTCACTACTGATCACGTATTTGAATTTAACTAGCTACAATGTTGCTAGATGGTTGCCTCTTGAAGGGATGGATGAGTCCACCTGGACAAAGGGGTGTGGAATTCCATGCTTGATTGCTCTTTATACAATAAAATACACCCCTGACTGTAGCTGTGAATGCGGAGATGGTTTTTCATTTGTTTGGAAAAATGTTGCACACTACTGGGTGACACTTTGGGGCACTTATCACTTCAGTTTCTGCCTACAAGCCAGTTCAATGCCATTTGGTAGTGCATTGCATTGTAGGTCGTGGTGCGAGCTGCCACAAAGCAATGACCAATTGCCAGTGCGCCCAACTGTGACTTTAAGGGAAACGCCATTTTGGATCGCCTTCTCATTTATTAAAAGATTTACCTCTTGTAATAAATGAGCAGGGCCGTTTCTTGAGTTCCATAATATTTGTCGGCAAGAAGGGGCAAGTTCAGCTCTTTTTGACCTGCACTACACAATCTTGGCCTGGTGTAGTTGGTGCGGCCTGGTGTAGCTGGTGTAGTTGATGTGACTGCGGTGGTCAAAGTGGGCACAAGGATCTCATTGACTCGTTGTTCATGAGAGGTGCTTGTTATTAAAAAATTAAGAGGTTAACAAACATGTTCATCATTTTTAAAGATGTGACTGCCAGTTGCGTATGATTGGGGTAGGTCAATGTTCGGTACATGCTCAGAAAAGCCCTATTCTGAATAATTACTGTGCACCTTACCTCACTCGGCAAAACACCATNTGTTATTGGCTTTCGAAATCGGCAATTCTGATTGGATGGTAACTGTTCCAGTAGTTCCGGGTATGTTCACATCCTCTGTAGAGTGTGCGTGATGTATATATGCACAGAAGTTGAAAGTTGAGCTACTCTGTTTGTTTTTCCACATACAAACTGACGTGCGCTCGGTACGTCCCTTGTCGAAGGGAGACGGTTGGGCGCGTGGTGTCCCTCGAGCTGTGAAAGTGCTGGGCGCCAGCTCAGTGTTGAGCAATGATATCGGGTCGTGGGTAATTACCCTAAGGGACTCGAGGTAACACACCGTCAGATAATAGGAAAATGCGAGCTGTATGGCCTCTGCGCACACCCGGATTAATGAACGCACTATTGGTTATATGAAAGATGATTATTTTATTAGACACTTAACCGAACAGACATATGGTGACCGCTTGGTCGTACAATATACACACTAATGGATTACGATTAATTAAGGCGCATGATGCTGCTCTCCCCTCGGTGCGATGTAACATAAAATACAAGTTATTTCATGGATGATGTAATGATATGATTACTGAGTGAGGTTGCAGCCTCAGGGGCTGGCACTGAGGTTCTTGTGAAGCAAGAGACTTACCACGTCTGCCCGCGTTGAAGTGATGATGCATACTGGCTGAGAACTGCGCCGGCTCCCGCTACCTGAGCGCAGCCGACGCCAAGCGGTGGAAAGATGAAACATATATGCGACTTAAAAGTGCTAATGAGATGTAAGAAAATGATATACCTTAGATTAACATAATCAAACACAATTACCCTATACAACTTACATAATAAAACACAATTACCCTTGCACAAATACACAATAAATCAGGGTTATATTAATATTAAATATTTGCATCGCAGCAGCCACTGTATTGCCAACTTAGTAATGTCACATGTCCCTGGCTGGCTGGGTATGTGATGACTGTCTTTAGACATGATAAATATTATATAAATAAATACTGAATAGATACACTGAACCAATAAATAATAATGATTAAATTATTAAGCTCTGAATAATTAATGACACTGGTGCAATTTACACACATGGAACAAATACACTTGATAATCATGAATAAACTATACTGATGCACTCCGATCAATTATGTCGCACTGATGTAATTATATTAGTGAACTCTGATTAATTACATAGCACTGAATAAATGATAGTGACGAACACTGATTGATTACATAACACTGTATACACTATCACACTTGCCCACATGCCTGCTGGTGTGGTGCATCTGAAGTGGAGGACATTACTGCGGCAGTCACAGTGGGCACAAAGATACCAGTGGACGCCTGGTTCACGTCAAAACACAAGCCTTAACACTGTCGGGTTCGGACGTCGCAAACCACGTGCACATAATATGCCACTCACTACGAACTGCACTGTGTCCCATACAATCGGGTCCACAGCTGATAGGTGGCGTAAGTACACTTACATAGCTAATCAACATGGTGTCCTATGTAAGCAAAGCAGCCGAACTGCTCGTACTTTTATCTATTTTATTTAGTATGTTCTACTTATTTAACCATTTCGCCCTCATCGATATTAAAAAGGTTAGCTGTGCAGAACCCATTTATGTTACTTTTGTGGGTTGCTGATTGTGTAGTGATCAGAGAGGGGGAACTGGGCTTACTACAGCAGCATGAGTGGAGGTATGAGATATGTGTTTGGGGAAAGGAGGTAGCAGAAAACAGTCTAACACTAGAAAAGGAAACTCAAATAGGTGGGGAATGTGGGAACCAGATTTGGGAAATGCTGATGGGGAAACCTATAGAGGATGTTCCAGTGACAAGGATGGAAGTGGCTATGAAGGAGAGGTGGAAAGAGGAGATGATAGAATATATGAGCAGGAAAAGATGGAAATGACGCACATGATCGAGAGTGTGGAGGAAAAGGTCATGAATGAGATGGGTAGGTGTAGCTTAACAATAAGGATAGAGAAGTTAGAGGAAGAGATGGATGTCATAAAAAGGGAGTTAGGCAAAATGCAAGCTTGTCAACAGAAGGAGCTGCGGGGGAGAAGCAGACGAGAAGGGAGGTAAATATTGAGGTGGGAAAATTAAGGAAGAGGATAGAGGAACTGGAGACAGCAGAAAGGGAAAAGGCAGTAGGTGGCACTAGGCAGCAAATAAGCATAGATGGATGATCAGGAAATAGTAGCAAGAGATAAGGCGATAGTAGACAGCAGGAAGCAAACAAGGATATATGAGCAGGAAACAGTATGTAGTGAACAGGCAGTGGTGGAAGAAAGCAGTATGTTGAGGCTTGTAGGAGAGGGATTAGCAAAGACCAGCAAGTAGGAAAAATGGACAGTTCATGGCCATAGGGGAAAAAAAGGGCTGGTCAAAAGTAAGGAAACAGGGGTGTTGCAGGACGAGGCTGGTGGCAGGGATCAAGGAAGAAGTGAAGTAGACAATGGGAGGCAGGTGGACGGAAGGGACTCAAAGCAGGAAAGTGTTGTCAGAAATTAATCAGAGGTGGTTTTCCTAGGCAGCTTGATTCTAAAGGTGGTGCAACAATCAAGAGTTTGGCAGAAAGAGTAAATAGTATGAGAGGTAGCAGGGTGGCAAAGGTGTTTTAAATTTATGTGGGTGAAATGACCTGACTCGAAAGGAGGTAGTGCAAAAGGTAGAGAAGTACCTCAGAGGGTTACTAAATAAAGTACAGGGGAAGTTAATAAGAGCTAGGACAGTAGTTAGTAGCATGCTGGTTAGAAAGGGTGTAACTTGCAGGAAGGCAGTGGCAGCAAGTGAGGTTTATGAGAGAGTATGAAGGGATTTCGGGGCTACATTTATAGATAGTAGGAATTAAGTAGGCTGGGAAAGTGTAGGAAGGGACCAGGTACACTTGACAGAGCAGGGAAAGAGGATCCTAGGGGATCTACTAGGAAGGGAAGAGCTAGCTATATTGAGAGGGTCAGGCCTGAGTAGCGAGTGTTTAAATAGCAACCAGAGAGGGACAGGGTAACATAAGTAGAGTGAAATCGAGACGTAAGCACTGATGAGGCCACAGGTACGGAGAGGCAGAATAAGCTAAGCAGGAGGGTAATGCATCATGTTAGCATAAAATTAATGGTGGTGAACTGTAAGAGTGTGTACAGCAAGCTGGAGGGCTTCTGGGACAAGGTTGCAGGATATGGAGTAGATATAGTGGTAGCTGTGGAGACTTTGCTGAATGAGAAAGTGCTTGATATTGAATGTAGGCAGGATAAGTTCACCATCTTTAGAAGATACAGTGATGGGATAGCAGAAGGAATAATGGTGTGTGTAAGAGAGGGGCTGAAAGTGTCAGTAAAATGGATTAGCGAAGATGTTGAGGTGATGGAAAATAAATTAAGTGGTGGTGTTAGTAGGAGGATTACTTTTCTGGTAATGTATAGGCCACCAGGACAGGGATGGCAGGCAATTGAGACGACCAAGCAGAGGGTTGATGGACTAAAGGACAGGCAGTGGGTTGTTGTAGCAGGGAATCTGAATATGATAAGTGAGAGATGGATAAAAGGTGCAGAAGGGATGGGCAGCATGGTGCAAAGAATGGCAGCACAGTTAGTTAACAGAGGTTTGGTACAGGTAATAGAAATACGAACGAGGTGGAATGAAGGGGGTGTTGGGTCAGTGCTGGATGTTGTGTTGTCAGACTGGGAATACTGTAGTTGGTACAATATTATTGGATGGCATAAGCGGTCATGATATTCCTGTTGTGGAAATTGGGCTTCTCAGGACGAGGGAAGAGCAAGCGGCAGATAGGTTGGTGTGGCAGTATGGGAGAGGAGACGAGAAGGGGGCAGAGGTCTTCCTGAGGGATAGGTTTGGAAAGTGGTCTATAGAGGAAAGCGTGGAAGGATTATGGGAGGAATATAGAATAATAATTGAGGTTATTTGGAGATATTTGTTCCAAAGATAATATTATGGTCTCGGGGAGATCCACCATATTATGGACAGGAGATTTAAAAAAGCAGAGGAAGTGTAGAAAATTACATTCCAAGTGGAGAAATGAAAGGATGACAAGTGCTAAGGTATTGATGAAACAAATGGGAACGGAGCATGAAAGAATGATCAAACAGGCTAAGAATATATTTTTAGGGAAGATGGTGGAAGAAGGAAAAGGAAAGGAATGGGGGAAATTGTTTAAATGTGTTAAAATTGTAGGGGGAGGAGAGAAAGTGATTCCTTTGCTGAAAGGTAGGGATGGCAGGACTGTGTCAAATTACCAAGAAAAATCTGAGATGCTGCAAGGCCAGTACTTGTCAGTGTTTGAGGCAAAGGAGGATTGAAATAGGGAGGTTAATAGGGATTGAGGGTTGTAGTGTAAGTTTAAGATGAGGGAGTGCGAGATAGCAATGGTAATCCGGGGGTTTAAGAGCAGAAAGGCAGTGGGACCCGATGGGAGAGGGGAATGCAGCACTTAAGTTTGGTGGGAGAGAATTAGTGAAATATTTGTAGGTGTTGTAAATCAAGTGCTTAGGAGAGGGTAACTTGCAACAAGGTTGGAAGGATCTATTGGTGGTACCAATACACAAGCAAGGGGATGATAGGGGGTGGCCTTTCAGTTACTGACCGGTGAGTCTCACATCGAGTACAGGAAAGGTAATGGAGAGGCTGGTGGTTCAGAATGTGATGAATTCTGTAAACAAGAGGAATTGGTTGGAGGAGTCCAAACATGGTTCAGAAAAGTATACTCATGTGAGATGCAGCTGGCTGGGCTGTTAGAGGACCTGGTACAGCCAGTTGATGAGGGGAAGCAAGTGGGTAGTGGAATGGATTGTGGACTTCTCAGGGTGGGAAGACAGAGAGTTAAAGTAGGGGAGGCAATATCGGAGGAAGGAAAGGTAATGCAGGGGTGCCACCGGGAAGTGTGCTGGGCCCTCCGTTGTTTACCATAATGGTAAATTACATTGGTTTGGTGATTATGGGGAAAGTAAGATAGTTTGCTGATGATTGTCTATTGTATGTAATGGTGGGAGTGGGAAAAACTTGCAGGCAGGTGGATATGGTCGTGGAACATGAAGATAAATGTAAGAAAAACTAAGCTAGTGAGGTTTATAAGGAATAAGGTGATAAGAAGGGACATGTCCAGATAGAAGGAGCAAGAGATAGAAGAAGCACCAGCATATAAGTATCTAGGGATTGTATTGCAGGGAGATATCAGAAGGAAAAAATAGGCATACAGGTGGTTGCAAAGGGAAGAAGGTCATTGGATATGTTGGAAAGGGCGCTGAAGGGAGTAGTGGGGTAGTGAGGTGAAAGAGAAGGCATTAGGCACAATGGTATGGCCTATGTTAGAATATTCGGCAGCAGTATGGGGCCCGTACCTGGAGGTGAAGATGTGAAATTTAGAGAAGATGAAAAAAAAGGGTAGCAAGATAGGTGAAGTGTAGGTGGAAAAGACAAGGGCAGGATGGTGAGGACAAAGGAAACTATAGGCCATAAGCGATTATGAAAGAAATGGGCTGCCGCTCATTGAAGAACAGGAGGAAAGTTAATAGTCTGGTCAGGATGATCAAGGTGGCGAATGGTGTGGGAGGATGGGGAAGTTGACACTGCCATCTAAGTAAGGAGGTGTTTAGAGGGAGATGATAGAACAGTAAGAAGTTTCAGATGGTGTGGAGGAGAACAGAGCGGGATAGGCACTCAATGCTTGTGAGGTCTGTGAGGGAGTGGAATGTGTTGCGGGAGGTATTGGTATCTGTGAAAGGGGCTGTAAAGTTCAGGAAGGAAATGAAAGAGGAGTTTGGACTGGCAGAGGAGGGGTTGGAGAGCTCGTTACCAGGCAGTTGCCTAATTGCAGGTGTTGGTTATTAATATATTGATGTGAACCACGCATCCACAATCTCCTTGTGCCCACTATGACTGCTACAGTCACATCAACTACACAAACTGCACCGGGCTATGCCAGCAACGTCAGGCCAAGAGTGTATGTAGTGCAGGTTGACAAGAATGGAACTTCTACCTTCTTGCCAACAGGTACTACATGACTCAAGGGACCGTCCTACCTTATTTATTAGAAGAGGTAAATCTTGTAATAAATTAGTAGGTGATCCGAAATGGTGTTTACCCCAAAGCTAAAATGGTTGGGTCCACTGGCCATTTGTTGTTACACCGTAGCAGCTCATGCCACAACATGTGATGTACCGTACCACCAAGTGGCATCGACTAGCCTGTAGGCCGAAGCTGAATTAATAAGTACCCCATAGTGCGACCAATATTGTGCAGCATTTTTCTAAACATATCACGATTCTTCATCTCATTTAAAATCTACAGTCAGGGTGGGTTTTATTGTATAAATAGCCATCGAGCATGGCAACCCTACTCCCCTTCACCCAGGTCGACTCGTCGATCCCTTCATGAGACAGCTACCTGGCAACACTGGAGACAATGAAATATACACATGTCACAGGAAAAGTAATACAGACAGTTTTCCCAAGAAAGTGTAAAAGTGTAATAAATATATATTTATAAGAGAGGATTATGTTTTCATAGAGATACTGCCTATAAAGGCCTCCACCATAGTAACATTTAATTTAGTGCAGTATCACTCCTTGTCAACTCACAACATCAACCTTAACATACATATGCTACTCAATGGGATGTCACCAATGTGTTTCTTTTAATTTATATAATTTTTCATCAGGGTAATAATGCCAAATTCAGCCTATTTCATGTTTAAACACTTGGCATTCGATGTCGGTTCACGAGGTCTGTAACAGAAGCCGACGCCATCCTCCAATTCACCTAAGCACATGACCCAGACTGGCAGCGAGGTCTTCCGCTCCACGAGCCCCCTCGGTTCCATAATTTAGACTGATCTCACTTCATTACAATAGTAACATAATTACCCGAACATTTGTTTTCTTTTCTGTGCCGAGGGGAGTACCACCTGCATGCTCACCTGAGTGTTTAACGTTCCCATGTATCTGCATAACACCACACTGACTTAGTTGAATTTCATGCAAAGGTCACAGACAGACCGTATGTGCTCGGTTCGTTTCTTTTAGTATTTACATGTTCACTTCCTGAACATGTAATAAAGTATGTGAGTAAACAGCTTGACAAAATTCAGTGAGTGTTGATTCATTGTCCTCCATGTCACATAGGGTGATTCATCCCTTGTGGTACCGCCCACAATTTTCTAATATATTTCAGGTGTACGGGATGGCCTACAGTCTCGCCACAAGGGCAACGTGTGTAAGTAGTGTAATACTAAAATCATGTCAACTTTATCTTCAAACTGACGGAGGCATCCAGGCCCCCCTGGGCCGTCGACCAAACGACCCACATCATTAACTCTCCGCTGAGTTATGGCGCCAGGCAATTCTACACTTCACTCCCTGGATCATCTATGTGATTGCAATATTGTATTTGTATATGTGGCTGGCATAAGCATTGGGACAACTGTTGTACTATGTTAGCAATATCAATTTTTTTTTGTGTAAAAATGATAATGCTTTGCATATTAAAAATTAACTTTTTCACTAATATTTGCAGACTTTGATACAGTGGATATATGGTATTAAGCAAAGGGTAGAATGTCCTTGGTATTATTATTTTTTCCATGTACTATTTAATCGTAAAACTCATGAAGAATTCTGCTTTATGCCGAAGTATCACCAATGTGTATAAAAACACCCATATTATATCCAATCAATTGGTTTTAAGTAGCTGTGGTTAAAGCATTCCTCAACCATAAAATGGGTCACAATTAATTTTTAATATTCGAAATCGACTTGCCTTGTGCATGGTGTAAAATTAGAACTTAAATTTTATTTTATATAACTGAATAAAACATTAATTCAAGTTTTAAGACACATTTTGAGGCATTCATTATGATGCTAACATTAAACAATGAACAAATACACAGCTAAAAAAAAGAAACTAATATAAAAAGGTCTGTGTGCATGCGCCTTTGATCATGTTTTCAATGTTCGCCGTTCGCTACACTGTAGCGTTCGTGCGGTCTAACTGGGTAAGCAAATGATAAAATGGCTAATGTTGTAACCATTATACATCTTTGAGTTCACTCTCATTCTTTATAGGCTTATATGCTCGTTGGTTGGTGCAAATTAGTAGAAATGGCGGTAGTCGTGTCAACTTCTCGTATATTTTGTATGACACGAACTTCAAGGTCTACCGATGTTAGTTCAAATGCAGCGACGTGGATTGATGTATAAAATAAAACAAAAATGTTGATGCTGTTTTATTTATTTTTATAGTTTAACTTATTTATTATAACGATGGCGTCTAAGTACTCGAGGCAGATATTGAAAGTAGTAGTTGCGCAGATATGTCAGACGATAGGATGGCATTCCATTCAAGAGACGCCACTTGATATATTAGTAGGTGTTCTGGACAGGCACCTTGCTGACTTGTGCAAAGAAACCAGGAGATACGCAGAACTGGGTATGTACTGTATGGACACGTTGCCGTGGTTTTTGCCTTGGTCACTTTCTATGTTGCAATGTTGCGTCCTACAGTTTTATGTTTTGGATGGGCTACTGAAAAACAGACGTGTGTGTTATCCTCCTCCCAACGAGTTTTTCTCTGACTGGAATACAAATGCTTACGCGCCGTAAATTTGTAAGTGGTCACCTTCCAGTATAATTTTTCACGATGTGAAGTGAAGACATTGTATGGCGAATGAATGACGTCAGTGTCTACTGAGCTCAAAATACCGCGCCAAATTATAACTGTGAAATTACTGTGTCCGTAGGAAAAAATTCGTGAATCCCTCAAACATAATCAGAAATGGCTTTGTCAGCAAAAATGTAATTGCTGTTTATCAAACGATAACATGTCACGTGTCTACGATGAGGTCTGTATAACGAAATTTTATTTGTGCTGGACCAGCCAATCGAAGCAGCTTGTGGGCGGGGCGACGCAGTTGGTGTTTTTTCTTCGAATAGACGCCAGACAGCGTTATAAGATGCATTTTGCCAATATTGTACTCAAATAGCATAATTTAATGTGTCTTTTCACAGAAACAATATCGAATTTGCTTTGTTAAAATTCTTCATTCACTAGGTTGCAAGATGCAGCTATAATGGGGTAATTGTGCCCATTTTATCTGCTTCTCTCTCATGTGACGTGACAGCTGCGACAATTGCCTGGTATGGCCCGTAATAATGCACACAAATACCTCGTTTTATTTCATTGGAAAAGTTATCAATAATTGAATATACTAAGTGTAGGGTAATGAGATTTTCGCATGAATAAAGCAAAAGTGTAGCTCCAGGACTTAATATTACTCTCAGATGCTCATGTTTTATAGGCGGCGAAATATATACGGTCGGTGAGAGTAGCTTTGTATTGGGCAAGCAATTTACGGATTGTAGTAGTATAATGCGAAGTTCACACGTCTTTAAAAACAAATTCGTTTGTTTTGTTTTATTATATTAGTGGTACAAAAGTAGGAGTTTTAATATGCAATGAAGTCATTTTACTGCAAATTTGTATAAGAACTTCTTGTTATTAGGCAAGTGAACATTTAATTTTAATTCACATATTATATTCACAGGTTATATTGCTAGGTTTTATCTGGGGTATTCTAGCATCTAAATTGTACTTTAACCTGAATGTGAGAAATAAGAGAATATTAGACTGGTCCATTAGTCCTAAGTTACCTCCTGCAGTGAACCTAAGTTACCTGCTACCCAAGTATTTTTATTTACTTTGTGCCAAGGAGCATGTGTTGAAAACTTGATTGGCATTTATACAACCACTAATTTTATACTGAAATGAGAAAGTTTAAATGGAATTGAGACTATACATCAATACAACAGCATTAAAAACAAATATGTGCACTTCATTTTTACTCCATTAGTAGACATCTGCTTTAATGAGGTAAATTTGTATTTAGACATTCGTAAATACAGTTTCTTCCCTAATTTTGGAGGTCTACAGCAATTTGTAAACACAGACCCATAATTGTTTTTTGAAATGGGTAATTATGCAGTTTAGGGGCTTTTGAATGAAACTTCCTAGACCAACAAAAGTAGTATTAATGGGTTCTGCACAGCTTACCTTGTTCATATTTAGGAGGGGGTCATGTTAAAAAGTAGAACATATTTAACAAAATTGCGAAATGTAAGAGTAGTTTGGCCGGCCTGTTACGTCGATCACCATTATTAATGGCAGCACATTGCTGTTCTGACGCTACCTAGCGGCCGTGGATGTCATTACGGGCATTTTAATTGACTATTTAAATAAAATTAGTCACCATTGCGTCTTTGCCGGGTCTAGTTGTGCTGTCCCAATCCGATCGATTTAAAAACTGAGAAAGCAACGAGTGCTTCTGTGTGTTATATTTGACTGTAAACGAGTGTTTCATTGCGTTATATTCGGCTGATAACTAGTGATTCAGTGTGTTATATTTACGTATGTGGCGGATTTGTGGAACACAGTGTTTCGTCGAGTGAGGTAAGGTTGAATTGGCCGTTGACAATGGAATTATATCAGGTGAATAAATTGATATTCTTTTGGTGTGTTTTATGGTTCCTTTAAATCCCTGAAACCCTAAAATCGTAGGTTAGTTTAAAACCCTACAATCCTAGGTTAGTTTAAAATCCACAAATCCTAGGTTAGATTAACACCCGACGTTAGTTTAAAAATAGTGATTCACCCATTGTGGGGTTATGTTCTATTAGGTTAGTGGGCACATATTACGAAATTAGTGTGACGTTAATGATCCTAGTATGTTCGTGTTCTGTGTAATTAATTGGTAGAATGGAAATATGCCACTTTTCAGGGGTTTTTTTTTTTTACTGAAACGACCCTAAACTGCATAATTACCGCACTCTACTAATGATGCAGAACACGAACATACGAGGGGCGTTAACGTACGACTAATTTCGTAATATGTGCACACCTAACATAATAGAACCTCTAACCCCACGATGGGTGAATCACTATTTTACATTCTTAAACTAACCTAGGATTTTACAATAACCTAGGATGGTAGGGTGTTGCACTAACCTAGGATGGTAGGGTTTTACACTAAACTATGAATTTAGGGATTTAAAGGAACTGTAAAACACACCAAAAGAATATTAATTAACTCACCTGCCTAGGTAGGTGGCTGGTACAATTCCTCTGGCAACGGCCAATTCGATCTTACCTAACTCGACGAAACGCCATGTTCCACCAAAACGCCGCATACACTAATATTACACACTGAAGCACTCGTTCGGGCTTTCTCAGTTTTAAATCTACCGGATTGGGACGTCACGACTCACCCCGGCAAAAAGACAATGGCTACTGAGCTGTTTCAAAAATTTCCGTTAACACGTCACTGTGACGTAACAGTATCCACAAGCCAATATGGGGACGGCAGGAATTATGACGTCACCAAAATTCATGGCGTCCACAGTAAACCAAGTGGTGCAGTGCTCATATTTTTAACTATTTTATTTAATACGTTCTACTTATTTTAACATGACGCCCTCCTAAATATTCACTAGGTAAGCTGTGCAGAATCCATTAATGCTACTTTTGTTTATCTAGGACGTTTCCTTCAGAAAAGCGGTAATTATCTAGTTTAGGGGCTTTTCTGAAAAACACACTAAAAATGTAAAATTATGATATATTTCTACTCTACTAATGATGCAGAACACGAATATACTAGGGGCATTAACGTCCGACTAATTTCGTAATATGTGCCCACCTAACCTAACAAAACCTAACCCCACGATGGGCGAATCACTATTTTACATTTTTAAACTAACCTAGGATTGTTGGGTTTTACACTAACCTATGATGTTAGGGTTTTAAACTAACCTAGGATAGTAGGGTTTTACACTAACCTAGGATGTTTGGGTTTTATACTAACCTAGGATGTTTGGGTTTTACACTAACCTAGGATGTTTGGGTTTTACACTAAAATACGAATGTAGGATTGCAGGGATTTAAAGGAACCGTAAAACACACCAAAAGAATGTAAATTGACTCACCTAGGTAGGGGGCTGGTATAATTCCTCTGACGTTAATAGACACAAACAAACATATTTCGCAAGTTTTTTTTAATATGTTCTACTTATTTTAACACTACGGCCGCTTCAATATCAACTAGGTAAGCTATGCTGAATTCATTAAAACAACTTTTGTTGGCATAAAACGTTTCGTTCATAAACGTAAACAAACTGTCAGAAACAGTCATCTCACAAACTTGTTCAATTTTTAAAAATATATTGCACTTATTTTAAAGCGATGCCCCTAGTATATTCGTGTTCTGCATCATTAGTAGAGTAGAAATATATCATAATTTTAAATTTTTATTGTGTTTTTCAGAAAAGCCCCTAAACTAGATAATTACCAGAAAAGCCACTAAACTTAATAATTACCAAATATTTTTATGTCTGGGAAAATGCTTTATATTACTGAATTCTACAGTCTTGTACTTGGTATATATTTCAAAACACTGGTTTTCAAATGTGCTGGGCTTATCAATGTCCCCTGAGGCTTTGGATACATTTATTATGTGTTAAACAATAATATTGTAACAGCTATTTTTGGTGTTTGTAAGTCCACTATGAAAATGTGATATACCAAAAACTTGATTGTTTTTGTAATTAGGCCTACACCAAAATAATTACAGCATTGCAAATATATTTTATGCGTAATCTGGAGAATGTTACCCAGTCAGTATTTGTATGTACAATTAAACATACCCCTATGTAATTTTATTTGACACTGTCTTTTACATACTTGTATGTTGAACGACAGTAAAATCAATCGGTATTCCTAAAGTAACCTAGGAATTGGATTGAATCAGAGGTGTTCAGTCTTCACCTAAGCTGGGTTTATCACAGGGTATGAACATAAATGTGTGACCGAATGGTGTGTGTAGGAGACCAATTTAAAACACAAAGAAGTGTTTTAAAAAGATTTTTGAGAAATGTATTTTGCTGTGTTTGTCACAGCATATGAAATAGGTCATCTGATTGTACCTTACGACTATATATTAAAATATTGAAGTGCAGCGGACTGTTATACTGTTTTTCCCTGGCTTAGACTCGGCAAGCGTTTAGAATAATCACGAGCAAATATATCCTAAATAGCAGGCTTTTTGTGTCCATACTAGGATTTTGTTTTCACTGTGTTTAAGATTGCTAGATGATAAAAACCTTAGCAGAGCACAGCTCATTGCATAGGCATATTGACAGTACATTGTTATTCTTAGATAAAGTATAAATTTATAAAATAAAATCCTTATAAGTGTACCAGTTTCATTTGATTCGTCATCTGTCTTATTAGGAAGGATTTAGATCCCTTTTATTATTCCAGTCATAGGAAACAAATAAATATATATATATAAATTGTGATTAAATGCATTAAATCTAACAATGAGTATCATCTTAAACATTAATGCCAAACTTGATTATACGTGAATAACCTGTAAATGTTGCAACATATTTGACAGTGATTCCCTGTTGTAGTTTAAAACGCATCTCACTATAGCTTGTTGTGCTAGTAAAACAGTTTAAATTTTATATGGGTATGTAATGTATTTGGACAACTAGCAAAATTGAAACTTCTCACTTTTATATTGGCAGGTCCAATGTCGGCCTATTTAAGTCTGATCTTATGATCTGAGTAAAAGTTGTAGATACTCAAATGTTTTGTATTATTAGAGTGAAGTTAGACAAAACGTGTGCCCATCAATCCAATGAAGTATGAACAACTCGCATGGTATTACCATATATGCTTGGCTTATTATTCCGTTCATAAAATCAGTGAGATGCATGTACAGTATTACGTTTTGTACTAGTGTAATAGGCCCACATTCTTAAATATTTTTATTAACACCAAGTATTCATTACTATCTATGAAAAATAGTAATTTTAAAATTTTACAATGTTTTATCAATTTCTTGAAAGCTAACTATTAAAGTAGACTAGTTGAATTTTCTGTTATACCTAATGTGATTAATGTTAAAAATGATTCCCTGGGTTAGCAGTTGAAAATAGTGGGTTAAATCTGTAGGGTTACTAAATAAAATGCTGGGTATGAATGAACACAACAGTTTTATGTAAATTTTTCTTGTTTAATTAAAAACAAGGAATTTGGTGTATGAAAATATGCATACTGTAATATTCGCATTAAGAATAAGCATAAATTAGTCATTAAGTTACAGGTGGATAACCTTTTGGGAAGATTTAATTCTCGTTGCCTAGGTACAAAGTAACTTGTGTTTCCTGGCGTAGCTAATTATTTTTTAAATTTATTTTTAATAGTTTGTCAATTCTGCCTACAAGCTCCAAGATATTGAATACATGTCAACATATAATATTATTAGATCTATGTCAACATAGCTCTAATAAATTTACACATCAAATACAAAAAAAAACCTAAATAAGTAAATTTTAGTAGACCGTAATAATTAAAATGTTAAATTTTGACTAACAATTAACATAAATCGCAATGAATATACAAATACAATTGTGATAAAAATACAGGTTTTACATATGTAATGAACATTTCATTAGAGTTATTAAATATTAATCATTAATTTAGGGAGAACATAATTAAAAGCATATCATGACATTGTTTTAGAGTTATAGCATCTCCCCCATACAGTAATTTTAATGCATCAGGTAATTTATTAAATAGTTTTATACCAGAGTAATTAACACCCTTCTGATATTTAGCTAACCCATTATTTGGATAGTGCAGATTTTCCTTCAATCTAGTATTATAATTATGTATTTCTTACAAATTTAAAACAATTTTCTTTAACAAAAATAAGCATGGAATAAATTTAAAGACTTGGTAAAGTCAAAATATTATTACATATAAATAATTGTTTAAAAGAATTCCACTTTTTTTATGTAACTGCTTTGTTTTGCAGTTGAAAATTTTTTTGCCTAAACTGAATTTCCCCAGAACATTATGCCAAATGATATTGTCAATGTGTGTGCAAGTTTGATGGTTCAGGGATACATTTATTCCTAATAGCGGGGACAAGGCAAATATTAGTAAATTCCGCTTTTATTTGACACAATGGAAATCTCTGAGGTTATAGTTTTTGGTACATATTACCCAAAATGCACACATTTTCTGAAAGAACAAAGTAAACCACGAAAATAGATTATTTTTTTACCTGAAAATGTTCTTCCAGTGTCCTTTAGAGGTCAACAATAGTAATAATAAATTTCATGGGCTGCAAATAAGATAATATAAAATTCTGTGGTTTATATACAACTGTTGATTTTATTAAACTTCATATTTCATGAATATACAAGACTTTGTTGTATTAGTTAGTTTTCCTACTTTAGACAACCCACTCGAGACACAATTTGTTATTATAATAACTTTGAAACTATTTTAATTATTCAACTCGCACAAAACACCATTTAATGCCCATTATGTTTACAGTCTTATTAGTGCTTAGTGACATAGTGTGCAAAATGTGACACATTCAAACAGCAAATCAAGCAGGCCTGTGTTTTCTTTTGGCTGTGGTAGGGTAGTAATTTGAGGCATGAATTTGAGCGACTGCAGCATGGCATTAAGCTCATTTAAGAATAAAATGTATTTGTTTTTATAAGATCATGTAATGGTTAGTATTTAAACCTTAAAGTATTTAATTTTCTTTCAGAAAAGTGAGTTTTTAACAGTACCGGTAAGCATGTGACAACATGACACGACTCTTCAAAACTGCGATAGGCTAATATGCAACAAATACAAAATTCCTATGATACTGTAACGTTGCAGTCGCCAGAAGTGGCGACTGGAAATTACAGCTCGGTTTGCTCAATCTGTATACACATGAAACTTAAAAAAAAAAAAAGGGGGCCAAGTAAATAATAAATAAAGTCAAGTCTTGGTTTGGTTAAGTTACTGTAATTAAATTTAATATTCAAAAGAAACAGTTCACACAGAAGCTTCAAGTAGGCAGAGCCACGAACAGTCAGTTTCACCAGACAAACAAACAAAGAGCAGCGCCACAGTAGTTTATTTATTATTCACGTAATTTAAAACTTGCATCCTCAAGAGGAAATAATACAGGCAAGAGGGGCGTTGATTCCCTCCTGGCACCCTAGCGACCTCTCAGACCGGCGGAGAAATAATTTAACTGGATAAAGTTTGCTTGTGTGGGGGATATTTGCTATGTTCGATGCGTCCTCTTCGGTAGCTGGTTGTCTACTGTTTTTCTTTGCTTTGCTTGCTGGTAGTAGGCACACAGGGTATGTCGCCCTGTGCCTACCCCCACACCTTGCCCCTGGGTGCCAAAAATGTGACCAAATAAGGGCATGGCGTGGGCCGGAATACCTCTTCCCACGTCATGCCGAACAGTGCTGAAGTAAAATTATAATCAAACTTCTAGGACAAAAACTGTCTACTGCAGTTGGAAAGCTTCTATCTACTAATGCTGACGTGAACAAAAACTAAGATTTCAGAAAAGGCAAACGTATGCCCGATAGATATACTAACAATACTTCGAAACCTGATTAAATATTACAAAGCCTCGCAAATCGGAAGAAAAATGAACCAGGTATCCTGATAATTATTATTACTGCGTCATTACAATACGTCTGTTGTTTTATGATACTATGTAATTACCACAAAACTAGCACGTAGTAAGGTGTAAACAACAAGTTTTTCCTGTTCCAAAATTTTAAGGAAACGTTTATTTTTACTGTGTATTCTAGCACTGCAGATTGGAGTCTTTCCTGACTATATCACATTTGCAGTTATGAAATTATTATTAAACAAAGATGGTCTAGATCTTTTAAACTTTAAATTCATTTCCCTTTCGAATTTATTTTACAAAATAGAGAAGAATTATCTGTGGTAGGTTAATTTTTCACCTCGCAAGATAAAGATGGGAGAACATGATACAGAATTTAAAACTTTCAGTGTTACTTTGTTCTTACTGCCCATACAAATGTTATAAAAATACAAGAAAGTGTAATTTGAAATTCTCTTCCAGATTGTGTAAATAGTGTAACAGGGGTATTTATGTAAAAGCAAAAAGTTAATGGTGTATCACATTCATCATCCAAAGATGATACAGCAAGAGAGGGAATATATTATTTTTTAATTTTTTTTGTCCAGTTGGCTGTTAAAAGAAATGCAGTATTGTTTGTATACGTTAGGAAATATAAATACAAATAATACATATATTATACAATACAAATACATGCTAATCAAAAATTCATCCAGTTTGAGATATTTTGATGGAATATTGAGAAACACTGATGTTTATTGAGTTTCCTAATTTTTATACAGTATTTGCTGAAAGGCACATTGTAAGAATAGACTTAACAGAATATTCACTTTCACAATTTCGTATCTTGATTATCAAGCAATTCTTTGTTCAGTTTTTTTTAATAATCTTGCCATGGCAGCACAATGCATTCATTTACTTTTGCTAATGACATCAATTTTACAATTTCATTTCCTGCAGGTTTACATTTTCTCTTGTGGTATGAAGACCATGTTTTGTGAAATATTGTCTGAGAAGGTTAAAAACATCAATAATATTTACAAATTTATATAGGCTTCATACATCCTTGATGCAATTAATTGCTTCTTTCATTCCACAATTTACACAGGATTCTGCAGGAATATTGTATCTAGGAGATACAGTGCACACTGCAACATTTGTGTGTTGCAAACCAGGCAGTACAGTTTTGAGATATTTTGTTAACATACTAGTGTTATTAAACACATCATTTCCACCTGCATACAAGTCCTTTTTAGTGAACATTTCAGTCATTTCTTACCTCATTAACCACATCCTTAAAACCTGCTCCATGTTTCACTATCCCCTGCACATCTACATTCGTTGTGTTGAAAAGCAAACTTCCATCTATTCCTCGACCTTAACTTGCTAAGAAGATCCTCAGTTTGGCAAATTTTTCTTTCTTCATATAATGCGCTACTGACTTCTTCATTGAGAAACTTCTTCTAGGCAATTTAACATCAGTAGCTACGACTTGGCCATGACTATCTTCAATTAACTTTTTTTTTTATTGGTGGAGTGTTGAACATTTACTTCCTCTTCGTCCAGCAGTACCGTAAAATGTCCCCGTGTGGTGGCAGGGTGTTAGAATACCACCACAGCCACCCTGTGCTTGTGTCTTAAGAGGCGACTAATCACGATGCGGTTGGGATCTGGAATTTGTTTGGACCATCATCTCTTGCTTCTTTCTTCATCTTCTGTTTTGCAATCTTTTTTCTTTCCATCTCACCAGGTCCCTCACATCTTCCCTCTCTACTGTCGCATCTCATGACAGTGATTTCCTTCCAAATGAGGGTACTGTCCTCACCAATGAGTGCTGCCTCCGAATTGCGTGACCATGCATTGTGTCTACGGTGTGCTATTGGGGCAGTAATTTGCAGTGAATAGCAGCGAAGGGTAGCTGTTCCTAGGTACTACTTAGGTCTGTGGGAGGTTGGTACCCCCCCCCCCCGGCCAGGGCCCGTAGGGTGTTAAAACTGCTGGCTTTTCTTTTTTTCCCCAAACGGCAGGCTGAGGCCTATAAGTAACAGTACGGGGGGTCTACACCATGGCTTCCGAAAGCACACCCCAAAACGGTGGCACCCTCAACAGCCACTTACAACTGTACCGCGATTATACTGGTAGTGATTCTGTAGTGTGTTGTTCTGTTGCTGTTAAATTACCTACACCATGTATTTTGGTTATCCGAAGTTTAGAAGGGTACACTTTTGAATTGCAAAAAGTGATTGATGGAGCAGCTGAACGTCCTGTTGCTGACTGTAAGAAGGTCAGCGAAAGGCGTGTGCATCTGATAGACATTGAATGCTGCCCAGTCGTGGGAGCTCTTGGTGATGAAGACTTTCAGTGGGGCAACTGCAAAGTTTCCTGTTTAGATCAAGTCCCATGTGTCCCTCAACTCCAGCAAGGGCTTCATCTGGTGTCCTGACCTAATTGACATTCCAGAAAGTGAGATGTTGTGTTAGCTGCAAACTCAGTATGTCACTGATGTTCGCCATGTCCTGAAGACTACTGATGGTGTTAAGTCACCTAAAACTCCCTCATCTTGACTTTTGTTGTGCGTGACCTCCCATCGGTTATCAAAGTTGGCTACCTGAATGTTTGTGTTTTTAAGCAGTTTATTCTCGCTCTTTGTTGTTAAAACTGTCAACAGTTTGGCCATTCATCTGCTAAATGCAGACATCCATCAGTTTGCGTGTAATGTGCTGACCCATTGCATCATGATACTCAGTGTAGCAAACCTCTGAGGTGTGTGAACTGCAGCAAAGGACATCCTGTCTGGTCGAAGGCATGCCCTGTCTACCAGGAAGAGCAGACTGTTCAGCGAATCCAGGCCACCAACAAGGTTTCCTTTGTCAAGGAATGGAAATGCTTCCATGCTCTCCAGGGCTCTAAACCTTCTGTTCGTACAGTGTTGTTGCCAATGCTCGACCAATAATAAAGGATGCATGTACTTAGACAGTCAATGTGGCTACCCAGACAGAAGTGTCTGTGAGTGCACCCTACAGCGCGTTCTGGTGACCTGAACTATGATTGTCGATATGCAGTGTGGGCCAGCTGAGAAAAAACTGTTGAAGCCTACTACTTTTGTTAGTAAATCTCATCGGCATGCTGCTGCAAAAAAGTATAAAAGTCAAAGTTTCCATCGCTCACATCCCTTCCTGCAAGTGAACCTGATATGTGGGATAGCTTCATCAACTCAACTCGCCAGCCGGACTTTTCTGAGCCAGAAGCCAAGATGGCAGTTGATGTTGATGGGTCATTCCATGTGAATTCATCAAGGTGCTGAAGCTGCACCATTTTTGATCTGGATAAAAATTTGTTCTTAAGTTGCACTATCCTGAAGGTGAAAGAAAAACATTAATTTAGATTTTTACCTACAAGTGGATGATGGCAGCCATTTTTCATACACACTCCAAGCAAATTTCACAGATTTCTGAGTTTTATGCAACCAACAGTAACATTTTTTTAATAAGTCACCTATTCTAGAGTTTTTAGTGTCCTTTAAAAGCTTTCATAAGATACTATTACACTGTATGTGTGTGTGTGTGTGTGTATGTATATATATATACATTTTGTATTTTCAAGATGGTGGCCTTCAGCATTTAGATGACTTACCTCACTTTATACCCCACCCTGCTTCACCAAAGTGGCATTTAGAGATCTGATCTTTTGTGAGCTTAGTGTCTACATGTAGAACAGTGTGCAACATTAAAGTTATCTGGGTTGAAAACTTCCTTCCTACAAAAAAAATAAGTCTCCAACTAGAGGAATAAAATGAAAATTTGCTTTTTTTGAAGCCAAAAAAAGTATGAAGCCGAAATAAAAATTTGAGTTTTTTATGAAAGATACTCTTGATGAATAGCTACAGGGCACAAGTTGTCCCATTCTGTTATTTTCACCATGTTGAGTACATTGTCCGCTGGGAAAAATTTTATTTTTAAATTTAATCTGTTGTGTATTATATAATTCCACTTCATTCTGAATGTCATTAACATTAGGGTGACAAGGGATACTAATTGTAGATATGCTGTTTGGGCAGTGCAATGTAAAAAATTTGAAAAATTCACAATTTTATTGAAACTACATAAATAAATAATAAATAAACATTTAAATACTGTAATGTAATTTGAAAACTGCAGACAGTTTAACTTAAGAAAAATCAAAGACAAAGTTCTCGAGGAGATGTTTTAAGTCATGTTATTACATGTAATGGTAACCACTCTGTAATGTTCGAAAGTTTGAAAATGATTAAATTGTTTTGTGAGATTGCATCATGCAGATAAGCACATGATTAGATGCTTCCTGCCTGGAGCTTCAGTCTTTCGTTGCCTGTCCTAGGGGCATGTTTTGTATTCAATTCAAGTGACAATGGGGTGTTCTGTTGGCTGTTTTTGTTAAGGATGAGTGCCATAAAGTTGTTTACTCTAGATCATCAGAGTTAATAATTGAAAGTTACATAAGTGATGAAATAAAAACATTAATTAGACTTAGAACAGTTGTGGATGAAGTTTTAAATATCAGTACATACTATTACAAGAAATATGTTGACAAGTTATTTTAATTGTATGGTAATAAGTGTTATGGCCTATTTTGAAGTCTTGAAGGGAAATAACTGAGCAGCTGTATGCTAAACATGAACATCTGAAACTCGTACCAGGTAAGACTGTATGTGCACACTGTTGTCAAAAGTTGAATGAAACTGTAGAATTACATTTTGACAAAGAAGAAGACAAACATTATGATGGCAATTTTGAGCCAGAATGAATTGCTTTAGAATGAGTTAACCTTCCATGTGCTGCTCTGGATGAATCTCCTATTCGTTAACAAAGGTTTCTTCATTGTAAAAGAAGACAAAGAATGGAGCAAAAGATTTATAACCTATCATGTAAAATTAGAAGAAAATTAGAAATGTGTATCTCATTTTCCAATGATGCTACTAACCATGGGGAAATTACTCCAAATAACAATTAAGGATACCTTGAATTAATAGAAGAATTAAAGGAGAAATTCACACATGGTAGGTAACACATTTTATGAGAAATACAAAATTTTTTAAGTTTGGTGCCAAAATGCTGGAGCATTTCTGAAACCAAAGCGGAGTTTAAGTGCAGTGAATATTTAGTAAGAAATGCAATTATTTTAAAGGCAAAACATTGTGTGCTGCTAAATGTTGATAACAAAAAAAGTGGAATCCGCTTAATCAATGAAACCATAAAGGTTGCAACAGATTTTTACAAGAGTGATGATGAAAGCAGAATCGTGCCTGTTTTAAAGGACTGTGTTTACACTCAGATCTCCCAGTGGAGCATAGAAAAAAAAAAAATCTATTATTCTTTAATTTAAATGTTTACTTGAAATTTAATGAAACTCATCTATGTATAAAGATAGGGTTTTCAAAGTTAGCTTCATTAAGGCCCAAGTGTTGTGTGCTAGCTGGTGCCAGTGGTACACTTTCTGCATTTGTGTGCCTACAGCACAAAAATGTGAAATTAATGTTGGCAACTGCAGTGAGTAAAATGTCATACAAATATTTAATGAAAATGATTGTTTAAGATGATTCAAAAGAAAATTGTATGCTTTCATAATTTCATGAATGCCCTGGAGTTGAGGTACTAAATAGAATTATCTTTGAGGAAGATGAGCTACTGAGTGAAATAAAGTACAAACAATGGTTGTCAACTGACCACTGTGAGCTTGCCGCCCCTTATTGAAAAATATGGAAGAGTTTTTGATTGATCTGAAGGAAAAGTTGATAAATTTATAAACCCATTTTATTGCAAAATATCAGTCTGAATTTCTAAAATCAACAAAAGATGAATTATTTCTGCTGAGTGCATAATTTTGGGAGATTTCTCAGAAAACTAACTTTTGTGATGCAAATTATACAGGCATTTCAGTGGGTTAACACACAAGCCACATTACACCCATTTGTTGTATATTACAAAGAAAGTTATTCCACAAAGTGTGAAACATTTTGTGTTGTCAGCGATTATTTTCGCACCTTTCAGAAAGTTCTGCTTCAACTTTTGAAAGACAGATTTCCCAACTAGACAAAAGTGTATTATTTTTTTAAGTGACTGTAGAGCTATTGAATACAAAAACAACAAAAAAACTTTAACTTGGCTAAGCACAAAGATGATTTCGGTCTGTCTGCTGAATGGTGTTTTTTTGCCACATCACACGGTGAAAGTCTGTGTGTTGGTGCCGCACGTACAGTTAAACATCTTGTGGCAAAGGCTAGTTTACAAAGAACCACTGAAAACCACATTGCCACAAGAAGTGTTCCAATTTTGTTCAAGCAAAATTTCTGAACATTTTTCTTTGTGTCGTCAGAAGATAGTCTTTGTGAAGAGAAGTTACTTGAAAGAAAATTTAAAGAAACTGAAGCCATCCCCAATACAGGACAGTATCAAGGTTTTGTTCCATTATATGGCGATAATCTTGCTTTCTATCAATACTCATCACAAAACTATTTAGTGGTACTCATCACCAAACCACAACAAGCTGTTTTGCCAGAGTTGAACGATTATGTGTGTTTTATTTATGACTGTGACTGGTAGAATTTGATTTGTTACAGGCAAATAAACTATGGAGGGAGAAGAAGAGTAGAATGTCATATTTTTTTCATCCTAAAATCCCAAGCACTCGCTGAAAACTTAGAAAGGAATTGGTATGGGTGAAACAAGTAAATATTTTTAGAACGTTGCCACCACTTAAGGTAGTAACTTACAATGGAAGAACACACAACATAAGCAACAAACTGAGTAAAATGTTATCAGTGATTTTCATAGAGAGAATGGCACATACTAAACAGTAACATTGCTGCATAAACATTAAGTTTGTAAATTTTTTAATATACGTGTAAGTGTACAAACAGTGACTGTAAATTAGAGTGAAAATTGAATTGTGAATGTACTAATAGAAAATTAAAATTGAGACATAAAAGTAAAATTTTATTGACTGGTACCACAGTTAGAATGAATTAACTTCTCCAGTGATTAGTATTTCTTTGCATAAAGGTGTTTTTGATGTTTTGAAGTTACTTGCTAGCAGGAAGAAAATTTGTATTGGCACACTCTTCAACCAAAGCAAAGGTAATTCACATTTGCATTCTTTTGGCACAATTTAATTAATCATGTTCAGAATGAAGTGAGATTATATTAAGAAGGAAGGCTTCAACCCAGATAACTTGATGTTGCACACTGTTCTACATGTAAACACTAATCACACAAAAGATCATATCTCTAAATGCAACTTTGGTGAAGCAGGGTGGAGTATAAATTGTGGTAAAACAGTTATCTGAATGCTGAAAGGAGATGGCCACCGTTTTGAATATACAAGATGTGATTTGTAATATTATGCAGTGTAAATCTTATGTCAGCTTTTAAATGATACTAAAAACTTTACAATAGGCAACTTATTAAAAAAGTTACTGTTAGTTGTGTAATCCTCCAAAATCTGTGAAATTTGTCTGCAGTGTGTATGAAAAATGGCTCCCATCATCCACTTGTAGGTAAAAATCTAAATTGATGTTTTTCATTCGCTTTGAGGACAGAGTAACATAGAAACAAATTTTTATCAAAATCAAAAATGGTGCAGATTCCAATCTTTTTAAAATTTGATGATTTTACATGAAATGGCTTTGATAAACAACACTGGCCAAGGCTCTGGGGGCTTAAAGGCAGTGATCAACAGACATAGGGGGAAACTGAAGTATTTGTTTACCCTCACCCCTAGTCATTTGCCTTCTTGAAACGCACTTTCGTCTCACTGATATGGCCTTCCTTCGTGGTCACACGTTTTACCATCTGGATAACGTGTTGATGGACAGTGCCTGTGGTGGTTGTGTTGAAGGATTCTGTTTAACATGATGCTGTTGCACTTCACACTGCTCTGCAGGCAGTGGTGGTCAGGGTATTCCTCGGTGTGTTTGTCTCCGTTTGTAGTGTATATGTACTCTCCTCCTGCAAGTCAGCTTAGCTGATTTTGAGGATCTTTCATCTCGGCTCCCACCTCCATTTCTATTCGTTGTCTACTTAAATATTCACAATCAGATATGGGGTTTACACTTAAGGGATGGATGTGGTTGTGTAGTCGAATCGTGGCTCACCAGTTTTAATATTGCCCTGTTGAACACTTGACACTCCTACACATTTCATCACCCATCACCGATAGTAGCACTTTGTCTTGTACACATCTTTCTATTTGTAGCGCAGCGTTGGTCACCCACTACGATTGGTCTATTTATCCAAATCTCTGTTGAAGTGACCATTACCCAATCATATTGGATCATGTGTAGTTTTTTGCCCCACACATACCACCTCAATGGGTTTTTAAGAAAGCATACTGAGCTGATTTTCAGCTTTCCCTCTACTTACTGGTAAGGTTCCTCTTGACGTGAAAGTGGCAGTGGAACTCTTCAACTCGATTGTGTCAGCTGAGAGTCTGCCATTCATCTTCACCTCGTGGTCTTAGGTGTTTTCCTTGGTGGAGTGACGAATGCAAGGATGCTGTCCGTGCCCGGCGACGTGTGCTCAGGCACTTTAATGCTCACCCCACTCAAGCTAACTTAGAGCTGTTCCATGTCTGTCGGGCTCGCGCTCAACGTGTAAAGGACAGCCGGCGGAAATCCTGGAGGTACTTAATTTCCTCACTGACGATACATACTACCAGCAAGTTTATCTGGGACAATGTTCGGAAGTTGTGCAGACAATCTCTCAGAACGCAGGTTCCCTTACTTCGGGACAAACATTTTCAGATTTGTTGGGTCAATATTTTGCGGATTCTTCGAGCATGCACACTTCACTCCCTCAGTTCCAACCATCAGAGACATGCGAGATGGTGGGTGTCCACTTTGGCAGCTTGGGTGAGGACTGCAACCAGCATTTCACCCTTTTTGAGTTGGGACATACTTTATTGCACTCGAAGCACACATCTCTTGGCCCTGACAATAGCCATTATGCTATGTTGCAACACCTCCCACTTGACTGGAATCTTTTTTGGCTGAAAAATTTTAATAACATTTGGACCTCTGGTGTTTTCCCCATAAAGTGGTGAGAGTCAATCCTTGTGCCAATCTTGAAACCAGGGAAAGTCAAAGTGGAGGTTTCCAGCTATCTCCCTATTTTCTTCACCAGCTGCTTCTGTAATGTGAGACCATGGAGCATATGGTTAATGTGCGTCTGATGTACTGCTTTGAGACCTGGCAACTTTTATTGCCTCTTCAGTGTGGTTTCCGCCAAAATTGTTCTGCGGTGTATCATTTGGTCAGCTTGGAGGCTGCCATACAGACAGCATTTTGGAAAGGGCAGCATGTCCTTGCTGTCTTCTTTGACCTGGAGAAGGCATATGATGCAACATGGTATCTTGCGACAGCTGTCCGCTTGAGGATTTCGTGGACATCTCCCAGGTTTTATACAGACATTTATGTCTCCGTACATTCAGAGTTTGCAATGGTGCTTCGTATTCTAAAAAGTTTATTTGGGAGAACAGCGTGCCACAGGGGAGTATTTTGAGTATCGCCCTGTTTGCAGTCGCCTTCAATGGCATTGTGTGTCATTCGGCAACCTGTGGAATGTGCGCTGTATGTGGATGACTTAACCATTTTCTGCAGTGTAGCATCACTATGCATGGTGGAATGTCAGTTCCAGCTTGCTGTCCACCGCCTTGGCTACTGAGCAGACAGCTGTGGTTTCCATTTTTTCCACCGCCAAGACACAGGTAGTCCACTTCTGTAGAAAATGTGACATCCTTCCTTCTCCCGAGGTGCTTTTGTATGGCTTTATATTGACAGTTTCTAATACTGTCAAATTTCTAGGACTTTTTTTTGATTGTAAACTCTCTTGGAGTGATGTTATTCAGTCGCTGAATTCTCGCTGTATAAGGGACCTGAATCTTTTGCAAATGTTAAGTGGTCGTGGATGCTAACACAGTCACCCTTCTTTGGCTATATTGTGACCCTGTCCGTAGCAAACTAGACTATGGCAGTGTCGTTTATTCTTCTGCTAGGCCATCTGTGCTAAAATTGTGAGAGAGTGTTCACCATGTTGGTATTTGCATTGCAACGGGCTTTTTCGCACGAGCCCGATTGTCGGTCTTTGTGTCGTGGCGGGTGAACCACCTCTACATTACGGGCGTGACGAACTGCTGCTTTCCTATGGGTGTGGGTGCATTCAGACTTTTTGCACCTTTACGACAATACTTTTCTCGATCTGCCCAATGAACGGCTGTACTCCTCTAGGCCATGTTCTCCTCAGCCCGCATCTGACCGCTTTGCACACACCCTGGAGCAGTATGACTTACCCCTGTGTGTGTTGTCTGTGCCTCGCCGTGAACAGCCATGACTAACAACATGGGTGAGGTGCGCCTCGACCTAGCAGAATTTCCTAAGATGACCACTCCTTTTTTTTTTACAAGGGCCTTTTTGTTGATCTTGTGTCTTTTGTGTGCCATGGTTTAATTTGCTTTTTTTTACTGATGGTTCCAAATTGGATATCTTAACTGGGTGCGCCTTTGTAACTGGCGCTTCTCAGTATCTTTTTGGACTTCATTCATCTTGCAATATTTTAACTGCAGAGCTTTCTTCTATTTTCAAGGCTCTGTGTTTTATCAGTAGGGTGTTTCACCGTAAATGCCTTGTGTGTTACGATTCAATTAGTGCCTTGACAGTCATTTAATCTGGCTCTACAGCTCCCCACTTCTTTCCGTGATCCAGGAGAAACTGGCGGGGCTGTAAAAATTGGTGTTTGTGTCGCTTTCGTGTGGGTACCAGGGCATGTGGGTCTCCCTGGCAATGAAACAGCAGGTATAGTGGCTAAGGAGGCATGCAGCCCTCCACCTTGCGATCCTCGTGTCCCTGTGTCCCTGTGTGCGATGTGCTGCATGCAATCTGTGGCCTTGTCTGGCATGCTTGGCAGCGGGAGTGCACTTCTATGCCACTGTCCAAGTTACGGGCCATCTCCGACTTGTCTGTTTCTACTTGTACTGATGTTTCATGCACTCAAAGGGAAGATGTGCTGTCTCGACTTTGAATCAGGCACACTTATCTGACACACAAATATCTGCTTTGTAGTGAACCTCCTATTGAGTGTGATGTCTGTGGCACATTCTGGTGGTGTCTCGCAGGTATGACCAGGCTCGTTGCACTATTAATGTTCCCCTGATGACCTACGTGTGATGGGAGTATATCTGTGAGCAGCGTATTCCCATTGTAACGTGCAACTGGTCCTTTTAATGTGTGGTAATTTTTTTTGTTTTTATGTTCGTGTCGCTCCTCTGGAGTATTTTATCCTGTTTTGTGAGTTTTCTTTTACCTCCTATGGAAATTTTTGTCTTTTTTTGCCTCCTGTGGAGGTTTCTATCTGTTTTTGCCCTCTGTAAAGGTTTTTAATGAGTTAAGTCTTCAAATTCCTGTGGGCTTTAATGACCTCGCTGTCGAGCACCCCACAAGCCCACTCATTTGCTGCAAAATGATTATTTGTTTTTATATTTTCTATTTCCTGTGTTTTGCATGTGGCACCTTTGACTATTCCTGACCAAGACTTTTTACGAGTCAAGTTTACGAAAGCATTTTGTCAGTTTTTCTGAAAAGTTAGTTAGGCCTACTTGTTTTTGAACAAATTTATTTATCTGTTTCAATGCTATTATATCTGACTGGCATGGCTGGCTACTTCTGACAAGTGTTTCATATTTACTGTAGAAGATATTGAGATGCTTGAATAATTTTTCACTAACTGACCAATTATATTTCTATTATACGACATGATTAGACTTGCACAATTTATAATTATTGCTCAAAATTTCAATTTTTACCACAGTCACAGCCTACAGAGTCGACTCTGCCACCATCTTACACTTGTATAACTGAACATTGTTGGTAAAAGACAAATTGTAAGGTGAATGTGATACACCCTGCAGCTTACTGTATCACTTGTAAAGTTTTCATAGAAATTCTACTATTTATTTGTAGATTATAACAAATAAAAACACAACCAATTTTGGCATAAGAAAATGTTTGTTATAAAACAATAAATTAATCAAAACATAGGTTTCCTAAACTCATTTCCTGTGCAGCACATGTTTATCCTTCCTATACATCCACGATTTTGTCAAATGAATATTGGTATTGGTCACCAACCCCAATTTTGTTAGGTGCTGGAATTTTGTTGAAAATATCACTATGTTTGATCATACATATCATCTTCATTGTTGCTAAATGTTTTTTATTTTTGTTATCAACCCCATCTATCACCTCAAACTCATAATCTACGATGGTTAGTATGGTTACCACGTACCGGAACCTTAAAGCATCTCTCTTGCCTCCTTTGAAGGATGCTAGAAGGAAGTCACCAGACTTTTTTCCATCTAGAGAAAGTCATCAATCATGGGCTCAAAGAAATTGTCTCGAGTTGGATCATCAACTGTCCATTCTAATCATCAGCTTTCACATTATCGGAGTCACCATCTACGCCGACATGTTTTTTTTTTCTTCTGTGACCTTTTTGCTTTTAGATCATCCATCAATTCTTTTTCCATTTCTGACTACACTTCTGATGTCAGTACTTAAGCTCTAGGAATGAGATGACTTATTTGTTATGAGGGAGTGCCTCAATTCTCTTCAGTCTTGCGAGTAGAAGAGTTACAAAACAGGTAGGAGATGTTGAGGGTCCTGGTGTTTGTTCATTCAACATATCTTTCGAGTTTTGCAAAGCAGCTGCAGTTAACTGGAGTTGCTGAAGTAGCTGTAATTGTTGAAGTAGCAGTAGTTTCTGCAGAGCATGATTTATGTTGCAAATCCAAATATCTCCTGTACTTTTCTGGGTCAAAGCATTCAGTATAACAATGGCACAAGTCTTCCATGCATTAGTAAGTCTCTCTAGTAATCATCTTTCCACTGATTAAAAGGCATTTACACACAATATAGTTAATTGGATTCCTATTTCACACAGTGATAAACAGATACATGCTGCCATGCTGGGTCTAGATACTGGCAGATTACTGGCCAGACGTTTCTTTGGCCAAACTTCTTACACTTCATTTTTGGTTACGTCAGTTTGGCATTATAGGGCGAAAATAACATGGCACATCATATAAACAGTGTCTTAATGCCCGCTGTATAATACATTCTACAGAATGTATTATAAATTTTTTTTTGTGCAAAAACAAAATTAATATTTGTACCTTTTGAGACGTATGTGAATAAGCTGATATTCTTAATAATTGCCTAACTGGTCAAAAAGTGACTATCTTAATATCTGTAAAAAAAAAAAATGTTCTGCATAAGATCTTTAGGTATTTTTGTGTATTGCACAATTTCGTTGAGAAGAAATGAACATTTGTACAATTTTTAAGGTGTGGATCTTAATTTGTATCATTGTACTATTTACAAACATAATATCAATCTTGAATAAATTACCAATTCGTCAAATTTCAGTATGTCATTGCCCACTGGTGATGCCAAAAAATTTTAAATTCTGCTTGTTACTAGATGAATGTGATTTGACTAAATCAGTGATAAATGCTGTTGGTGGAAGGCCTTTATCCAGTTTAAGTTACATTAAATATATTTTATATA
This sequence comes from Clitarchus hookeri, assembly GCA_002778355.1. NCBI lineage: Eukaryota > Metazoa > Arthropoda > Insecta > Phasmatodea > Phasmatidae > Clitarchus > Clitarchus hookeri. The sequence continues at coordinate 852,091 of NQII01000071.1, read as the reverse complement.
AGTTTCTCTCTTAGCAATTTCAATTTTTGTGTCATTTTCTGTAGTCTTGTGTTATCAATTTCTAATTTTTTATGTTATTCTGTGCTGATTTTTTCTTTTTTGTATTCACACCTGTGTTTACTGTATTTGAGTACCATTTTATTCATAGAAATATAAATATAAAAATCCAACAGAAGTGAGTGTTTTATCTTGATTAATTATTTTGTTGCAGTTTTGAAGCTTCAGGAACAGGGAAAGGTGGGTCATTGTTGGAACAGGCTTAGTTTCAGAACCATTATAGGCGGTTTCTTTTTTCTACTACAGTGTAGGCCACTGGGCCTGTATGTCACCAAACCAGTTTTGGGAGGGTGCCAGTTAGCTGCAGAGCATGAATCACAGATGGGTGCACTGTACAGGCAGTTCTTCAGGTAAACCTGATATATCTTAAAGGAGGACTTTTTCCATCAGGCATTTGAAGGTGACGGGGGAATTACATGTCCCAAAAGGCATAACTTTGAATTGCCAGTTTCTTGCCCTTGGACACAAAATGCTGTCTTGGTCCTCAGGGACCACCTCAAATTGCCAGTACCTGCTCTTCATATCCAAAGTAGAAAACCATTGTGAACCTGCTAGGCTTTTCACTGTGTATATCCTTGGAAATGGGTAAGAGTCTTTCTCACATTATTAAGCTGGCGATAATCACACAAAACCTCTGAGAGCCATTTTTCTTCTTAACAAGTACAATAGCTGAAGACCATGGTCTTGCTGACTGTTCTGTCATATCGGACTCCTTCATTTCCTTCCGAAGGTCACATCATCTCCTGTATTGATGTGGTGGAAGGTTAAGTTAGTTCTTTCAGGGTCATTTTGTCCTCAGAAGGCATCCCTATTTCTCTGCAGTAATTCAGAGACAGCCTAGCATTTCTTGTCGCCAGTTGAGGTTTTCTGTTCTGAATCTTCCTCCAGTACTTCTGGCATTTAATTTGTTTTACTCTAAAAGCTTCCGGGACATTTGGAAACTCCTTTGGGCCTTGCTTGCAAACACCTCAAGATTAACAGTTCAAGACAAATAGTGCTCTCTGAGAAATGAACTGTCTAACTGCTAAACTGTCAGTGTTTGAAGGCACCAAAGTCCTTGCTATGACACTGCCTGGTAGGATACCACCTTTCTCTACTGGCTCAATTAGATTCAGAAGTATGACAAAGTTTCCTTGACATCTACATATAATAATGTCACTAGAAGCAGATAGCACAGTGGATTGACAAGACTACTGGCAGCTCATTGGCGACTACAAATCCTGCCTTATTGGCACCACCAATTCGGTACGCCTACCCGCGTCACACCAAGTTGAGTATCGATCAATATCCCAGTTTACGTAGTACATCAAACCACAAAATACATTAATTCTCTATTTATACCATGTAATTAGTGCCGTAAGCTAGTCATATAGCTTCAAGTCACCTTTCACTTACCTCTAAATGGTGTGGTCTCACTTGTTATAGTCAAATTGCAACATTCCATACTGTCTTCAGGCAATTGCTGGTAGGAAGACTTGAGGATGTCTGGTCTTACAATTCTTATGGTTGCCCCAGTTTCTACAACCATGTGATGAGGAATAACATTCAGGCTCCCCTCCACCAATATGACATCCAAATCCTGTTTCACCAAACATACATGTAGGAATATTGGGGCGTTCCTACAGCAGTCATTAACCTTTGTCCCTACCCCCAAGTTTATTATTTAGGCCTACAAGTTTTCTGAATGTGTTTTACTCTCACTGTCTCTCGATTCCTACTTTCTTGCTGTGGCTTCTGCTGCTGTTGTGTACAGTAGGCTATCAGGTGCCCTGACTGGCCCCATGATCAACTCTGACAGTTGGTTGGGGTCTGCAAAGTTTGTAGTGTGGATGTACCGTGGAAGCGATGTGCCTCATGGCTGTCTCTCCCCTTCAGTGTATTCTTGATGCTATCGTCATCTTTGCTCAGCATCACTGCCCATCCTGGAAGTAGGGATGCTGACTCTACCTCCATTGCCTGGGCCAGGGTGTCCTGCATGTTATGGGGTGCAGCCAGGCATACTGCTTGCTGTACCTCCAGTTGGCGACACCATCTATGAAGAAACAGAATGCTACGACATCACATGCCTCCTTGGACACCTTACCAAAGATAGTGAGTTGCACAATGTCTTGCCATAGTTATTTCAGTGGTTCTCCTGGTTACTGAGTTTGGTTTCGCAGTTGGACATGGTGTGCATGTTGCAGTTATCAGTCACCAAAATGTAGCTCCAAGGCCGACACCAGTATAGGATACTCCAGTTAGTGTTGCACTGGCAGATATTGTAGTATGCTCAGGACAGGGCCCCCCAGTACAACTGTGAGATAGTAAGCCTGCTGTTCTGACTAGCCATTCAGTGTGGAGAAAATTTCAAACTCGTGTTGGTTCTCCCACCAAGAAGTCGGACCATCAATAGGGGTCCGGGCTTAATTGCGACCTGGGTGTGTGACGCTGATGCTGTAGAGCTGTCAGCTATCCTTCAAGGTTGCTGTTTTGGTTAAAACTTTTACTGCTTCCCCACTTCTCTCGGCTGCTGGTGCAACACTGTCCATCCTTCCACTGCCATTGTCAACTACTTCATTTCCAGTGTTGATTCTCTTGTGTGTCCATCTTCTCACACTGTCTACTACTTAATTTATGCTGTCCACTCTTTGGTTTACACTGTCGATTTTCTTGTCCACACAGTCAATTCCAGTCTTTACTAACACCTTATATTTTTCTATCTAGATACTTCATCTATTTTCCCGTTTACATTTTCATGTACTGTTGACTATTTTACTATCTACATTTTTATTTACTGTCTATTATTAACACTTGCTTTGCCTACTCAGCCCCACAATACTCTCAGTGCTTTCAGTTCATTTGAAATTTTTCTCGTTATCATTCATTGTGATGCTTGCACAAACAGTTTTAATTTTGTGGCTTATTACTATAATTAGCTAATTTTTTTATGTTATTAAATAATAGCCTGTTGCCTAATTTTATTTACAAATTGATTATTATGTGCCTCCATCCCACTTCTGATATCAGTGTTACAAGTTACCTGGGGTGTGTCAGTGTGTGTGTGTGTGGAAAAGATGTTTTAATAAAAATAAATAAAATTCAATTTTTTCCATTTATTAATAATGCTATAGAAATACACAATGCTATTATTTGCAGTTAGCACCACATTTAACGCCAATCTCTATACTAATTAAAGTTTATATCACTGCTTTTATATTAGTCCCTACATGTATGGTTAGGAAAGTGGGACTGGATGCATAACAGACATCTGTAAGGATGGAAATAGTCGGATTGTATATAATATATGTTGACACATCCCGTGTCCCACGAAGATATTGGTTCGTCAGAAGGCACACTCTGGCGAAACTCGCAGATGGGCTACCGCAATAAATATTAAGGGTTGGGCGAGCGTGCTCAAAGAATGACGCCAGGATCCCGACGCGTAATGAATACGTGGCATAGCAGCTGCGTCTCGCAACTGTAAAGGGGACGCAAGCTCACACCAGCAGCGGCGTCTCCCCCGAGCCAGCTACCGCAATAAATTATGAGAGCTTTTGGCGAGCAGGCCAGAATAATAGCGACGCGATATCCTGAGGCAGCGGAAGAAACACGTGCGCCGACCAAGGGACCACCAAGGGTCCCAGCACGTGCAGTGCAGAACAATAAACGTCTATGCCAGAATGGAGGGACGACGCCGGGCTACGTGCGGATAGCCGGAGCGCCGAACACGTGTTTTACGACTCAGGGGATGCGGCGGTCAGAGGGGATGCAAGTTTAATATGGCGAACAAGCATACACAACCACGAGAGAGAGGAAGGAATGGATCAGTCAGGCGTCAAGCGAGGAGTGTGGCCCGGAGCCGGGAGAAACGAGTTCGCGAGAATGCATCAAGACGTCGTCAAGTCGGAGGACGTCAAGCGAGGTGTGCGGAGCAGAGCCGGTACGAGAGGAGGCGTCGAGACGCCAACGCCGATCGGGAGGACCTGTCGCAGCCCAGACGTCCCAGTCTGCCTACCGAGTGATGAAGCGGTCCAGAGGTCGCCGGCCGAGAGAAGTCCAGCGCCTCGAGTCAGATAAGTAG
>NQII01000071.1:781644-847913 GCA_002778355.1 Clitarchus hookeri | reverse complement strand
GAAGCGGTCCAGAGGTCGCCGGCCGAGAGAAGTCCAGCGCCTCGAGTCAGATAAGTAGTCATACAGGAAGTGTGAAGAATCTTACTCCCCATGACGTAAATCGTCGCGTCATGCCATACGTAGCCTACGTAGAAAAAGGGGAGGGGAGAGTTGTCTCGTGTGTTCATGTAGAAGTGACCCTGTTAAGCATAAATAAAACTGACATATGTTAACTCGCAAAGAAGGTGAATTTATTTGGTAAATTGGACCTAGGGATAGTAACGTCAACATATTCCTACGCCCTAACACTGAGGGCTAGCATCCATTGCTGGCGCCTTACGCCGAGAGCAGAATCAATACCTACTTATAAACCATAGCATTGGGCAGGTATCAGTGTATACATAATATACAGTCCCACTTATCAGTCTCACTCTACCAATACCCGTAGACCCCACTCGCTAGTCACTGCATCATCTTTGTATAAAAAATTAATAGGTTTGTTTTATTTAAATGTTTAAATTGTGTATGAAAAACAGTTTTCTCATGCATATTTCTCTGAAAATAAGGCAATTAAAAATATGTATGCAACATTAATGATAAGTTTTACTTTAATTTTTATTTTACATGTACCTAATGTAAAGCCCCTAGCACAACAGGTGGTTGGTGTTGGTGGCTGTTTGACAGTGCAGTATATGTTGCATGGCACAATTTCCAGTTGATGGTTGGTACTAAGAGCATTTCAATTCACGATTGGTGGTTAGTGTTGTTGGGGTTGTAGCGTTTTGGGATACCTTGAACTTTTACCACCAGTCAGAAAGAGTTTTCTATTTCTGAACGAGTGACTGTGGAAAAACTTTGAAATGGCTGAAAATAATCTTGAAAATAAAGATATTTACATCAAGCTGATAATACATGCTGTTACTAAGCAGACAGCAATATTTAATATTAAAAATCTCATGTGAAATACTAAAAGTTAAAGAAAATAATTGCAGTCTATTCTATTTGCAGGCTTTTATTATGAAGTGACTGCATGGTTTCTGAGTTAGCCTTTTTTTTTTTTAACAATAAGATTCAATATTTGTAATTCATAGCTAGGGACACACAATTTTTGTGAAGAAAATTTTACGACCAATTGAGCTTCATAAAACTTTAGCTCAGATCCACATCCATGCTTTGATGATGTAGGTGTTGCATTTTAGGTGCCTGCCTGCGAATCACAAGCGTATAGTATTGGAGTAACCTAATTCTGATTGGCTAGTCGAGTAAGAAAATATCATCTTACATAGACAAGCCACCAATAAGCAAAAGAAAACTGCTGGTACGCCCACAGGGTATTGAAATGTAGCATGCGAGGAATTCTTTTAGAGAATTTTGGGTGTGTGTTCATAGCATAACGACATTACTTAATGTTTTAAATTTAGCTTATTTTAGTGTGCTATGTTTAAAACAAATTAAAACATTAGCAATAAATGACCTGCTTGCTCAATTATAAAAATTCATATTTCAGCAATAGCCAATTAAAATAAATGGTACACATTTCTTAAGACTTTACTTCTGCCTGTTGGTACAGCTGCAAAACAATTTACGTCAACCCTGACTATTGGGCCATGAAGCACATAGCACACCAACAGAAATCCACCAACCACCTATTGTGCCAGGGGCTTAATATGTAGGCCTATTGTTTTGATTTCAATAAGTAATAACAAATTGTAAACAAATAAAAATTGAATTATTTCCATTAATGCAGTTTTATTTGTGTGAAGAAATCAGGATAACCCTTTTTGAAAGTGTGGACAAATGCATGTTGGGCTCTAAAACTTTTTCATCACCTTCAAATCCCTATGGCGGGAAAACTATCACATCTACAAAAATTGCTTACTACCTTTTTTGTAGTATATTTAATTTTCTTCAATTTTTACCCTTGACATTTTTCCATACAATCAATATTAACGGAGGTACATCATAAAATTATTTTTTGTACTTTTTCATGTGTAGTGCAGCGAGCATAGCTCACGCTCCATTATGATGTTGATATAATATTCCTTACATCAAAATGGTGTGTACCAAAAATTATTTCTGGAATGAAGGAATAGTCTAGTGCCTGGCCTATAATGTCCAGTTTTGTAGCTGTGTTTACTGGCATATTTTAAATAAACATTCTAAAGTCAACAAGTTACTGGCATATTTTAAATAAACATTCTAAAGTCAACAAGTTACTGGCAGATTTTTCACTCCTTTACTAATTTTTTTTGTGGCCCTATGTTAGTAGGCTAACTACTGGAGTTAAGACGGCGGGAAGGTTCTAGGTGTGTGCCAGGCTCTAGGCCTATATGTTCTACAAACATAAATTGGGTGTAGGAGGAACATGCATTGATCATCCAAGTGAGGTTTTGTAGTACCAACCAGTATCAGGTTTTTCACTCTTCACTAGCCACCATTTCAACTCTCGCCTCTCCCCTATCCCTGCATAACTTACCCTAGCTGCACCACACCTTCAGTCAGAAACTAGCTAATCGCTACTTGCTTCGGCTGGCTTTGACATAGTGAATGGCACGTACATGCTTTGCAAAATGTTTAGAAATAAACAAATAATTTGCAGATTGTTTCTTTACGAAATAGGCCTAGAACTGAAAACGTGTTTACATGGAGTGTGAGTGTGTGTGGTGCAAGACTCAAAATAATTGTTAAAAAATCTATAAACTAATTGTACCAAATTGCACTCTGAGAATAAATATAAAGCTCATATATATGCACTACTGGTGATAGTAGATGGTATTATTTGCTCCATAACAAATTATGCAGGCCTAAGTGGAATATAAACATTTAGTTTGAAGCGTAAATTCAAATTGCAGTGTTTTGTTTTACCACGAAGGAAGCAGGGTTTGCGAAGTGTTTGCATGCTGTGCAGTCTGTCTTTATTTTCAAGCAATGGTTAAATATGCTCACAGTTGCTCCATTGCCTTGTGCAGTCAAGACTATTTAATAATGGAATAACATTGCACGAGTTTTCCAGCAGTTTAATTAATGCAAGCAACGGAACATGGCCTTGATATAATAATGAAAATTACTGTAATATTTAGAAAGACACACAACCTCCTATTTTATGTTGCAATTGTCTGAAGACACAGTGAAACACAAAACTTCTCCCAGTTAGTTGAGATACGCGAAACTTCTTCCCGTCGGTTGTCAGGCTCTGGCAGAAATTTAACTGTGTCAAAGGCACAATATCTTCATCCACCACAGCATGTTTCACATTCATTGCCCTTCTTTCTTGACTAAAATGAGATGTAGTAATGCAGAAATAATTTTCCTGGCATAAAATGGTTGCTCTCTATTTACTTACTATCGCTATGACACCCGTGAGATTCTTCCGCACACAGGATCCAATGTTTCAGGTTCACAATTGTTAATATGTTGATGTCCTGAAAGCTCATTGCAAGAACCAACTTCAACAGAAACAGTTTTTAGTCCATTTTTGGTGGGAAGAAAATTCTGGGTGTATGTGGCATTTCATGTGGAAAACTCTGATATTTCATGTTCGTTTTAGACAGTAAGACTGTGAATTTGGTTAGTTCTAGGCTTTCATTGTAGTTTTTGCCATTGCTTGTTTAGAAGAGTTAAATGTTTTTCCACATCTTATTTTGGACACTTGACAGTTATGATCGGAGTTTCTGTGGTTATTCTTGAGGGACTTAAATGGCGGGAAAACTGTTACGGAAATAAAAAAGGATTACAATTTGAATGATTTAGTGTGGGCTCTGGCAAGGGTTTGGGACAGCATTCCTAAATCAACACTCAACAATGCCTGGCACAAACTGTGGCAAACGATTATTTGCATAGAAGAAAATGAAAATGAGCCTGCCGATTTCCAAGGATTCAATGTTTCGCAGGGAAAAAAGTTAAATTAACTGATAAAATATGCAAAGACAATAATCAGCCCGTAACTGACAGATTTTAACTTAAACAACAATGAAGAAAGGTTCACTGTTGATTGTGATGTTCCAGATGTGCAACATTACACAGATGAAGATATTCTGGAAATGATTACAAACAAGAATAATAGAGACGAGAATGGCAATGAAGATTCGGATGAGGATGAACCTACAGAAAAAATCACACAGGATGAATGCATTTTTAACATTAGCTATTTGATGGCTGGACTTGAGCAGCGTAGCTATGTAAGTGAACAGCAGTCCATGTCTCCTGAAAAAAACAATTGGCGGTAGAGAAGGCCAAGAAAAGTAAGCAAACACACATTACAGATGTGTTGAAGATCTTATCTGTGCCGGCTACGGTAAACAAACTGCATGATGAAGCTTTGTAAATGAAATGGTAGGGGAAGCTCGAAACACACAATAGGGAGCAGGTCTCGGAAAGGCTCGGTGATTACAGGCTGAATCAAAATTATTAGCAAGCAACATTGCTGTACACAGAAATATGTTATGTTAAAAAAAATATTAGAACTCCCGGAAAATGTTAAACTCTAAGAAATCGTCCGTATAGACTATTCATGGTTAAGTGAACATTTTTTAAGGCCCTCCCAATGAGCATTAACCACTAATAAATATATTTTATTGCAGCCTCAGACGTTAAATTTTGAGAGTAGCAAAATGTATACACTGTGTTTGTTAGTCATATGGCAATGTTTATATTAAAAAGTCGTGGAAAGATAGAAATTGGCTGAAAGGGAAAAAATTTGCAGGGCCTTAAAAAGTGCTCACTTGACAGTGAATAGCCTGTATATATGTGTATTTTTCACATGAAAAATGAATCATTACAAGTGTGCGTGGCTTCTGAAACGCGTAGCGTGTGCTGGCCAACAGAAAGCAGCACACTTGCCTGTTCCACTTCTCTATCCCAAAAGTATTATCACGTCCTTTTAAAAGTAAATTTTTCATCTCGTACGGGCTCAAACTGACTCTGGTTTGAAATATATTACACCAAATTAATGTATAAATATTAGAAAAAATACTCTACGATAGATCTGCGGCCTCTTAATATAAAGCATGCACATGGCGACGTTAGCACTAGCTACAGTTATAAAAGTGATTGACTGAGTGAGTGAGTGAAGAGATTTGGGCGGCTCTTAACATCTAGGTCTTGAGAGCCGATGAGGGTGAAGCGAGGTAAGTATGCAGCAGCGCTTGAATGCAAGGGCAGGGGAAACGGGATTTCCCCGAGAAAGCCCTCCGACCAGAGGCATTGTCCGGCACGATTCCCACATGCAAAAATCTGGGAGCGACCCCACCGAGAATAAAACCTGGTTCGCCTAGGTGGGAGTAAGTACTCTAACAACTATGCCACCATTTCCCCCGAAGAAGAGAGAAATGAAGCAAAATAATCACACATGGTTTAATTTGCATTTCGTTTGGAACACCTACACATTATTTTATAATGTAGTTTAGTTTGTTGCTCTAGTGACAGCTGTTTTGTAATGACATAAAATACATTTTGTCCAAGAACTCCTTCCCTCCTGCTAGCTTATAAGCATGTTTTCCAAAGATGCATGTGTAATAATAGCCAATATCAAATTCTCTTTCAAGCGTTCATGCATCAAATAATACAGGATTTTGTGTATGGAAAGTTGTTAGTTTAATTTGACATGTTGCCACACATTGGCTGTCAAAAAGTGGAATTCTTGATGAAATAGGCTACACTCAGATTTCTTTGTTTTGGGTTCATTGGAATATTTTTAAAACATTACCCATGTTAGTTGATGGTATCACAGTCTGAGATGGCCTTCATCGCCTACAAATTGTCACTTTTTACCGTAGTTAGTCGACGTTGGGCGTGGCTCGTCGCTGGATTCTGAAACCAGTTTTAAGAACAGCAGAAATGTTCACAGGGAAGCTAAACGGCTTCGATTCTACTTTATAGTTTCTCTTACAATTTCTTTGATATATAGGAATCAGGGAAAATACGGGAAATTTGATTTACAGTTTTACTGGACACCCTGGTGAAGAAGTTTCACAGGCTGTGGGTGAAAAGTGTACAGGCCATTGTCATGCAGTGTTCTCCATACATATGTTCATGAGACACAGTCATACTAGTTGTTGGGCTACGCTTAACGATGTCAAAAATATGTTCATTGTACTAAATATCATGTTGACGACCTCGTGATGTCAAAATGCCACTGGGGAGCTTACCAATTTCAAGTGATGTAGGTTCGTTCAATCTGGGAAATACTCTATAATCTGGAACTCAACATGTAGGAAAGTGCCAACTGTATTCAACAGCAGCAAACACACTATCATCGCAGAAGCTGTAAACCTACATCATACCAGTGTATTAAACGTGCGAATAAATGTGTGGTACTTTTTAGCAAACAATTCTACATTCATAATGGATGACTATATCACTTCTGTGTTTTTAAAAACACAACCAAGAACTGAATTTCAAACTGCACAGTCTGATGGGAGGGTGGAGGGACATATTGCATGCCGCATGACTGAGGAGAATGACGTAATGAAGGCTGGGAGGAACGGAAAGTATTGCGTGCCAATTTAAAAACTCTATGTTAAAGTAACTCTACGTTGGAAACAATTTGGACTGGGACACACATGTATATAAATTTTATTGTTTAAAATGATTTCTCCATTCACCTCTTGGAATAATGACCATTTCTTCTTAGACATTCTGTATACCTTCATTGATTTCAGGTATAAAACTGGTAGTCTCTTAGTTACTGTAACATAATCTTTTAGTTAGCTGGCTATATTCCTCTACAGTTATAAAATATATCAGACTTGAATATGTACTTCAATATTTTCCTTTGAGTGTTGTATAACTGTATTGTTCTTACTTCGTCGTAATATAAGCCTGGCAACCTGGCAATACAATTAATACCCGTGCACATTCTAGCCACCAACATGATATTCTACAACAGGAACATTACTTGTGTGTTGTTTTTCCCAGACACAAGGTTTAAAATAATTGTTTCATCCGGTTAGCATTGATATTCAGGATGTTTCCTTGACTCTAAAGTACACTTAACTCCATTTACTGGTATTAACTATATTGACCCACCCATTGACGGAGTAATTTCTTAGATCTTCCATGTCATACAGATTTGTCGTGCAGTAAAATGGAATAGTAATAGTCTTATGTAAATGTATATATATTTATTCTTTATCATAATACTGTTACATGGGACGCCTGAGGGGCGTATCGGATTTTGTGAGGGATGGAGGTCTTAATAAAAATAAAACCACTAATTTCAATAATTATATTTATTCTCAATGCTACAAACAGTCAAACATCTGTTATTTACCAGTCTGAGCATCCTATTAACTCTTATTATTGTTATTGAGCGTAATATTTAATTACTATCTCCATTTCAATTAAAGTCTTTATCACAGTCTTTACTCTTGTTGATGTGCCTTCAACTACTCCAATTATTTCCACACATTCAGTTACAACTATATTTCCATCATCCCTAATGTCTTTTCATTCATGCATCCAGTCCACAGTCCTGCAGATATCTGCAGTCGTCCCTCGCCGCTCCGGAATCACCCAACTGTCGCACGAGACTCCTAACTCTCTGCTCTTAATCACTCCCTCCTCAGAGGCCCGCACATGGTATTTATACTTGAGGTAGGTGCCATCTAGAACGTTCTCGATAGTCCAAGTTGTTCTGTGAAAGGTAACGATGATGACATTCCTGCATGATAAATGTTGAAATATGAGCTGCTCATGGTCAGTGAGGCGTGCGCTTCGAAAAGTTGATCAGCGTGTGTGGTGGCGTCCTTTATGATAGGCCGCTCTCTTCATCTAGCGTTACAAACTTGACCTCCAACTCTCGGCACCTTCCAACGCGAAGGAAACATCGGGCAGCGACATGCAACAATACTATTTTCCATTTTACCAGTTTTTCTCTTTCCTCTTTCTAAGCAGTGTGCCATTTATTTTTCTATGTTCTTACATAGTCATCACACTCTTAATATATATTTGAAGAATCCTTTTGCAAAATGCCTGGGATGTTGGGGTTCCTAACAAATATTAGCTCATGTGAACTACTGTTCGCGTGCTAACACTGAAACCCTGGCAGGTATGCTGCGTTGGCGTGATAAGCCGGCCACGACGTGAGACTACTATACCAATAAAAAACATACTCACCTCAAGGAAGTAGTGTTGCTAATGGACAATTGTGGACTCGGATTCTCTTGTTTACTGTCCGAACTGCACTCGTCAGATCCACTGGAGGAATCACTATCATCAAGACTAACAACTATACTGCCAAGGACATCTGATACAATACCGTCCTTTTCCCAGTATTCAGCCTACAGTTTCTGCATATGGCAACAGTACTCTTCCCAGTCTGTGATTGTTACAGTATCTACCAATTTAGGAGTAATCTCTTGTAGCTTCTGAAGATATAAATCCCCGTACAAATTTCCTTCGCGCACCACGTGCTTAACCTTCGCCCAAGCCAGATCAGTAGTGTTCAGGTCGCACATGTACGGGGGGCGACTGACTACGGTATGTCCCAAAGATATGAGATGGGCATCGAATTTGTACACTTTCTCTTTAGGTTTAGTTAATTCCACCAATTTATAAATTTACTCTTTCCGCATTGACTCGTAGCAAGTAGTTCCTTATTCGTTAACCATGTTAACGTATCTGCTTTCACAGAGTATTCTGTAGGTGTTTTGTCTCTTTGTGCGCAATGATAAGGTGCATTGTCTAACACTACCACAGAAGACAGAGGGAGATTAGGTGCAAGCTTCTTGGTAATCCAGTTAATGAAATTAATACTCTTGATTTGGCCGTGGTAGTCACCACTGATTGTCCCAGCTTTATAGACAAGGAAAGCAATTTCGACAAATCCGTTAATACACCCTGCGTGAACTACTATTAACTCGCCCGAATTCGCGTTAGCATGTATGATGAAAACGTCTTCATTTTTCCTGCATTTACCAAAAGTCAAATACTGTATATCCATGTTTCATCAATGTAGATAATTTGTTTCCCACTTTCTCATTGCAACTATATAGTTGTGGTGGCAAGATATGAGAGGCCTCTCAATCAGTATCTTCCGTGGCTTTGATTTTTTTTCACCAAAAACAAAGTTGTTCAACTATCTTTCGCATTGAGGTATGTGACCACGGAAAGTGTATTTTATCCTTTATCACAGGCAGTAATTTTACAATGATGGGGATACGTTTTTCATTAGCATTAAACTCTTAAATCTTCCACTGAATTACGTATATCAAAGCAATCCACATTCACGACAGTGTGTCCCAGCATAGATTTCCGTTGTTTACTTGGTGTGGACAAGCTACCACCCTCATCGCTGTTATCCAGTTTTTTTTGTTCCTTCCGTATCTTTTTTATGAAGTCTCCGAAACTAAAGCGTAGTGTGCAGCTCTTGCTGTTGCCTGGTTTGCTATGAATGCGTAATGTTTTTGTTTGTTGGCCTCTTCATCACACTTTGCAATTATGACACGATTCTACGGCCCTCAGAATGCACGACGGCATTTCGCTTCCGGACCGACATAGCACTTCCAGCGGCGTAGTACAAGACACGTAGGGTCTAAATGCGTTACTGCAGATAGTACATGCGTCACCAAGCTTCCACTCACCACGATACTCACCGCCCTGCCATCCCCTTTCACAAAATATCCAGCGTCCTCAGAGGTGGTGCAGGAACAATATATCCTTTTAGAACTACGTGGAGTATTCTTGTAGGCAAACGAGGCATACATGATCCATCTATCCCAGTCACTTTCATCTATTAGCGTGGATCCTGGGGATGAGGGAGGGACGGGGGCCCAGTCATCCCCTCTCCTGGAATTTGATAGTCCCCTCACCAAGGGGGCTTGCTTTATTTACCTTACGCAATTGTACATTGAAATGTCAGTTTATTTTATGCTGCTTGTAAAATGTATACAAATACATTTTCTCTTTATGCGACTGTACATTCCTTAATATCTGCCCTCTTTATCTTCCCTATCAGGACATAAAACACCATGGGTGAATAGAGCTTCCACTTTCAAGAACAAGCCAACAAATCACTCACTTCTGCTGTTGTGCTCCTTAGTCTATGAACCAGAGATATGTTGGCTCAACTCGAAAATAAATCTGAGCCTCATATTTTGTCATTTATACCTCTGAACGTGAACATCACAACATGGATATCTAAATCGGTAGCTGTGTACTTCAAAATGGTGTTCAAAAAAGGCAGCTCAGTTGTCTGACAACTTTATATTTAAGTAGATACAGAATGTTTCAGCAGTGATGGTGAAAAATGTAGGGATGAGACGTGCAAATGAACAGAAGCAAAAAAGATCCAGTAAACATGGTCTGGAAATTAAGTTTTGTGCTGGTTGAGGCGTGCTGAATGCGAAATACGCATGCCAACAAAAATAGTGACACTTTGATTTAATGTATCAATCCACGAGACAGCACAAGTTATTGTGGCTTCAGTGCTACAGAAATGTGATTGAACATACACAAAAGCAATGGTTTGGGTTCAACAACAGTGACGTTTGTGGATACACAAGGTACAGTACAGTATGAACATGTTAATTGAAGACGTTTACAGTAGGTGTTCAAAATGCTACCATGCACTTGAATACATCTATCTAGTCGTCTCCACAAAGACCTGCGAATGCGCTTAAGCAATCAAGGATCATTCTTCCTTTTGCTGGAAAGCCTATACAATCCGATGCTGCAATTCTTTGTTTGGCAATGTTTGCTGTATTGTAAACTAGGCTTTTGGCGTAACTCCATACACAAAAATACAACAATTTAAATCCGGTGATCTAGGAGGCAGTATTTATTACAACCACCATCAAATTTGTCTATATAGTCTCATTTCTCTGCCATTTGATAAGATAACCACACAATAAAAAACTTAGTTTTTGTCATATCTCGGGAAACAATAAATTTTTGCCAAATTTGGCGAATAAGTTGTACTGTGTAGGCCATAATAATATATGTATTTTTAAGTGTGACACACTTATTTTTGGAATGGCAGATATAAAATCATATCAGCTTAGTGTGCTATATCTACGAAACTATGTATTATATTTTAACTTAACTTTGTATACTGGTGTGATTTGAATTAAAATTCCCGGTTATTCCCGTTTTATAGAGTAGATATTCTAATTGTTTGGAATAGTTATGTGGCTCGTGCTTTGCAGATCTTGCCGGAACTGGTAGTCATGCTATTCAGACGGGCGTAACCCACAAGACGGGGTGATGTCTACCTATCCGCAGGTAGAGAACTCTAAAGTGATGGCGATGAACTGAATCCTCACGAGCCCCGCAACAGCAGCACCAGACAGAAGTTTCAGGGCAACAAAATACAGTATCCACTCAACACCGAAGCTCCCCATGGTACAGAGGACACACTCACTGCACTACACGCACTGATCAACAGTCTTACGTCATTCACCCACATCATCCTGGAAACAGCGTGACCCATCCAAGAAAGAGACACCAAGGGAAAAGCTACCGGCCATGTTAAATTCAATCACACAAGCCCTAACCATCTCTCCATAATTACAATACAATACTCAATAAATACTTAAGTAAAAAAAACCATAAGGGGCTCCTGACGGACGCAGAACACAGAAGCTACAGAATCCCCGAGTGTGTCTAAAGAGGAAGACTAGCAAGAGAGCGCACTTAGTGCTACAGCACTGCGTTTTCTGAAAGGAAGCACGGGTTCCTTTTTAGAACCCGGGGAATTGTTGGCATAGCTGTTAGTTAGGGATTACCTATTTTAATTTATTTACCATGCAGCCAGTGGAACCTAGCCTCATCTTAGGTCCAGAGGAGAGTTCAGCGAAGCTGGATGGGCGAGGGAATAGACTGCTTGCGTTGTGAAGGCTAAATAGGGAGAACTGCTATCACCTAAACTTCCCCCTCACAATGGCGAGTGCTTTGACACCCCAAGCCTTTCCCCACGACCAAAGATGGCCCTCACAGGGCTTGAAGCGAACAGCACACGAGGCAGACATCTGTTCTAATAAGNCCTCCGGATACTACCAACAAAAGCCGCGAAAGCATGACGTCAGGCCAATAACAGTTTATCACACTGAAAAAATGCCATACTATGTTCTTGTGAGACTGCTGTGCCAAAAATAACAGCAGCCAACTCTACTGAGACTATGTAATGCATCCAGTGTCTCTCTCACCTGAGTAAGGGCACAGATTCCTGGCCCCGAAACATTAAGTCTTGCATACATTATATATAGTGTGGTTTAAGGCACAGTTACACTGGAAACAGTGTGCGATATGTAGCTTGCAACACTGAAGCATGTTACTTGTGCCGCACATTGTTGCAGTTGTTTCCGATCTGAGTGGAAACGTTAGGAAACGACGCATGCTACAGTCTCGTGTGTACAATGGAGTGGTCAATTGAAAAGACTCATTCATCGATGATTACAGGTAAAGCGAATCATTGTGGGATATTCAAAGGCCAGACTACAAATGTTTTAAAGGAAAGACGGATTTGGTTAGGGAATTAGCAAAGAAAGATAGCATGAATGTGGACTTGATTTAAAAGAAATTAAAACCCTATTATGTTTATATCATCGCGAACATAAAGCACTTTCTGAGAAGAAAAGGGGATTATCGCCACAAAAAAGGGCTAAGTGGTTTGCATACGAAGCCCTAACATTTTGACTGGACCTAGATACGCCACGAAGAGAGGATACTGTACAGAAATGAATTGGATTACTTCGAGGTAAGTTATTGAATCAAAAGTATTTATTTAGGCTTGTATTTTGGTTTCTCGTTTTGGCTAGTTATTACTTATTAAATCGATGTAATTCCGATGTTACAGCACAAGGTTAATATTTATTTCCATATAAAAATATGCATTTTTTTTCATTATGTCTGTATGTATGACTGGTAAAATAAATTATTTTGTGTGGCGTATGGAAAACCTATTGGTGGGCATTTTCACAGTGACTCTTTGTTATTATTCAATAAAAAATATATAAAAACAATTTATAAAATTTAAAAACAAATTAATAATTATTGCAATTAAAATTATATAAAAATATACATTTTCCGGTTAAATATGTTATATGCTGTTTTCATGACTACATTGCACTCAGTCAAATGCTGTGCAGAACATATGGAATGAAATAAATGCTACACTGTTAGGCATTCTCGTGTTTTCACATTTATCTTGCCAGGGAACATTTCCTTCCTGTGTTAAGATATAGTTCTTCAATTCGTCTCTCACCATCTTTGCTTGATGAGATGACATTCTAAGCACTCTATGGAAATCCACTATGCCATTATCTCAATTTGTTACTGCTCGCCATGAGCCGTGAGCGATCGTTCCATTGTGTGTTTCAGTAACCAAAGTACCTGGGCCACAGTGTAGACACCTCGAAGTAGGACTTGGATGCAGAAAGTGGAGTGGAGAGATTTACGCGGCTCTTAACATGGGAGTCTTAAGAGCCAGTGAGGGTGAAACCAGATGAGTATGCAAGGGCGGGGGAAACGGGAGTTCCCAGAGAAAACCGGCCGACCAGTGGCATCGTCCGGCACAATTCCCACGTGCGAAAATCCGGGGAGCGGCTCCCCCCCCNGGTTCGGCTTTGCGGGAGGAGATTAGCCTGACCATTACACCACCGCAGGAAGTCGTAAAGAAAAATGCATACTGTTGTTACTACTTAAGCATTGTCAACATTAAGTAACATTGGTTTCCGGAATGTGCGGAAAATTGAGCATAGAAAGCCAAATGTGTTTTCAACAACTCTTAAGAGCTCAAGAATGTCTGTAATTGTACATTATTTCCGGCGATTTTTCAAGTACGCCAACTTGTGCGTAGGGTTTCATGATGTTTACATGAAGCGGAAAAGACGTAGTCTGCAACAATGGCAAGGTGAAAGTTCGCTCCTGCCTGGCAAAGCTTCAGGACTTGGTAGACAAAGCATATTATTCTACAACATTGTATAAAATGTAGTTTTGTGGACTACCCCTAGCAATGCTAATGTGGATGTCCCACGATGCTAGTCAATAGTGGCACAAGACACATTTAATTAACCTGTATAGGGGAGGGTGGACCCTAAAATGGAAGCATCTTTTAACCTGGAAAATTGGTCTTCCCCTCCCCTACGCACTGGGAGGTGTGTTGTGGTTGGCTGACGGTCCTATTCGAATCTCGTTGAGGGAAAGTATGTTTAATTATCAGTGGATAATGACTAAATTTCAGTGCTCATAAGTTTCAAGCATACGGGATGTGAATCTCGGAGAGAGCAAAAGAAAATTACTTGTTATAATTAAATAAGTACCTCGATTGAATTAATGTACCAAGAGTAAATGTAATTACGCTAGGTACATGTAACAATTGCAAGTAATTACTCAGCAAGTACACGTGTTGACCCAATGACTGCCGAAACTCAACTGACAGTCGCTTAAATCAACCTGTTATACGTCCGCCATCTTGGCGACTGATAGTTAGACTTACTGGTATAGCAATGAAAAAAATCTTGGCCGCCCAGAATACAATGGCTTTTTGGTTACACTGACCACTGTAAGGAGCGCTGCATGTCATTAGCTCGCCAGGCGCTCATCTGAAAGGTCCCTGGGGGAGTAGTTTATGAGCAGAGGCATATGTGGGCTCAACTCGAACATAAACTTGAGCCTATCATATTTAGTCAATTCAACACTGCTGATCATTCATATAATGACGCAGACATTGAAATCTGTAGTTTTCTTCCTCAAAATTTTCTTCAAAGATGGTGGCTCAGCTGTCTGACCACTTTAATATAAAGTTGATATAGTTGTTTATCTATTCAATATTTTTTCATTCTGTAAAATACATTTTATCTCTTGAATAGTAAAATTATTAAATGTTTAGATATGTTGTGGTTATTAACAACATACATAAATAAATCGGCGAAAGGAAATATGTTATCAATATTTCTTTAAGCGCGCCATGTTTTAACAGGCATATTGTAGAAATTCTTACAGCAATCTAAACATTGCCATGTCGAATCTTGTAGCAAATTTTATTTGCTACATATTAAGTTAGAAATAATACTTCTATGCTGAAGCATGCGTGAGTCAGCGAGTCAAAATTAATAATTTACGACAGAACATCATTTATCAGTATAATAAATGTAATTCTTATCTGATGTCTGCATTCGCCTTGTATCCCATTTAATCGTCAATTTTAAATCCTTAACGTGTAAAAATAACGAATGTTATTAAATAACAGTATTATCCTAATCATTATGATGTAACCAAATCATATTTTCACAATAATTGAGAATTTTTTCTATCAAATTAGAAATTAAAATGGTAGACTGCTCAACACAACAAAACTCCAAAAACAAATCAAATTGATTAAGTAAGGGCCTTACCTTATATTTGAAACTTTGCTGGTCTTGTTTACTTTCACTGGGATGTCCGAAGGCACTTTCACGTGGTTTTGGATGATTTCTACTGCATTTCTCCGCAAGGTGCATTCAGTCTTTCTATTGAGGTGACGATTATTTTGAATTTTGTAATTGTTAATTTTACATGCCTTAAAACTTGTCACTATCGCCACTGTAAATATCCTCATCGGAATCAAAAAAATTATCTACTGTTTCGGGATGGGCAACAGCACATTATTTACTACACTGGCACTTGCAAAGTTCTGTACACCATTGGTTTTACTGTGCACACGAACAAGAGTCCTTTGAGCAGAAATTGCATTTGCAGTTTACTAATTTCAGCACATTTAATGGTGCCGGTTGAGTCTGCAACCATTTTATGCAAATGCAATCATTTTATGCAAATGCAACCATCAGCATCTATTTCCCAGCCATGGGCAATAGATGGAGCGCCAATTTTCTGATCAAGTGCTCTTCGCCAGATTGCAGCTTGGTAGTTTGTTCCCTGGACATGTAGTCGAAACGTTGATTAGCAATGTGGGAGAAGTTCTGGCTTAACTGATTTTTTGGCTGCTGAACTTGGTGATAACTTTGAGGTGTATAGCTGGTTCCGCAAAGTGTTTACCTCTGGTAACCATTTATTGAACATTTCACACAGAAAGGCTTCTAGAGTGGCGAATAGATTTTCGTCTGCAGTCCAAAATTGTCCCAGTTCTGTGAAAGCACGCACATACACCAAACTTTGTCGTATAATTCTGAAAGACTTTTTTTTTTTTTTTTTTTCATTTTTATAAAAAAAACAGATGGTGTCGAGCCTGTAAACGCATGAAAACTCCATAACGCAGAGAAAAAATTGTATCCAGCTATGTTTGGGAGTTCCTTTGTATTGCGTTCATAAATATAGGAAAGTTATAAAAAATCTTGTTTTTCGCTTGGCCCCATTCTCATGAAAAGCTGCTGTTAAATTTGTGTGAAATGTGAAAGTAATAAGTTAATACATATGTATCGTGTGCATTGATTAGAACATGACCAAAGTTCCTTTCGCTCAGGAAGGACGTTGTTTGCAGAATCATTATGGTGTCAGCCTCCTCGTGGTCACAGGCTAGATCTGGCACTTCTGTCGTTTCTTGACTAGTTATTCTTATTCATTTACCTTCGACGGACAAGAATAATTCCTTTCCTTCTCATTTACCTCGTATAGGCCATTCACCTTTACTTCACACTTTTCTGAAGCCCTGCTAAAGTTCTACTTTTGGTTACCGATTATGTATCTTTACGCTACATGTAAACTTAAGCACTGCCATGTGACTAAATTTTAAGTTCTAAATGCTTCTGTACTGTTTTCAGCTGTTCAAAAAATTTAATCATATTTCAAAAACAATTTTGTAAGAATGTTCACGATTTAGGCCTATAAGCATATCTAGGTCAGTTTTATGACTTTTTAACAATGTCTATGTTGGTGATAGTTCTTACGGTTATTACATCTTACATTGTTAACATATTTGTTATACACTATATAGCACGTTACACATAATACACTTTAATGTTTTGCCGTCACTGTGTTTAACCCTGTTATAACTGTTGGGGAAAGAACTGTACTATTTAACCTCTTGTTATTAATGTGTGTTAGGTTATTTTGTTAGAAGGACGGCCTTATTTGGAATAAAAATTAAAACGAAAGGACAACCAGTCCAACGAAAGGACACACTAAACTTAAACACGCAACTCGTGTCGCTTATTTATTGTAGCAATGACAAACTAAAAGATAGTGGTAAACGTTGCACACAAATAGGCCTACCGTAACTTTTATTCTGCTCAAATTTCTATGCGTTGGTACTTACTGTTTTCTAGGTTTAGTTCATTATTTATTTAAATTTATCTGGCTGGGATTAGTATCTTGTTGGGGTTGAGGCAAATATTCAAATCACAGAAACGCAAGCACGTTGCACAATTGTGTTTCAAACACCTAGGGCAAGATAACAGCGATGTGATAAAAATATGTGACTTTCAAACAATTAATTTCGTATTAAAAACCGTTCACGGTAAAATCATAAAAATTTCACGTGTCTGAAAATTGCAATCTCACACACACTGGTCCAGTGCAACGTAATGGCAACAATACTCTTTCACATACACAGCGGTCACGACACACTTTACAGTATATTTATTCCTGCTGTAGAAAAACATATTTATCGCAACATCGTAACTTGCCTAGGTAGGTTAAAAAATAAACGACTAGTGCGAACTTGACGTTTTGTTCAGAAACACGCCATGTCGTGTCGGCATTGCTAGTTACCATTTCTGCCAACTTCGGATTTATAACTGTCCCACCATCACATCTAAATATATTATAAGTATTCAAACAAAATCTCGTTTAATTTGTAAATTGCAGATTCAAAAATAATTTTTTCTGTAATAAGTATGAAATATGCTAAAAAATTGAAAACCTGTATAATTTTCCTGCTACTACAGGCGCTGCGAAACTTCCAGAGAAAGAGAGTGAGTGGCAAGCTCTGTTCCGCCTATTGACGTTTCTTCCCCGGGCGAACAAAAAAACACCACGGCACTAGGGCCTACGCACTGTAATTTGTGCCTACATTTTTAACTGTAACGATGAGATGTGTTTCCTTCAGTGCTACCTAAAAATTCAAATATATCAATAGGAAACTTTTAATTTACAAACAGCATACCAAAAAACTAGATTAAAATAATATTTATCTGTTAACTATTTCTGACTAGCCGCTGCCAACACATCCCTGCTGTCACTGTTTTTAATTTGTATTTAATACAAAATAATTATTACAAGTTATAGACACACTAAGTTAAATTTTAATTTATTCAAGAATACAGTAAGTACTTTAAAGTTAATCACAGTATTATATATTTGTGGTACAGAAGTTACTGAAAAAAAATGTTAACATGTTAGGCCTAAGGTGATTTTTCGAAGGTTTGTTTCAAAACATCCGGTGAAACCATGAATTGACTATAGGGGCGACTGCCAGGCTTCTCTTACGAAAGCAATACTTTGTTTGTTGTGTTCAGAAGAAAGGAAGTTGCTCCACGACCTCACCTGAAACTCCCATTTGATGTCACCGAAGAGAACTGCTTCTGTTGATCTTCATTCTTTGGAAAGTTTTTATTGATTTTTGTCTGTATATGTCAATACATACTTTTCTCGCATATCTGTAAAAACAACTGTGTTCCCCCTCTATTAAAGTTAATTATTTTCGCTTCACTGAAGTGAAAAATTAATATTTTCTTTTAAAGAGTGTTTTATTTATGAAAAGGGTTTATATATTTAGCGTTAAAGATGTTGACAGAAGTATATTGGTTATGCATACATGACAGTCATGATTTTTTTGCATTTCCGATACATTGTGTTCACCACCGTGTTATACATTTATTCATGCATCAATTTTTTACTGCATTAATAGTTGGTAAAAATACATATAGGCCAATGTTTAAGTGTGGGTAATCATTATGAAATGAAAAGAAACAAACAATTAAAAACAAACTTTACTGTACCTTTGTTTAGATATCACAAAAACTTTCATACTATCTACATTCTTCCCCTTCTGTTTACCTATGCACTGGAACACTATATATTTTATATACACAAAGAAATTCTCTAACACTTCTTCTGTTTCTTCTATTATTGTATACCAAAACTTATTTTTATATACACTGCAGAAGCGCTTAAACATTGGTGGATGGCGAAACATGAAAATATTAACTGGTAGACATATTGGAGTACACAAATGATACTTGCTGAAGTATTTAGACGTAGGCAGATGGTGAAACATGGAAATATAAACTGGTAGACATGCTGATGGAATATACAGATGATTCTTGCAAAAGTATTTGATGAGGATGTATGCTGCTGACAAATTACACTTATGGCATGGTTGTAGACATGTGGCGAGTGAGTAAACAAGACTCGCGTCGAAATCGTTCACGGAGTTGAGATGGCGAACTGGTAGGCGAAACATTGTGCAGATAGGCACGTAATTTACAGTGAAATTCTGTAATGCGCCCAAGGTAATGTCATGTTGTCTGGTTAGACATATCGCTTATCAATGCAACCTTGGTAGGGCCACGGTGCTTGAGCGGTCGGCCTGCTTGCCTCTTACCAGGGCGAACCTGGTTCAATCCCCGGCCGGGTCACTCCGGATTTTCGCATGTGGGAATCATGACGAACGATGCCGCTGGTCAGCGGGTTTTCTCCGGGATCTCTTGTTTCCCCGACCGTTGCATCCCGGCACTGCTCCATTGTCACCTTATTTCACCCTCATTGACTCTCTAGATCCAAATCTCTCAACTGAAGCTTTTCTGTTCTCATTAAAATTAGGTAGTTTTGGGTGGGAAGCGCTTAAATGAATGGCCTTTATTGATACACATGAACATCCACCTGTGGTATGAGTTTAAAACCCCAACTGCTTCCCCTTCCACAAAATTCACTAATATTCTTAGTCAGTTGAGGAACGAATTAATTTTCATAAATTTCAACAGCAGCAGATGGAATCAGGGATGGTTTTAGTGCTGAAATGAAACTTCTCTGTGGTCATTTCCTCTGCCGCTGTGTTTATGTAAAATCTTAACAGCCATAGAGACGTAAATTTTGAAAGGTCTGGGTTTCTTCTTACTTACGGCCAAAATGGAACTTTACACCTTTTGCAAAATAATTCAATGTTCACGTCTGTATCAACCCGATCATTATGTATTCGCGCATCCACAAGTCTCCTGCCGAAAGAAGAATCAAGGAGAATGTACTTCAAGTTTTCGGGTAAGCCTACATCGAGGGAAGAATCAGATCCTCTGATTCCCTGGTCAAGCAAGCGTGTTTGAGGGGGCTCTGTGTCATTATCTACTCACTAGTATTATCTCTATACACTCCTGGATGCCACGGTTAAGAAACAAAAACCTGTAGAAATATATGTAATGACATTTGTTAAATATATAGCTGAAAGATGAAAACAAAGTGAAACTTTAAAAAATGTGCACCTGACCTCTAAACACGTGCATATATTTTAAGTTTAACTAAAAACGTTTTGTCAAACAATATGTTAACATTCCACGATTGTATATTCTAGAGTAAAATTTTATCCTCAAACAATTTAAAGACTCCATAATGTTAATCATTCATTAACACACTTACATTGAAAAGTAGAAAATCCTCTTTGTAGATCTCCGAGGGACACCGCGGATAACAAAAGAGCTTAGGGGGTATTGATCCCTAAATTAACTCTGGCCAAATTGATCTTAAACCTATTTATATCATTAACATCTTGTGCCTGCTTTTACATAATTTTCCAATCTATTAAAATATTTTATTTTTTAACCTTTTAAATTATAATTATAAACCAATATTACAAATGTTTTAGCATAGAACAGGTGATAAATTTTATTAAGTAAATAAGTTCTGTTATATTTTTTAAGTATACAGAATTGTTTGTCTCAAGTTTTCTATAAGCTGTCCTTCAAAAACACAAAATATTGCTTTTTATGTAGTCGTGAAAACGCAATTTTCCACATTGAAAAATATGCAAATATAACAATAAATTTGGACGTCTTGCATATCGTAATGTAAGGAATGATTTCTGACAGTCCATGGTATTATTTTTAAATTTATTTAATCAACAATAAAATCAAACTTTAATAGGCTAATTTATGAATAAGAGTAATTGACAAAAATGTATGTACCGGTGGGATAAATTCACTAGACGAAGTCTAGGCAGTGCATTCTTGCGGAAACGAGGCAAACTATTTTAGACTTTTTTTCCCCCATGGCTGGCTCCTTGCAGCGAATGGAGGGAGGTGTAGGACAATGTGGTCAGTATCGTGTCTGCTTGTTTGGGGGTGGGGAAGGCGGAGACGAGGGACGATAATGCTGTGTTGCCAGATAATACTTTGTTACAAGATTAAGTTTCCCTTTCTGGCAGCACAGCTGAACGGCAAAGACGATGTTCTCCCAGACAAATTAAGAGCAGTTTCGTAAGGTGTGCGGAAACACCTGTTTACGTTACCTGTAGAGAGCTGCATAGAGGCAACACAGTCGAAACTATGGTCTATTATAAAATTATAAGCAGAAAGCTAAAACAGAAACATGCGTTTCTCAGTTTATCGCTGGATACAATGTTGCTGTTCTTTAAAATAAGTAGCGAAATCAAGGTGAAAGTATGGCACCGAAGTATTTATTAGCACAACCACACACTTCATAAATTCACAAACAGCCTTAAGCTAAACTCTTTCATGTTTTTATATGTAGAGAAATAATGCCAGAATTTACATTTTGCAAATGAAGTGAATGAAATCATTAGGAAGTTTGTAATGAAATAGTTTGGAATCTATGATCATGCTATTATCTTTAAACACCTGACCATTTGAAAAGCAGAGATAACTTATTTAAAAAAAAAAACTAGAGTAATGTCCACACAATTCAAACGAATAGAAGATGATCATTATCTGTATTCAGAGGAACAACAATATACATATGGGTCATTCCATGTGAAATCATCTAGGGGCTGAAGCTACACCATTTTTAATTTTAATAAAAATTTGTTAATTTTACCCTTTTATCAAGATGAAAGAAAAACATTAATTTAGATTTTTACCTACAAGTGGATGATGGCAGCTATTTTTCATACACACTGGAAGCAAATTTCACAGATTTCAGAGGTGTATGCAACTAGCGTAACTTTTTTAATAATTAAGATATTGTGAATTTTTTAGTGTGATTTATAAGCTTACACAGAATACTATTGCACTGTATATTTATATTGTAAAATGCATTTAGTATTTTAAAAATGGTGGTCATCTGCTTTCAGCATTCAGATGGCTATTTTACCCCACCTTATACCCCATCCTGCTTCACAAAAGTTGCATTCAGAGATCTGATATTTTGTTTACTTAGTGCCAACATGTAGAACAGTGTGCAACATCAAAGTTATCTGGGCTGAAGAATTCCTTCTTAGAAAAAATAGTCTCCAACTTGGGAAAAAATGAAAATTTGCTGTTTTCGAAGCCAAAAAATGTTATGTGGTGGACAAAATAAAATTTTGAGGTTTTTATGATACATACTCTTGATGAATAGATATAGGGCACATGTTGTCCCATTCTGTTATTTTCACCAAGTTGAGTGCACTGACATTAAAAAAAAGTATATTTTTCATTTAATATGTTGTGCATTATATAATCCCACTTCATTCTGAATGTCATTAACATTAGGGAGACAAGGGATACTAAGTGTAAATACACTGTTTGGGCAGTGCAATGTAAAAAAAATATCACAATTTTGCAACTACATAAATAAATGTTTACCTACTGTGCTGTAATTTGAAAACTATAGACATTTTAACTTGAAAAATCAAAGACAAAGTTCACGAGGAGAAGTTTTAAATCATGTTATTACATGTAATAGTAACCACTCTGAATTGTCCAAAAGTCTGAAGATTATGCAACTATTACCTGAGCTTGCATCCTACAGATAAGCACATGATTAGACGCATCCTGCCTGGAACGTCCTAGTGGGATGTTTTGTATTCAATTCAAGTGACAATGGAGTGTTCTGTTGGCTAATTTTTTAAGGATGAGTGTCATAAAGTTGTTTACTCTAGATCAACAGAGTTAGCAATTGAAAGCGACACAATTGATGAAGTAAAAACTTTAATTAAACTTAGAACAGGTGTGAATGAAGTTGTAAATATCTGTACCATACCATTACAAGAAATATGTTGAAAAGTTCTTTTATTTGTATGGTATGTGTCATGCACAAGAAACATATTTTGAAGTCCTAAGAGATATCACTATGCAGCTGTCTACTAAATATGAACATCTGTAACTTATACCAGGTAAGGCTGTATGTGCTTGCTGTTTTCAAAACTTGAATAAAACTGTGCACCCTGTTTTCAAAATTTGAATAAAACAGTAGAATTAAAGTTTGACACATAATAACACAACAGTGATGGTAATTTTGAGCCAGATTGCAATGTTGTAGAATCGGTTAACCACATGTACTGCTCTGGATGAATCTTCTATTCGTTTACAAAGGATTCCTCAGTGTAAAAGAAGATAAAGAATGGAGCAAAATATTGATATCCTGTCATGTAAAATTATAAGAAAATTAGAAACTTTTATCTAATTTTTCAATAATTCTAGTAACCATGAAGAAATCTCCAAATCATTTAGGATACCTTGAATTAATAGACGAGTTAAAGGAGAAATTCGCATAAACAGATTTTTACAAGAGTGATGGAAGTATGCAGAATCATACCTGGTTTAAACGACTGTGTAACAGTCAGGTCTCCAAGTGGAGCGAAGAAAAAAGAACTAAAATATCTAATACTCTTTAATTTTATTAAAGCTTATTTGAAATTCAAAGAAACTCATCCATGTATAAATATAGGGTTTACAAATTTTGCTTCATCAAATTTTGCTTTCATCGTCACTGGCACCATCTAGCATGCAACACTTGGGCCAAGTGTTGCATGCTAGATGGTGCCAGTGGCACACATTCTGCATTTGTGTGCCTACAGCACCAAAATGTGAAATTGTTGGCAGTTACAATGAGTAATATGTCATACAAAGATTTAATGAAAAGGATTGTTTATGATTCTTCAAAAGAAAGTTGTATGATTTCACAATATCATATATGTTCTGGAGTTGATGTATTGGATGGAATCATCTGTGAGGAAGATGAGCTACTGAGTGAAATGAAGTACAAACAATGGTTGTCAAACTGATCTCTGTGAGCTTGCCACCTTAGTGAAATAATGGCAAAGTTTTTGATTGATCTTAGGGAAAAGTTGATAAAATTAAAAACCCATCACTTTATTGCAAAACGTCAGTCTGAATTTCTGAAATAAAAAAAAAAGATATTACTTCTGCTGAGTTTATAATTTTGAGTTATTTATCAGAAAACTATATTTTTGTGATGCAATATGTACAGTCATTTCATTGGGTTAACGTACAAACCACATTACACCCACTTGTTGTATATTACAAGGAAAGTGATTCCACAAAGTGTGAAATCTTGTGTTGTTAGCGACTATTTTACACAAAACACTGTAGTTCACACCTTTCAGAATGTTCAGCTTCAACATTTGAAAGCCAGATTTCCTAACTTGGCAAAAGTATGTTATTTTAGTGAAGGCTCAGCTGCTCAATACAAATACAAAACAAAAAAAATTTTTTTAAGCTGGCTTATCACAAAAACGATTTCAGTCTGTCTGCTGAATGGCATTTTTTGCCACATCACATGGCGAAAGTCAGTGTGTCTGGTGCTGCACGTATGCTGAAGAGCCAAAAAACTTGTACAACTGCCTAATATCGTGTAGGGCCCCCGCGAGCACGTAGAAGTGCCGCAAGACGATGTGGCATAGACTCTACTAATGTCTGAAGGTATGCAGGAGGCATTTCACACCAGCAGGGCAGTCCACAAATCCATAGGAGTGCGAGGCGGTGGAGATCTCTCCTGAACAGCACGTTGCAGGGCATCCCAGATATGCTCAATAATGTTCATGTCTGGTGATTTAGGTGGCCAATGGAAGTGTCCAAAGTCAGAAGAGTGTTTCTGGAGTCACTCTGTAGCAACTCTCGATGTGTGGGGTGTCGCATTGTCCTGCTGGAATTGTCCACGTCCGTCGGAATACACAATGGACATGAATGGGTGCAGGTGATCGGACAGGATGCTTACTTATCTGTCACCTGTTGGGGTCGTATCTTAACGTATCAGGGGTCCCATTTCACGCCCCATACCATGACAAAGCCTCTACCAGCTTGAACAGTACCCTGTTGACGTGTAGGGTCCATGGATTCATGAGGATGTCTCCATACCCATACCCGTACACGTCCATCCGTCCGATACAATTGGAAACGAGACTCGTCAGACCAGGCAATGTGTTTCCAGTCATCAACATTCCAATAGCAGTGTTAGCAGGCCCAGGCAAAACGTAAAACTTTGCGTCATGCAGTCAACAACGGTACACGAGTGGGCCTTCGGCTCCGAAAGCCCATATCAATGATGGTTCGTTGAATAGTTTGCACGCTGGCGCTTGTTGATGCCCCAGCATATAAATCTGCGCCAATTTGAGAAAGGGTTGCACGTCTGTCACATTTGATGAGTCTCGTCGGTCGTCGTTTGTCCCATTCGTTCACGATCTTTTTCTGGCCCAGCTATGTCAAAGATTTGATGTTTTATGTTGTCTTGTATAGGCGCCGCCGACTGCATCGCGTTACTATGATTGGTTCCATACCTCTGTTATTTGCATACCCACGCCTATACCAGTTTTTTTGGCTCTCCAGTGTACATTTAAATGTCTTGTGACAAAGGCTAGTTTACAAATAACCACTGAAAACCACATTGTATCGCCACAAAAAATGTTCAAATTTTGTTTAATCACAATTTTTGGAAAAATATATTTCTTTGTCTCATCAGAAGATATTGCTTATGAAGAGAAGTTTCTTGAAAGACGATTTCAAGAAGTTGAAACCATTCCCAATACAAGACAGTATCGTGGATTTGGTTCCAGTAGATCAAGATGATCTTGTCTATCAATACTCATCACAGAACTATTTAGTGGTACCAATGACCAAACCACAAGCTGTTTTGCCAGAACTGAACGATTACGTGTGTGTTATTTATGACAGTGACTGGTAGAATTTGATATGTTACAGGCAAAGAAACTGTGGAGGGAGAAGAAGAGTGAATGTCATATTTTTTCATCCTAAAAGCCCAAGCACTCACTTCAAACTTAGAAAGGAATTGGTATGGGTGAAACAAGTCAATATTTTTAGAATGTTGCCACCACTTGATGTAGTACCTTACAATGGAAAAATGCACAACATAAGCAACAAACTGAATGAAATGTGATCAGTGATTTTCATAGAGAAAATGGCGCAGTAACATTGCTGTATAAACATGGAATTTGTAAATATTAGTATAAGTGTACAAACAGTGACTGTAAATTAGAGTGAAAATTGAATCGTGAATGTACATAAAGACCGTAATTTAGACAGTAAAATTTGACTGGTATCACTGCTAGAATGAATTAACTTGGGCAGTGATTAGGTATTTGTTATGCGTAAAGCTGTTTTTGATATTACTTGCCAGCACGATGTAAACTTATATTGGCACACTCTTCAACAAAAGCAATGGTAATTTACATTTGCATTCCTTTGACACACTTTGATTAATCACATTCTGAATGTAGTGGGATTATACAAGATGTGCGGAAACTACCTCTCGAAATACAAACCACAGTACCTATGGGCGAACAGAAACATACTCTAGTCCCAAAGTGTGCAGAAAGGCCATTTAGTATATTAAAATTGACGTTTAATTTAGGCAAATGACGCCGGTTGTCCGCAGCCGTATGTACTTGCGTGCATTGCACGTTGCATGACACAAAGGCAATCTGCGGTGACGCCTGTATGTGGGACAGTGGCAACACATTTGACCGAGACGCGGCGTCGAGTGCCACATGCATCAGTTCGCCTTCGTGTCATGCAACTTGTATTCCACGCAGGTACATACGGTTGCGGACACCAGGCGTTGTTTGCCGAAATTCAACATCAATTTTATCATACTAAATGGCCTATTCAAACACTTTGTGACTAGTTTTTCTTGTTTCTTGGTTTGAATTTCGACAGGTAGTTTCTGAACAAATTGTATAATGCACAATAGATTACATTTAAAAATCGACTTCTTCAAAGGTCTGTATACTCAACATGGGTGAATATAACAGAATGGTACAACTTGTGCCCTATGGCTATTCATCAAGAGTATCTTTCATAAAAAAACTCTTTTTTTTTTGTCTCCCACATTACTTTTTTTTTGGCTGCGAAAACAGCAAATTTTCATTTTTTCCTGAGTTGGAGACTATTTTTTCTAAGAAGGAAGTTTTCAACCCAGATAACTTTGATGCAGGATGGGGTATAAGGTGGGGGTAAAACAGCTATCTTAATAATGAAAGCAGATGGCCGCCATTTTAAAAATACAAAATGTATTTTATAATATAAATATACAGTGCAATAATATTCTATGTGAGCTTCTAAATCACACTAAAAAATCCACAATATCTGAATTATTAAAAAAGTTACGCTAGTAACTGTGAAATCTGTGAAATTTGCTTGAATAGCTGCCATCATCCACTTGTAGGTAAAAATTTTAATTACATTTTTTTTCTTTCACCTTAAGGATAGGGTAACATTAACAAATATTTATCAAAATAAACAATTGTGCAGCTGCAATTATTTTTTTAAATTTGATTTCATATGGAATGATACTTTATTTTTAAAAAAAACTGTTCGGAGTTGCATGTTTAGTACCTGTGGCAATGCAATGATGTCTTACCAGATGAACTATTAAAATATATATATTTAATAAATACTAATCTTAAAAAAATGAATCTTTCCTTAAACAAGTGTAAGTATATTAGAATATTATGATTACAGCATTAATGATTTTAGAAGTATAACAATCACTATTAATACTTGCGAGTTAAATTACAACACTTGACTTCAACTTAGATCATTTAAATGCTTTCTTTATTTTGGAATGAGTCAAATGTGCATTCGGAAGTGTATGTTGCACAGTACGAAACTACATTCGTGTTGTTCCTGTAACCGTTATTGTAGCCATACAACTCTCAGTGCAGTATAGTTTTTTTATATACAATGGCTGTTATTTTGTATGTGTTGTGCTCTCAGCTGTGCTGTGGCGTGACCGTGACGTCAGCAATTGCTTGTCATTTCTTCCGAAATATGAAAGCGCCTTACCTGTTACTTACTGTGAAATGGCTTGAAATTATCACCTGTTTGCAACAAAACACTACTTCTAACTAATGAAATTCACCAAATATTTCTTATATAAAAGTACTCTATTAAGTTATAGAACTAATAAAAAAAATCACTTATTTACTTTTGTTAGTCTATTAACGAATAAAGGAAATTCCCACACACATAAAATAGACTATCCCTAACTGTAAACCAGCGTTTTATACAAAGAACACTATAAAAAAGACAGCAGACAATTTTCAAATATTGAGAATAAAAAACACGTATAAAACGAGCGCTAATTTAGAAATTAAAAAAGAAGGGGGCACATTTATATTGAATTGAGAAACACGTTGTTAGTAGTCATGCGTTTCCTTAAAGAACCATCTTCCTTACTACTTTCCACGCCTACTCATCCACAAGTTTGTAGCTGGTAACAATTTGCAAAATAAAATTCAAGTATTTTAATGCTGTACAATATGTTATATTTGCATATTAAAAGAACACACATACATAAATGAGCATGTGATCCCTTTGCCTCCCCCTTCTCAAAATTCGTGCCTGAAATTAATTTTGTCTTCATATTTAAAGGAAAATGGGAGTGATTGTAACCAACAACGAATAGTAAAAAATTCTGCCAACACGTATTTTGCAAGTTGGTCAGGCACACAAGGTAAATATTTAATTCCTTGCACAAATTAAACCAGAAAATTCATTGTGACAACGGTTTATCTTATTGAGCCTTTTTTTTAAGTCAATTTTTTTGTTTTCAACAAACTTGGTCGTTATTATTTAAATTCCTCGTTTTTGTGAAAGTAATTTATAAGAATAGAACAATCCTATATGTTAGAATTAATAAAACGGTAAAGTATACTTTATTTTTTACCTACAGAAATGGAAATTCCAACTACAGAGTTCGGAATACAAAAAAAGTCAATAAAAAACTTCTTTTAATAATGAATAGTATAACAACACCATTACAAGTAAACCGTTAAAACTAACACATTAACACTGACTCAAAAGAAGCTGCATTAAAATAAAAATATATGGGAATATGGCAATTTTACAATTTCAACTCAGTAAAGTAACCAGTTTCTTTACAAGCAGGCAATGTACAAAAAAACATACATGTTACACCAAAGAAAAAATATTATTTGAATGGAAAATTATATTTTTTAACAGAGCCAGAATTTTGTATCGTCGTTCAGTTAAAATTATCTTCAAAGAAGATAATGTACAGATCATCATACAAGTTATATCAAAGGAAATATGTACTGTTATTCAATTTAAAAATGTTTAAACAAGGTAACGTATGCTAATACATCAAACAAACAACATGAAATGAAACTATATTATTCCAAAGAAAATAATTTCATTGAAACTGTTCAAGAAAAATATACTATAATTCAATTTAAAACAACAAAAATACAGTGCCTTGAAGTGTCTAAATGCCAGCGACATGACTTGGTATTTTTCCCTTTTTATTCAAGGATGCTATAATGTGCCAAGGTTTGCGAAATTTTCATGTCCCTCAGAATGCGACTGTCTGCTATTTCAGGCAGTAGGTAACACACAAAAAAATCTTAGAAGTTTTGGATGTAGTATTTTTACCTCAGAACATTCTGTCTGACCTTTCTCGTAGTATTTGGATTCTACTATTAATAAACCAAATTAGATCACAATATTGTCTACCACTAAGCATAATCTTCCCATGGATTTAAACTCAGTACTTATGGGTTATCTTTATAGTTTCAAGGCTACATTTTCGTAATGTACACACATTTTGCCGGTTTTCGCTGCTTCTGAGATTTTTGTCTTTTCGGCGGATGTCGGACATTTTATCTCTGTTACACTGACCTCAATGTTAAGAACCGCCCAAATCTCTTCGCTTCACTTCGTTACACTGAAATACAGTAGCGTTAATATCTTAACTAACTTATTGCGAACACTGTATGATACGAGTCTATCGTGAATAATGAGCGTGTAAGCTCGAGTATTTGGAGGAATGTTGACATTTGCTGTTATTTCAATACACAAATTAATAACACTATTATTTGTAGAATCGTTTTGCTTACTGACATCAAAAACTAATAAGAGCTTTACTTCTATATATTTCAGGGTCTATAATTGGCTCACTACTTTTGGAATAATGTCTCTTGGAACTGTCTATACATGTCGTAACAAATGAGAAACTCGCCATTTGCAAAATCTGTGTTTCTATTTGTGTAGGGAAGTGCTTCGCTGTTTAAAAATAGCTTAATAATTTTTAACTCTGCAATAATTAAAAAATTACCTATCTGCTCTTTACTATTTCGACTATTTATTTGAAAACTTA
This sequence comes from Clitarchus hookeri, assembly GCA_002778355.1. NCBI lineage: Eukaryota > Metazoa > Arthropoda > Insecta > Phasmatodea > Phasmatidae > Clitarchus > Clitarchus hookeri. Next base: position 817,481 of record NQII01000071.1, on the reverse strand, counting down.
TGACTTGTCTAGGGTTTTCATTTGAAAAACATTATTTTACATTCCTAACCACGTTTTCAGATGGTGTTAATGATGGGCAAGTTTCCAAACTCCACGACCTACATACAAGATCTAAATATGTTGAGCATATATTATGTATTCTTATTGTTTAGGCTATAAATAAAGGTAAAGTGTATAAATTATTTCTGTGTTATTCATTTATCTAAACCTACGATAATATTAGGTTCGCTTTCATACACTTCCATTTAATCACAGCAAATACTGATTGTCGCATGCAGAAAAGAGATTCTTCTTGCTATCACATCTTTGAAAATATGGTTTGCGCTTTTTGTGTGATAATATGCTTAATATTTTGCAGACAACTAGTTTTGTGTTGATGTGCATTGCAACTTTTAGTTGGTCGTAATTTCAGAATCGTTTAAGATACAGGTACCAAATTTGTAACATCACCACCACCGCCGCCCTTGTTACATGATGGTGTAATATGTGATTGTGCTGGTACCTATAACTATTTTTCATTTACATATTATGTATTATATCCATTTTCAACAGCGTGTAGCAGCATTGACCTCTTATCGTTCCCCACACACTTCGCGATGGCAATTTTTCGCCTAAAATAGTGTACCATGCTCGATGCTCATATAATTTTTTTATGCATAGGACAGTTTCATATATTTTACACATAATATTTCACCGATCCTTGCATTGGGTTGTCTGTGTTTATTTATATTAACACATGCATGTTTTAATGTAACCCTTGGCTATGTATGACATTTTAACATTGCAATTATATATGTATTTATTTTGTCATTCTATGTTTGGTTGTTTAGGGTTACCCATGTTAGCGATGACTCAAGCTGCTGACCCTTGTGTAGGACTGACGATCGTTTATATTATCGTAGAAGTATTTTTACAGCTACGACTATGTGCATCGTGCATGCATCACATTTTTATGTATCTTGCTTTTTGCATATCGCAGTTTTGTTGTAATTTATCCATGCTTAATTTTATTTATGTATACGTTTTCACATTTATTTATCGAGTCTTGATGTTATTGGTCGGTTAAGGGAGGCTAGCTGTCGCTAAGGGGGGGGGGGAAATTGAGTTGGTAGACACTACAGTCATGTGACAAGGGTGGTGTTGGTAGTGGTGATGATGTTACATATTTGGTACCTGTATCTTAAACAATTCAGAAATTACTACAAACTATGCTTATAAGTAAACATATGGCATAAATGACCTTGTGATAATTTTAGTTGTCGGGGGTGATGCCTGTGTTATGAATTTGGTGACTATCTTAAACGGTTTGGAAATTATGGGCAACTATGCTTATAAGTATGCATAGGGTGCAAGAGCATCAAACAAGGTATTTGAATTCAGGAAGACTCGGAGAAACCCCTCGCTTGGAATGCGAATTCGGGAAGACTCGGAGTAAACCCCCTGGCTTGGAATGCCAGTTGGGGCGTCCTGGCAGGGGCGAGACCCTTTCGAGAGCCTCGTGTAGCCAATCAGAGATATGAGGCCCTTTCGAGAGCCTCTCGTACCTTCGGAGAAAACCGCCTCACTTGGAATACTAGAGCATGAAGTAGGGGAACAAGATGACTGTTGGTACTGGCTACCAGAATGGCCACTGTTGGTACCGGCAGCCAAATGGATGACATCCTCTGATAAAACAGGAATGTAAGAGCATGAGTTAGGGACATCTGGTAGGAATGTGAGAGAATGAAGTATGGACCACGATTGACGATGTTGGCCAGGAATGTAAGAGCATGAAGTAGGGACGTTTGGTAGGAATGCAAGAGCATGAAGTATCGACATATTGTAGGAAGGACTGTAAGAGCATGCATCTCCAGGGCGTCAGGTGAAAGGATGCTAGAAGGAATATGAGAAAAACCAAAGTGGAATGGTGGGGAATGAGGGGGGGCAATGAACACGAACATTCTTCAGCCAAAATGGATGGTGCTGGCGTGGAATGATAGAGCCTTGTAACTGATTGAACATTCCGGCTGATATTGCACAATTTTCAGGCGGATTCATTTTGCAAGATTTTTTTTTAGGGAAATTCTGGCAAATTTTGCTATTTTTGCACGGAAAAAGGAAATTCCGAGGGGGGAAAGGGAAAACCAAGATGGCCGCAGCTCGTCCCCCGCCTCCTCTGCATTCAATTTTTAATTTCTAACAACTACCGCCTGGGTTTATTAGTTATCTAAAATTATCAATGTGATTCCAATCAGACATTATACATGTGTTAGCCTCCTTTGTGATCAAAGGGAGAAATTTTTTTTTATTGTAGACGTAATTCTAATATCTCGAGTTTGATAAAATTCCATCACCGTTCTGTTAGTAGGTAATTCTGTCTATGAGATGATTAAACCATTGCGAATTATTCCCATAGTTACGTGGTTAGTTCCATTTGCTGCTGTTTTTTTCCCCATGTGCCTCTGAACCGCAAATACGATTTTGACGGCAATGTGTATGCAACGTGATTTTGAATAGGGATTCTTATTTCATATGTATGGCCCAGCGTAAATATGTCTCATACTTGTATATCCATTTTAATTATGGGAGTCTTCATAAATTACGGATTGTTCAACATTAAGTACGTCTTTCATGATTATTCACTTTATAATCCAGTTCACGTAAAAAAAAGTTTTGTTGAGTGTTGACCGTGTAGGCTTCCTATTGTTACCGGCAGACGTCTGTGCACGTGAGTCCCCACCTACTCCTTAGACTGCGGCTCGGTACGCACTGGTCTAACTGAGCAGCAAGATACGCACAGACATAAAAAAATTTGGTATTTTGTCTTGAGTAACAGAAAATGCAAAACCGGACACAGATTTTTTTTTCTGGTGACAACAGATAGCAATATTCTTGGGTTATAGTGGTTGCTGGATGATTTCTTTACATTTTGTGTGTGCTGTTCGATATAAGTCAATTTCTTTTCTGTTAAAATATATGCAAAACTATCGAATTAAAATCATGTTAGATAGGTGGAATGTTTTCTGTGGTTTGATGCATTAACTGATTACTTTTTCCTTTTCCACATTTTCATCATATGAAGACAAAATAAATGTATTACAAACTCTTTCGCCTTTAAAATAGGAAGTGGGGATATAAATATTTGATGTGAAGATTTACTGCGTGGCGTAAGAAATGTAGCGACGGGAAATGCATTACTCAAGACAGTATTTGTTCATAAAGTTTACAAACATTGAGGGGCTTGAAACAGCATAATGTTAAGCCAACTTGAATACATTTTACAGCATAGCAGTTTCTACTTCAAAAAAAAAAAAAAAAAATGCAAATAATAACGTACAAAGTCATAACAGAGCTGTCGTGTATCTAGCCAATGAAAAATGTAATTTTGTAGCATATCCATAGTTGTTGGCACAAACTTTTTGATGGTGTAGAATTCTTGAATTGTCTCGTTGAAATCATCAATCGCAATACAACCTTTAGTTTGGGGACTGCAAATGAAATTGTAATAAAGATAAATAAATGTATTACACCTTTAGTTATAATCATGTTTAATTAAATGACATGATAATATTTAGTGTAATCACTACTGGACAATAACACAAAATAAAACTAAAGGAACGATAAAAAAAATTTTTTTTGTTCAGAGAAAAGTGTGATGTATGAGTTCAAGCTAAACTATAAATGTTTTAAATCAATGTTCTAATCTTTGCCCGTAATAGCTGCATTTAATTTAAGAATCCCAACCAACATGGCAGCGAAACACACAATGTGGAACAAATAATTAATATATTATTTAAATCGTATCTTGAAAATTAGGGTATCTCCAATGAAATAAGCTGCTTTCTGTTCACTTTAAATAAGTTCTTATAACCACTTAGTGTTCTGGTTGACCTATTGGCTACCCTCTGTGGCACAGTTGGTCGAGTGTTGAGCGTGAGTGGTTCCGGTTTCGAATCCCGGGTAGGACAAGGGTGTGATTTATGCTCATCCATAGGGGTCACCCTTTCATGGTAAATGTCACTTCCAATAGAAAAACTACGAAAACAAAGTTGTCACTGAATAAAACAAAATTAATGCTGTAAATCTGGAAATATTATTGAATTTTTTTTGTACTTTTACCAGTAAAACCTTGGAAACTAGTAACCAAAAGAATACTAGCTTTTCCTTTAATAAATACATTAACCTACTAAGTGGACTTGCAAGATATGGATTTTTAATATTACAGTTATGCTTGTATTTAAGTTACATTAATAAATAGTGAATCTAAATTTATGTATAATAGGCTTTCGAAAATACATTTAATTATACCACAGCTTTAATACAAATATTATATTTAAAGAAGTTACAGATATCTTGCAAGTCCATTTAGTAGGTTAATGTATTTATTGAAGGAAAAGCTAGTATTCTTTTGGTTACTAGTTTCCAAGGTTTTAAGTGTTTTTTAATTTGAACACCTAGGCGAATGTAGATCACAATTTCACAAACTACTGTTAAACATGGCAAGAATGCTTACACGCAGATTAATTAGGTGGGATTTGTGAAGTAGGTGGACATAATGCTGTATAGTGTAATATGTTATAGCAGTGGCATTGTTTAATTTTTGTTATTTTACAAAATTTGTGTGTAAGCTTACTTTATACTGCGGACCAGTCCGCTATGAGTAAAAACACTCATTTTCCCGACTTTGAGCAAATAAAGCTATAAAATGTTTCTATAGTTTCAAAAGAAAAGCACTGGTCCAAAATTACTGTTTTGTTATACTTTGTTAAAATTTACGCATAAATGAATTTACGGGAAATTGCACCGAGTGTTAAAACCTAAGTACTATTTCAGTTGTATAATTTATATATGTGGTCGTATATGAATATAATGGGCAAGTGCTGTTTTGTAACACTGTGGATAACTTTTCTGTACCTCTGCGAACGTCATTCGTTCTCCATTGACTTACATATAACTGAGCCTACCGTAACTGATGTTTGTGAAATCGCAGATAGCACAGCCAGACCTGCGCGCACATCTCTTCCACCCTTGCTCCCCTTACTCTGCTTCCCAGTATTCAAACATGCACAGACGTCTGCCAGCTACATTAATGAAACTGCACATTTAGGTTTGTTTTTGCTTCTTTTTATAGGGAACCCACTACCTTCACAACGTGCTTAGGAAACATGTGTACAAACTCGGGCACGTGATTCGTGACCGGAAAAGAGGAAGATTGATATTGGACACCCATGGTCCATCGCAAATAATAAGGGCTATAGAAGCCCTTAAAGGCGGGGAGTGACAAGCATATTACATGCGATATTATGCAAAGTACTTGTGTTAAAGGAACACAAATTGGTACACGGATTAATTAAACCAAGATATTGGATTAAAGGAAGGTATGGTACGTCGTACATGCCCCCAACAAGTAAATAATAGGGGTTGACACCCTTTTATTGCATGCAACATTTACACCGTGAGGTTAAATTGATTGTGTATACAATCTGATGAAACAGGACAAAGTAATTAGCAAACAAGGTCCCCTAGTTGCAACTCTCTAGGACCCATAGTTTCCAATCGCAAACTACATGTTCAGTAGTAGCAATACCATGGCCTGGTGAATAGTGATAAAGACGTAGTGGGCCCATTAGCGTGACTGTGTACTAATGTGTGTAAACACATGTACATTAAATGATGTAGCAATGCGTTATCGGTACTGAAGGCACCACCTGACAGCACAATAGAACACACACTGCAATCATTTGCGGTTATGCATGTGGCAGTATCACAACCAATTTCACAACAAATGTTCGAAATATGCTGCTCCAGTGTCATTGCAGTAGTTCATATGGTGTATTAGAAACTGGCGGATGCGTTGAGAAAAAACCCTGGTGTGTCTCGCACTTTATCGCAGGCAACCATGACACTCTCTAACAGGACCTCTTCAGATGCCATGGGTGTCACATACACACACGCCTTAAGAAATTCTCACAGCCAGAAGTCTAATGGCTTGAGGTAAGGGGAGCGTGGTGGCCAAGCATGAGGCCTGTCCTATCCAGCGAGCAAAATACTTTGTGTTGAGGTGGTTATGCACAATCTTGGTGAAATGGGGTGGTGCACCGTCGTGTTGCAGCCACATCCATTCTATGATGGCGAGCAGAACACCCTCCAGTAACTGTAGCAATATGAACTGCGGGAAATCATAATATTTAAATCCTGACTCACGTTTCGGCAGCAGGTATGGGCCAATAACAGTATCCCCCACTATGACGGCCCAAATGTTTATGGCAAAACGGTGCTGGTAGCCTCTCGTTACAGTTGAATGTGGTTTGGAGTCCCACATGTGGACATTTATACTGTTACAAAAGCCTTCCTGTATGAATGTGGCTTCGTCTGAGAACATTACAACCGCCGAGAAATCAGGATCAATTTCACATTCCTGCATGACCACCGACAAAATCCTAGCCGAGGGGCATCTGCTGGACCCAGTGCTTGTACCGTACGCACATGGTATGGTCGCAGCAGCTGTTCATGGAGAACACATACTGTGCCATTGATGCATCCATTCTCCGCGTGATCGCTCGTCAAAGTTTTTTCTGCTATATTCTCTAAGACCGTCTCTTCATATTGCGGAGTGCAGTCGGTTTTCGTTCGACCAGGTCTACACCGACGCTGAAACGTGCCTGTTTTCCATAGTCGAATGTCTGGTGGTTCGGCTGACGTCGTGCAGGGTATCTTTGGCTGTACAAACATGCAGCTGCCCTGTCATTGCCTCTCACTTCACCATACACCAAGACCATGTCCGTCATTTCAGAATTTGTATACTCTTCCATGTTCATGTCTGCAGCACCTAGTGAACCGCAGCAGTGACAGGCTGAGAATAACAGGCCGCTCGGGCAGACGGCTGGTTAACTACACTGCTTAGGAGGGGGGGAAAGGGGAACTGGCTGTAATGTGTAACATCGAGCATCATACCACCAATATGTGTTTACCACCGGGTGCAGGACGTGTTTTCTACTCACTGAGCCATAGTCTTGCTACCCCCATACCCTTCATTTGTGTTTTACATGGAAACGGTGGGCCCTAGAGAGTTGCTAATTATGACGTTCTACTTCATCTGATGGTATCCACAATCAACCTTCACTGTGTAAATGTTGCATGCAATCAAAGGGTGCCAACCCCTATTATTTACATAATGGGAATGTGTACGACGTACCATACCATCCTTTTATCCAATATCTTGGTTTACTTAATCCGTATGCCAATTTGTGTTCCTCTAATGCAAGTACTTTGCATAATATCCCATTAATATGCTTGTCGCTCTCCACGTTTAAATGCTTCTACAACTCTAATAATTTAAGATGGACCATTGGTGTCCTATATCAATTTTCCTCTTTTCCGGTCATGAATCACGTGCCCAAGTTTGTACACATGTTTGTGTTTCGATAAAGGTTTAATGATTGTATTTTGCGTACGTACACGATAAACAATACCTATTTTAAGTAACTTTTGGAACATTTGCTTTCCTTTTAATAATATTTTATTATTCGACTTTTTAAGATTTAAACACACTGCTATTTCATCATTTCTAAAGTTAACAAGCTTTCCATTTTTGTCAACTAAACTCACGACAATTTCATGAACACGTTTAACCAGAAGGTAATATAAAGTGCTATTATAACTGGTCCATCTTCTTGTGGTAAAATGTGTGTAATGTCACTGTTGGAACATCCAAACAGACAGTGAAAAATCCTGTATCACAGTCACCCCTTCCCCCCTCCTCCAATTGGCCAAAGTCACCCCAGCTTTCAGATCATTTAAAACAATATTATATATGCAGTTGACTTAATGAATTATTTCCCGTACTCTAAAAATTATAATATTGTTCCTCTACAAGATGCTTTAACCAAATTGGATTTTCATGTTTGGAGTGAGTCTCAGGGGGATATAAAGAAGCATTTTAGTATGGGACATTCTAATGTGGATTACTTTTATCTCTTGCAGAATTATGCCAGGATTCAAAACATAATTTACATGATAATGCAAACATGTTAGTAATTTTAAGTTAAATAATTTACATCTAATGCATGTATACATTAACGGTGATGACAATTAGCAAATTTAAGGAAATGGGGTTTTACTTTTGGTGAGAGAAATGCGGATTCATTGTGATAATACCATCGCTTCTGATGCATAAAGTGCTATACAGATATGGAGTGTTTCCAGATTCGGACACAGTAGTATAAACGGTTGCATCACTGTGATTGATTGACAAAAACTTTCAACAGAAATTGTGACTTAAACGGTTATATATTACTTAACCTCGGAGCTCCTGTAAAAGATTCTAATGTGGCAAATAAACAATTTGTTGAAAATTTAAACACAATGACTAGAAGTGGCCAAAAGACAGACGTCAAATAAACATAAAATAATCACAAATGTGTCTTAATTAATTGGGCAGTGTTTATAAAAATAGATCCATCTTTAAAATTATAGTAAATATTTTGGAGGCTATGCTAAATATTGAGAGTAGATAACATACACATTTAGATCAATTATAGTGTGACTAAGCATATTAAAACAACTATTAAATCTAAAATTACAAACAAACTTGAAGAATTGACACACACTGATGAAATTTCTAACAAAACTCTAACTTTAATTACTAAAACAGAGTTACAAGAACAGTGTTACTGTATAAAATCTAAAGTGATCATTGTTCTTGATGATTTTAAGAGACAAATTACAACACAATTGGATGGTGTGATAATAAGATTGATAAATTGGGGGAAAATCAGTCTTAGAATTGTCGCAATTAGAAAACAAACTGAACACACTTTTTCTGTTACTTAGAGCTATAAATATGTAATGCACAAGTGAAAAACATTACACAATGTTTGACTCTAGTTCAGAATGACACAATGTTATTAAAGTAGTGAAGAAATATTTGCTAGTAAAACATTCTCAAATGGAAAATTTTAAATGAGGAAATATTTAAACCAGTTACATCAAGGCTGGAAAATATACATGCAGTCATCAATATAGCAGGTGAGATTAAAGCATAAAATACATTGGAAATCAAACTAATAAAACTTTAAAAAAAGATAGGAAAAAACCACCTTGTAGGCAGTTTGCTTTAACGTGTAAATATTAGACATTAAACAGTATACACACACTTAATATCAATTAATAACACTATTTGACTTATGTTTTTACAATTTACCCTTTTTTCTTACATTAATAACTTACAAACAAATTTTCATACATAATCATTTTACCTATATGTTTTTAACATACTTTTTTATATCTATTAACCTACAAATTTTTTCAATACACAGTATAGTATACCTACTTGATTTAAATAAAAAATCACTATGACATAGTTTGTTGTATTGTCGTTACTAGGCCACCTGAGTTATACAGGGTGGTGGCCAGTAGTTCATTTAGTTAAATTATTGTGGTGCAGACTAAGGGCACCTGAGGTTGCATAAAAAAATACTCGTATTTTCAGTTTTTTAACACACCAGGATTGTATTGATCTGAAGGTCACATAGTTATTTACACACACTGGCGAGACTGAGCCCCCCTACTAGTCATAGGCCTGAAGGGCTGGTGGGCTGAATACTATGCATCGGGGAATATTGTTGAAGGAAGACGTTTCTCTACTTATCTGTGACTGCGGCTTTTGGTGAGTTGTCTTCGTTGGTAGCTGAGGCATGGTGAGTTGGGTGGCCCTGGTTCAGGCCCTCGGACTGGCTCTCGTTGGCGTGCTGTACTAAGTTGGCTTTTTCCTGCGGCTTTGACTGACTCTCTCTGAAGTCCGGGATTGATTTCCCGTGACTTGTACTATCCCTGCGACCCCGGCTGGCGTTCCTGGTTGGAGAGTGCATTCTCCTCGTCCTGCTTCCGGCCCGCGTTTCTGAATTCCTCACTGCGGAAACTGTCACTACGTTTCGGAAATGAACTCGTAAGTTCTCGGTTCTTTTACTGGGTTTGTCTCGGGAATTTACACATGAAGTTTTGGCTGTTCCTGGGTTCTCTCCTCGGTGACGTTACTATTGACTTACTGACTGACTGACTGACGTCGCCATCCGGCGCACGACTACGTCTCTCGGGGAATGGCGCCTCTCAGCATGGAGCTGCCACTCATTTTCGGGAATTTACTCATGTTCTCGGCACTGTTCTCGTCACACGACTGTTTACTCCCGTTTCGGCTTCTCCCATTTCGGTTGCATCTATCTCATCTCACAGCTGTACCGCAGAACAACTCCCGTCTCGGCTGGCGATATCTGCTCCCGAACAACTGACTGCGAACAATTGACTGCCTGGGCCGGGTCAGACTCCGGCCCGGTGATACCACTGCCTCTCACCTAACTGCCTTCTCTGTCTTGCATCGCGGCTACCGAATAACTCCTTGTCAACGACTGATTCTAACTGCTCCGAACGACTGACCACAACTATCTGATCCCAAACCTTGGCTCCTCCCGAATTTAACCCGCCTCCCGATATATTCAAATTGGCTGTCAGCAGTTTCTTCGAGAGCAAAATCGGGAAAGCCCCTGTGTACCTCGCACGTTTTTTGGGTAGGATTTTGTGTCCCGTCAGCTGCGCATGCTCTCAAACTATGGTGGAGGGAGGGGTGCGGCAAGCATCCCGGGGGTTCTTGGGAGCTGTCTCTGCACTAATCTCGTAGGGGGTTCCCTTGATTCTTTCGCCGAGGGCTTATATCAGCTACTTTTCGGGACTTTCCCTATTTTTCTCTCGCTTCGGTTCTTCCCCGCGTATCCTTATATGTCGGGACATCCCCNCCCCGAGGATTATTTTCAGGGTGTGAATACAGCTAAATTTCTACCCTATGTACTCGTCATGCGTCAGTATATACACAATTAAATAAAAGAAAGATTCTCAAAAATTAACTGACGCAAGGCTTTACTTTTACATAAAAAAAATTTGATCAGATATATAGTTTACAAGATTGTTTTACTAATGCATTAAGATTACTACATGGGTAGTATTTTCTAATATTAAATATCTTAATATCTCTGCTACACATAGATTTTAAAATTCTCTTTTGTGTTTTACCTAACGCATACACCAGGAACTCTTGAGACAATTGCGTCATTCACACATTGATATCTGTTTGCATAAGGTGTGGTGCCAAAATCCCATTTAAAATTGTGGACTTCATATGTTTGCAACTGATATATGCTTTCAATTTCTGACTGAAGAACATGCCACGAATATGGTGGCTCAAATGTAAACACTTTTGTTGCATTGTCGTTAGAATATGATAGATTTCTCTTTCACAATAAATGGTTTTGATAAATCGTAAGGGTTTTCAAAGCCTTGACACAGCTGAACTTTTTTTTATGTCTACAACTGCGCAATTTCAGTTGGCGAGTCCGATGTGAAAGAAACATTGCTGTATTCAGGCAAGTCAAACCGTGATGTTAACTATTAGGCCAGTCTTCCATTTTACAGACAGCGTCCACGAAATGTGTGTTTGAGATATGAAAGTATTATTAAGAATTGCTGGTGATCCCAAATTACACTTTTCACACCATATGTAAGAAATAATGTCTGGATCTTCATGAATATTTTCTGGCAAAAATTCATAAACATATTTTATTTCATGTGAGGCGAAATAAATGATGAAAATCTTTAGGTTAAAATCTGTAATGACAACAGGGACTTGCATCTTCTGCAAGCTAATATTGCATAATACGTACGCATCCACCTGGCATTGCAAATCTGGCGCGCTCACTCTCTCCACTAGACGACACTCGCAAAATTCATGCACATGCAGGATGTTGATAATGTTCAATATAAAATTTACTTGTCACGATTATATATATTTGGATTACCTTCTGTTATATGCATTAGTATTAAAAATACTGCTATTCATCCTTCTATAGTCCATTCAAGGTTTCTTCGGATGTTTTAAACGAATCTTTAAAAAGTCACCCTAGGCATAACATGTCAACCTGTTTCTTCAATAACTATTTTTTAATAAATGAACCTTAACTTAGTATATTCTATAACTTGTAATATTTATTTTGTATTAAATACAAATTGAGAACTGTGATAACAGCGATGTGTTGGCAACGGCTAGTAAGAAATAGTTCAAAGTTAAAATATTGTTTTAACCTAGTTTTTTGGTATGCTATTTATAAATTAAACATTTCCTATTGATATATTTGAAGTTTTAGGTAGCACTGAAGGAAACATATTTTATTGTTACATTAAAAAAGATCAGCGCAAATTTCCATGTGTAGACCCTAGTAACATGGGGGTTTTTTTTTTTGCCCAAGGAAGAATTTTCTGTAGGTGGAACGGAGCTTGTTGCTCTCTTTTTTCTCTCTCTCTTCTCTCTCTCCTCTCTCTCTCTCTTCTCTCTCTCCTCTCTCTCCTCTCTCTCCTCTCTCTCCTCTCTCTCTTCTCTCTCTCTCCTCTCTCTCCTATCTCTCTCTTTTCTCTCTGTCTCTCTTTTCTGTCTGTCTCTCTTTTCTCTCTTATCTCTCTCTATTTTCTCCCTCTCTCTCTTTTCTCTCTCCCTCTCTCTTTTCTCTCTCCCTCTCTCTTTTCTCTCTCCCTCTCTCTCTTTTCTCTCTCCCTCTCTCTCTTTTCTCTCTCCCTCTCTCTCTTTTCTCTCTCCCTCTCTCTCTTTTCTCTCTCCCTCTCTCTCTTTTCTCTCTCCCTCTCTCTCTTTTCTCTCTCCCTCTCTCTCTTTTCTCTCTCCCTCTCTCTCTTTTCTCTCTCCCTCTCTCTCTCCCTATCTCTCTCCCCCTCTCCCTCCCTCTCTCCCTCTCTTTTCTCTCTCCCTCTTTCCCTCTCTTCTCTCTCTCCCTCTTTCCCTCTCTTCTCTCTCTCCCTCTTTCCCTCTCTTCTCTCTCTCCCTCTTTCCCTCTCTTCTCTCTCTCCCTCTCTCCCTCTCTTCTCTCTCTCCCTCTCTTCTCTCTCTTCTCTCTCTTCTCTCTCTCCCTCTCTTCTCTCTCTCCCTCTCTTCTCTCTCTCCCTCTCTCTCTCTTCTCTCTCTGGAAGTTTCGCACCGCCTGTAGTAGCAGGAAAATTATACATGTTTTCAATTTTAGCATATTTCACACTTATTACATCAAAAATAATGATTTTTGAATTTGTAATTTACAACTGAGATGAGATTTTATTGATTAAATACTTATCATATATTTAGGTGTAATGGCAGGACTGTTACAAATCCTATGTTGGCAGAAGTGGCGATGCCGACATGACATGGCGTGTTTCTGAACGAAGCGTCAAGTTCGTACTCTTGTTTTTTAACCTACCTAGGCAAGTTACTGTGTTGTGATAAATCTGTTATTCCTTGGCAGGAATAAATGTACTGTAAAGTGCATCATGACCGCTTTGTGAAAGATTGTCGCCATTACTTTATGTTGGACCGGTGTGTGTGTGCGTGATTGCATGTATAGGAAGTGTAAAATTTATACGTTTTAACCATAAACTGTTTTTATGGCGAAATTGTTTGAACTTCACGTCTGTTTATCACAACATTGTAACCTTGCCTAGGTGTTTTAAACAAAATTGTGTTATGTGCTTATGTTTCTGTGATTTTAATGTTTGCCACAACCCCAACAAAATACTAAGCCCAGCCAGATAAATTTAAATAAATAATGACATAAACCTAGAAAACAATAAGTACCAATGCATAGAAATATGAGGGGAATAAAAGTTACGGTCGGCCTATTGGTGTCCATGTTCACCATTATCTTTTAAGTTTGTCGCTGCTACTTACAAAAAAATAAGAGACGCGAGTTCCTTGCTTGAATTTACTGTCTCTTTTCGTTGGACTGGTTGTCCCTTCGTTTTAATTTTTATTCCAACTGAGGCCGTCCTTTTAATTAAATAACCCAACATATATAAATAACGGGAGTTTAATACTACAGTTCTTTCCCCGCAGATATAACAGGGTTAAACACAGTCGCGGCAAAATATTAAAGTGTGTTATGTGTAATGTGCTATGTCGTGTATAACAAATATGGTTATAGGCCTAAATTGTGAACATTTGTACAAAATGGTTTTTTTTTAATGTGACTAAATTCTTTGAACAGTAAACCTGCATTATACAGTTAAAACGTAGTGACATGGCAGTGTTTATGTTTACATGTAGCATAAGAATACAAATCTAATCTGTAACTAAAAGTAGGAATTTTAGAAGGGCTTCAGAAAAGTGTGAAGTAACTCTGAATGGCCTGTAACTATCACTTTCTGGCAGAGCCGAAAACATACTGCAGTGGAAAAGAGGATGCGTCTCGATACACATAAAGTTTTTAAAATACAGTGAAATCCCGATATTTCGCATCCTGATTATTCGTATATCCCGCTAATTCGTGCAAATTTGCCGGTCCCTTGAGAAAATTTCTTTAATTCGTAAAAAAAAACAATGCATTCTGGTCCCCTCGATAATACGTATTTATTTTGGTGCTAGAGTTCAATTAAAACGTCTTATAATTCTTATTTCCAACTTAAAAATCTCGTTAACTCGTAATGTTTTTAACCCTAGACTGTACACCAGATCTAGATTTATGCAATTCGGGCAGGGTAAAAAAGACCGAACGGGTACTGAGGGACGTAGGAGGGTTTGAAGGGCAGGTAATGATGCCGAGTAGGCTGTGGGGTGATGTGTTGGTGATTCTCAGAACTAAGAGGCGCCTTGCTGTTCTAGGGTCATGAGAGGATAGGACGGAGCAGAGCTAGTGAAAAGTTAGTCAGTTCGGTCTTAGCCATGCCTCTGAAAAGAGCTAATAAGTGTCTTTCCATTAGAGGAAAAAAAGAAATCATTAACGCAGTGGCCGGTGGCGATAAACAAATTGACATGTCCAAACGTTATAACATTCCTCCTTCCACAATAACATCAATTCTGAAGAACAAGGACAAAATCGCCTCCCAGACGTCAGACAGCAAAGTAAAGCGCTTTAAGATTGGTGAGTTTCCACAACTAGAAGAGAATTTTAAAAAGTGGTTTGCGCAAGCACGGAATTTGAATGTACCAGTTGAAGGAAACATTTTAAGAGAAAAAGCAAAAGTTTTCGCAGAAAAAGGGAATTAAAGACTTTTGTGTGAGTGATGGTTCGTTTGATAGGTTTAAAAAAAGGCACAGCATAAAATTTAAGAAGCTTAGTGGGGAAAGTGCGAGTGTATTGGCCGACGTTTGTTCTGAGTGGAAAGACGAATTGGGAGAAATAATCGATTCTTATGACATCTGTAATGCTGATTTTATAAGTGTCTCGCTGACCAATCAATGTATTTTAAGGAAGAAAGTGTCATGGCGGAAAAAAATAGTAAAGAACGTGTAACCATATTGTTGGCTGCCAACATGGATGGATCTGAGAAATTAAGACAGCTCATGATAGGCAAATCAGTCAAACCAAGATGTCTTAAAAACATAAAAACTTTTCAGATGACCTATAGTACAAACAAAGCGTGGATGACAGGCAAATTATTCAAGGAATGGATATGATCAGTGAATGCTGATATGGAGAAAAGGCAGCGGAAAATTCTGCTTTGCATGGATAATTGTACGGCCCACAACAATACCCCACCGCTCATTCATGTTAATGTTATGTTTTTGCCTACCAACACTACTTCTTATCTGCAGCCTCTAGACCAGGACATAATTAAAACGTTCAAAACCTTTTACCGCAAGGAAGTAGTGATGCAACTCCTTAACAGCATCGAGGAAGGGAAGGATCATAAAATCACCTTATTTTCAGCCATGAACATTGCTCACAAGGCGTGGCAAAGTGTTAGCGAAAGCACAATAAAAAACTGTTTTCGTGCTTGTGGATTCACGAAGGTGGAACTTTCATCAGCAGTTACTGAACAAGACTTAGAATGCCCTGTAAATTGGAATCGTCTTCCTCAAAATGAAGAAAATTCTATAACGTTTGAAGATTTCGTCCATTTTGACGATGGCCTAGCGGTAGCGAGGATTCTAACTGATTACGAAATTTTTTCTCCATCTCAGGACATTGATTGTGAAGGTGATGACGAAGATGATGTGCCGACAATTACACCTATAGTGGCTAAACAGTACATCAACAACGTGCGCCATTTCTTAGCGAAATCAGACGTTGGCGATGAAGTATTTTCTTCTTTGAACATGCTTGACAAAGCCATCGACAATACCCGTCTGCAAGGCTTCCACCAAAAGAAAATTACAGATTTTTTAAACACAAATTTTTAATGTGTTTTTTATTGATGCAATTATTGATTTATATATACAAATGTATACGTAATATGTAGCCATGCATTTACCATTCCATATTAATGCAAATTTGCATTAATCTCGTTATGTGTTTTTTCTTTTTTTGCTCCTGATTATTGGTAATCCCACTAATTTGAATATCTCGATAATTCATATTTAACATTCAGTCCCTTGACAATACAAATTATCGGGATTCTACTGTACTTTTAAAAATTTTATTATTTCCACCTTATAATGTTTACACCAGTTAAAATGGACATATACCCAGTTTATTCACAGGCTTCCGAGGTTTTTTTAATTGCTATACCAGTAATTCTAACATTATATCACTGGCCAAGATGGCGGATGTATAACAGGTTGATATTATCGACTCCTACATCGAGTTTCGGCTGTCATTGGGTCAACATGTGCACTTGCTGTGTAATTGTTTGCAATTTTATATGTACCTAGCATAATTAAATTGATTCAATCGGGGTATTTATTTAATTAATCTAAGTACAAGTAATTTCCTTTTGCTCTCCGAGAATCGAACCCCATATGCTTGAAACTCATGAGCACTGTAACTGTAATAAGACCAGTTCCCCATGTTAAAAGATGCCTTTACTTTAGGGTCCACCCTCCCCTACCCCCTATACAGGTTAATAAAACGTCCCTTATGACACTATTGACTTAGCATATTGGGACATCCTAATTAGCATTTCTACCTCTCCATCAGAAATTCTTCCTTGGCATCCAATGTGCGTGTACATGAAACTGCAGATGGCATATGCAGTTCCAATCAATACTATGCTATTCGTTTGTAATTGTAAAACGTACTACCACTATTTGCAGGGCATTGCACCAGAATGTGCTTCCCATCCATAAGGCCTATGCAATGGGGTAGTTCCATTGCAAATCTAATTCCCTTGACTTAATCTTCCACTGTTGTTTATTGCATGGCATCTGAAAACATAGAAAGTTTCCGATATCCCACTGTCCTATATTTCAAAAGTAGCTACATTGAAACACAAAGGAAAACTATGGGCTATTCACTGTAGGGTGAGCATTTTTCAAGACCCTCCCAGCAAGCATAATAACAAAAAATTACATTTTTATTGTGGCCTCAGACATTAACCTTTGAGAGCTTTAAAATTTATACGCTATGTTTATTATTCACTTTTGATGTTCTGCCTTAAGGGGACCACCTGAATGAGTCGCTAAATTATGTACATAGCCTCAGCAGAAAAGGTTTCGTTCAAAAACTACACACATGCAATACAACATGTCTCTAACTTTATTACTTTACCATTAAATTGTATGGCCACCGCTAACAGTCCCACAGAGGCGTGTTACCCACAAAGTGACTGACAATGCCACCACTTTAATAACTGCTCAGTTGACTGTGAAATTCATATATTATATTGTAAAGTAATGTTTCATGGATTTCTATAAAAAATAGTTCTTGCTGCATGTGTAGAATTCCTATTACCCAATTTTGATTACTAATGATCAGAAAATGCTAAATTACGTTAAGCCAAATGTGTGTTCTCATGTCTAATCCCTTTGGCTTAATTTACATTGGATATTAGGTAACAATATAATGGTTCTGTATGTTGCAGAATGAAGATGTCCCATCCAGAACAAATGACGAAGATATTTCAAATACAGTTGAAAGTTCTTTTTCCACGACTACCGATTAAGTTAGTAACTTTAAGGAACCTAAACAACCACCACTGAAAAAAAAAAAAAAAAAAAAAATGTAACTATACAGAGAACAAGAGCTGATTAAGCATATGCAATCTTGAAAGTAAGTTTAAAAAAGGATGAATATTCTGTTTTTGGCAAATATGTAGGCAATGGCATAAGGATACTTCAACCCAGAGTTCAAACAATCGTAAAGCATCATATAAATACATTTTTTTAAATGCTGGTATGGGCAAGTTGATGAACACATGTTTTGGGAAAGAATGTCTTCGGAAAGTAGTGTCCAGAATTGTTCAGACGCGAGCCCAAGAACTCCAGTTAATGTGTCAAGTGCCGCTACTGAAGAAGCTTGATGTTCAGCATTTACAATGACTCAGGAGGATGTTAATACATGCCAGTATCAATGTTTTGAAGGTGCTTTACCCAATTATTTGCTTTTACCTTGCAAAAATGTAATGTTGCCTTAGATAAATCTACAGTGCTACAGAATTACTACTAGTTTTACTTAACCTCTCTGTAAATTTTCAGTATCTCTGCAATTGCCTTGCACACTTCAGGTACAAAAGAAGAAATTGCTGTTTGAGAAATTGTGAACTGGTACATCAACGATTAGTAACTGTCTGCAGTTGCTATAAATCTCACTGTTACTAGCAACCTCAGCTTCACAAGTATAAAGTCACGATAGTTGGTGTCTTGCTTGCTAATAATTGGTTCCAATGTTTACTAAATATATTTAAATTCTCTTACTCATTCTGGTGAAGTCTTCAGAAAGACAGTCATAGTCTTATTCCAAACGATTAATATTTTGATGCAGTGGGGCGTCGATAAACCTTCTCCACCTTATTTTCTTACTTTGTTCATTAACTACAATAAATGCAGCTGCAGCGATCGCTTGCTTTGACATTGTGCAGGGACAGTAACTGAAATAATGTTTGATGCATGGCAAACATTTATAGCTTTTGAAGTAATAGGAGTGGAGAGATTTATAAGGTGGCGCATGCAAAAGTATGCGACATTATGTCGCTTGCCACAGGCCGCATGCCACATTGTTTCCTTGGTGTAATCGCGGCTTTAATTTTTGGCCTGTTCTGTCTTTTGATGAACTCTTTTTCATAGCCTGTACCGAGTTTTGTTGTAGACTTTTTTAAAATGGGTTTGTAGTATTGCAGTTTTTACTTATTGTCTGATTTGTCCCCTTGTAAATCTTAACAAGGTATTAATTTTTTCAGATTTATGTTCGTTCTAGATGGGTAGTCTTATACAGTACCCACCATTCTTGTGCGTGTTGAGCTGCGCAGGAAATAAAATATAAAATTGTGAACGTGTAAATACATTTTGTTCATGTTGTCATTTGAATGCACATTCCATGTCACTTGTACAACATATAAATGTTAAACAGAATAAATACTTTCGTAATTTCACTTACACAATAAACTGAAAAGCACTTTATGTTCACGTGTAATGTATGTTTGCTGTGCGTACACTTGAAAACAATAGAGAAACTGTTCATTACGCAGGCATTTTTGTATATGATTGCGTATCCTTCACAATTTATGACTTCCTGGTACTTCCTGTGCATGGAATTCATAAGCCGTTGGCATGTAGCGGGGGTGATTTTGCCCCATTCTTGTAGGACCACTGTTTTAGTTCTTCTTTTGATATCACATTTCCTTTGCGAACATTCCTCTTCAAAATGATGCATAAATGCTCTGTCTGCCGACTATGGAGGGGTTTTTTAATTGTTTGGGGACATTCCAGATTAACCACTCCCTATTTATGGCGGCTGTATGTTTACTGTCACCCTGCTGAAAGTAGTACACTGCTGGTAATTCCATTGTTTACACACTTTTCCACATTTGCTTTTAAAATGTTGTTATAGGCCTTAAGCGTCCATGATGCCATATGGAATGTTCCCAATCCCCTTGGGCGACATGCAGCCTCAAAGCATTGTTGACCCGCCACCATACTTTACAGTGGGGAGAGTGTTGACTACGTCATTGGCATTTCTTTCTTCCACGAATTCTGGTTGCCATTGGACCAGAATACATTTATTTTGGTTTCATTGGTCCACATTACCTTTTCCCAGAAGTCTTGCGGCTCATTTGCATAATCCATGGCTCTACGAGCCCGATTAAGTCTACTAACATGGCCTTTTTCTGGGCCTTCGTTCACTGTCCCCTGCAGTATACAGTATCCAATGTATACTCATATTACATACTCGTTTACCTGTTGCTTGTTCCACAATTACATTTATTTTAGGCACACACAATCTTGAATTAGACCTCACCTGCCGAACAATGAAACGTTCGTCCCATCGAGTGGGTTAACTTTCCTTCGATCTTCGAGGTAAATGGCTGTTGATCCCCGATACTTGAATTTATTAAGCACTCTTTGACCTGTAGTGTGTGTTTTGTTGGTCAATGCTCCTACTTTCATCAAACTATAGCCCATGAGAGCCAGATTCACTAACTTCCTTTAACTGGAGTCAATTCTTTCCTCTTCCTCATACTGGCAACTGCGTGTAATAATACACACAAAGCGAGCAGCACATAATTTTTAGCTGTGTATAGGCCACCTTCCATTACTCACAGATTTCACTGGCCAGTAATTCCAGTATCGTCAGCTATTGTTCCGATACTACTGACGAGAACTGATCATCACTGGCACGCTTTTCCGCTTGCCATTGGGTGGCACCTGCGCGAGACTATATTTAATCCTGAAAGCACTAAGTTCACTGATGCTGCAGAGGTTATACAATGTTAGTAAAACACGATTTTGGCGAGCAATTCCAGTTGTCGTAGGTTCTCAGGGGTATTTCAAATGTGCATATGGTAGGATCATTAAATACAACATAGTCCTTACTGAAATTCCGAATGAAAGCAGCTCATAATAAACTCAAAACAGAGTTGTATGTTAGAAAAATTGCCTTTCTGTAGTCTAACAACTATGAATAATTACTTTTTTGCATAAGAATTCTTTAAACTCAAGAGAGAAATAAGATAATTCTTAAATTCATAAATTAATTCCTTTTATTGAATTTTATTGAAACCACTGCCGAGCGTCCCGAAACGATGAAGTTACTGAAGAACAAAATATTTGCTTTTTATTGCTGGCTGTTCTTTACTGCTGACGAACACTCATGAACCATCAGTGATTTCAGTGCTCATCAGCAGTTACAAAATGTGATCAAGCACACAAGGCGTCGACGATGTACCAAACGATTGTGGCATTGGACAAATGAGTACGCAAAAGTACGCACAGAAAAGGTACATTAAATATGTGTAATTACATGAATATTAATATATGTTGTAAAAGTTACATGGAATACGTATTTAAACAACGGCATAAACTGAATGTATTTATGCGCTCACAATTTTGTGTTTCATTTCCTCCACAGTTCCATACGCACAAGAAATCTACATAATATATTAGGGTTCCTTGAGTTTTCATTTTCGTTGTCCTGCCGTGTTTTCATTGTCATGCCGTGTCCTCTGATATTGTTTTTTTTATCTTAAACTTATTATTGTAGTTTGTCGTTTTCATTGTGGTGGTTCTCCAAATTTCTTGTCCAGTTTATTGCCCGTCACTCATTGTTTCATGTTCTATTGACTGCTTAGGTTTTTAGTTTCTAGTTGTTTTTGTTGATTATCTGGGATTTGTCTGGTTTTTGATTTCTTTGTTTTGTTATTTATCTTAATTTCGGAAATGGATACAGTCCCTTAAAATGCTCACAAAATTCCTACATCACCATTGCCATCAAACTTGAAAATATGTTTTTAATTAAATCTGAATTGTGTAGGCCTAAATTAAAACAATGCTATTGTTTATCAAACTATGCATTCGTATTAATCAAACACACAATATAACTCTTTTCTTGAACTACGAAAAAATGTTTCTGTGAAACAGCACAGAGTAGATATTAAAAACAAGAAGTTACTGATAACTAATGAGCCTATGCAAATAAATTTTAGTAAAGTTCTTAAAACTAGATGGTAGGTAGGCATTGGCGTCTCATTGATAGCAATATAATTAGATGTGAAACCAGAAATATGTGAAACAGTACCAAGACAATTAAAATAAACAAGTGACTTACCCAGTATTCAAATTTTAAAAAAGATTCGGAGCATGAACTTTGGATGTAATCAGCCTAATGTTTTGAATGATAGGGTTCACGAACCTGAAATATTTACATGGCCATCATTTTGAAAATAAGTGGCTGAGCCACAAAAAAAAACATAAGTTTACATGGCCTACCATAATGCTCCTTGTGTGAAAATTAAGTGAAAATCGGTTGATTGGTCTCCTAGATATGGCATAAAAACCTTATTTTCTTAAATGGGGCTATCATACAAAATTGCTTAAAAAGAGGCTCTGTACATGAAATTCCTTGTAGATACTATCAACATAAAATTTTGATTGAATGTGGTTAAATAGATATGTCAAATACATCTAAATATTTATATGGCTGCCATTTTTTAAATTATTGACTGACCCAATTTAAATCACATTACTTTACATGGCCTTAAGTTTGTTTGCAAAATTTTGTGGAAATTAGTTGAATTATTTGGGAAATATATCAATGTTCCATTTAGTCATCTGACACTACTTTCTACTTTGCAAAAAAATCCGGCATAGGAGGATCTTTGTATGCATATCGGTTGATTGGTCCTAGAGAGATGGTATAAAGCCCCCATTGTTCATGTTATCTTCATAAATGGAGGCCAAAAGTTTATACATGTATACTCATTCTATGGTTGTCATAAATTTAATATACAAAGTTAAATTTAAATATTTTACATATTTTCATAGATTTAACACTAAGTTAAAATTATTGTATAGGCTCAAATTCAGAAAATGAGACACACACTTCAAACATATAAATTATATGGCCTACTACAGTACAACTTCATTGCCAAATTTTAAAGAAATTGGTTGACTGTTTCCTGAGATACGGCATAAAAACTGTATTATTGGGATTTTGTGGCATTTAACTACACCTTGTTTAGCATTTCCTGGAACATTTCTCCTGCTTTTGTCTTGTAGCTTGTGAAAGAAATAGTGACAGTCTACGTACTCGATCGTCTGTAACTGCGTTCATATTAACAAATGCTTTTTTTGCAAACGTTTTGCTTGAACGTTTTGAGATTTCATAAACATATGAACCTCGTAATGTTTTTGATGATTCTTTTGCTGGTTTCAGCGCTGCTTCACTTCAGTAATATATATCAAGCTCTGTAAATAACTATCCTGCTCGTGCTTTGTCTCGAAGCTGCGAAATTTTGACAAAATCGTTTCTTGTTCTTTTTCTGATATCACAGTGTAGCATTTTCTTCTGCATCTAAAACAAACAATACACATCCATTCTGTTTTAGTGGTATTGTATAGGCAATATAACAAGAAGAAAGAAGTGAAGTGATAAGCTCACCACATCTGCAGTCGTCACCTGCTGCAACAAAGTTTCCAGACCAGTTCATGTAGGCTTCGCTTGTTAGTGTTGCTTTCTTTATGGCTGCATTTTTGTAGTTATGTTATTTCTACGCTCCCTTTTTCGTTTATTTTGCTCAACATTTTCTTATTCACTTGATTCCATTTCAGTGCTGCGAACAATAAACAAAAACAGACCATAGAGTAAATAAAAACTATCAAGTTGTGGCCTTCGAAGAACAGCAATACAGCCAGAGATATTTATTTGTTATGGAAACCCTGTAAGTCCTTTACTTCCTTTCGGTAGTGAAACCCCATAAGTCACCGACTTATGGGGCTTCTCTTTCTTACAAGTTTGGCAACATGTCTATAGCACGAAAAAAAATTTGGAGGACTTGTGTAGAAATTAGGTATCGTGTAGGGACGGTTTTAGCATGTCATTGGAGGGAGTTAGGTTGCCGCAAGGATGGAACGAGGCATTGGTGGTCCCAATCTACAAGCAAGGAGAGATAGGAGTCGTCCTGGCAGCTGTAGACCTGCGAGTCTCTCTTCAAATACAGGAAAGGTCATGGAGAGATTGATGGTACAGTTAGTGGTGGATGTTATGAATTGGAGTAATTTGTTGCACAGGTATCAGCATGTTTTTCGAAAAAGATACTCTTTTGAGAGACAGCTGGCCAGACTATTAGAAGATCTGATGCAGGCAGTATACGTGAGGAAGCAGGTGCACACCTGCTTAGTTGACTTTGAGAAGGCTTTTGACAATGTGCCCCATGGGATTTTGATGAAGAAAGTGGATGAGCTGATGATAGGAAAGTCTATAGTGAATGGGATAGGAGACTTCCTCAGGGGACAGTGGCAAAGGGTGAAAGTGGAAGAGGCCTTATCTGATGGAGTGGTTACATAATGGGTGCTGCAGGGAAGTGTGCTAGGCCCCTTACTGTTTACAGTTATGGCAAATTAATTGGTTTAGGGATACGAGGTAAAATAAGATTGTTTGCGGATGTTTGTGCGCTCTATACTTAGGTGGATGGGAAGAACAAGCTGTAGGATGATATTGACCAAGTGCGGAGGTGGACAAAGAAGAACTAAATGAAGATTTTGTGATTGTGAAGTTGTGTTTCTTTATCTTCAGTTTCTGCAAAGTTTTCGAATTCGGTCTTCATGGATTTTGGTATTTGACTCTGAGTACATCGAAAATATTTGTTATCGACTTACAGATTTTCTACTTTGACAGCTCATGTGGAAATCTAGCTCTCTCAAAATATATTTTATCACGTGATGCAGATCACTTGTGGTATCCGACTGACGCGATCGTATACCAGAGCTGTAATGTAATGATTATAAATTGCCCGGCGCGCCACAGCTCCGCGGTGAGCTGATGAGATTTTGGGTCATTCGGCCGACGGCCCAGGGGTTCTCTGGTAATACACCGTCAGATATTATGAAATTGCGAGCTGTATGGCCGCTGCGCACGCCTGAATTAATAACGCACTCAAGTTTTATATGTATATAATTATTTTATTGAACACTTTGATCAAACACGTGGTGACCGCGTGGTCATATAAACACACTGCTGGATTATAATTACTTAAGACGCGTGACGCTGCTCTCTCCTCGGTGAGATTTAACATAAAAATACTAGTTGCTTCGTGAATGATATGATGATGCGATTGCTGAGTGAGGTTGCAGCCTGAGAGGTTGGTACCGAGGTTCTTGTGAAATGAGAGCCTTACCACGTCCGCTCGCGCCGATGTGATGTTGCCTACTGTACTGAGCAATGCATCGGCTCGTGCCACCTAAGCACGGCCGACACCTGGCGGTGGAGAGATGAAACAAATGCGACTTAAAATGCTAATGAGATGTAAACATGATATACCTTATATAAACATAATTAAACACAATTTACATAATAAAACACAATTACCCTTGTACTTACATAATAAAACACCATTATATTAATATTAAATATAAGTATTGACTCGTAGCAGCCACTGCATTGCCAACTTGAAAATGTCACATGTCCCTGGCTGGCTATGTATGTGATGACTGTTTTGACACACGATAATTATGGTATACATCAATACTGAATAAATACTAAACACTAATGCACTATACTGACGAAACTATATTGGTAAATAATAATGATTAAATTGTTAAACTGAATAATTAATGACACGGTGCACTATCACACATGGACAAATACACTTGATATACACTGAACACACTATCATTCTTGCACACATGTGCGCTAGTATGGTACATCTGGAGTGGAGGACACTACTGCGGCAGTTACAGTGGGCACAAAGGTAACCGTGAATGCCTGGTTCACGTCACGACATAGCAGTGAATTAAAGCAACAAACCTTGATTTTTTTAATAGATTTATTATAAAGTATTCCTATTAAATGTCTTTCGATTCTCTCCATGCATAATACCCGCCAGTCCATCAGCATTTGCTGGACTTGTTTATACCTAATAATCACCTCTTAACACTAAGTATGCATGTTGCTGTTTTTGTAATAGTGTGTTTCATTAATGTCTAGTAAGACCATTCATTTTTCTGAAGTGACCATTAATTTTTAAGCACTGTTAATTTTTTCAAAATTGTATTAATGAAGTGTACATCATAAAAATGGTTTATTGTAATAGAAGGAACTTGTGTCAAATAAAAATGATTTATTATAATATGTTACTCATATAATTTACTTCTACCTATAGTCAATAGTAGTCGTAAAAATTTTTCCAAAATTATTTTCGTAGTTTATTTGAAGGTAGAAATAGCACGTACACACGTATCTATGTCTACCAGTAAAAGAAAAAAAAATTAAATTGTGTGTGTTTGTTAATCCCATAAAATACCTCGTTAATTTTAATACGGGCTTAGTAATACACTCTCACTTTCATTTTCATTCAGTCTATGGCAGAAAAAATTATCATCTTGCTGTATACTTAGTAACCTATATGTATGTAGAAAATTATAGTCGTTCAAAAATATTAACTGAAATTATTTAAAATCTGCGTTAAACACTGCACTAGATATATTTTACTTTGAAACATTTTAGTTAACTATAAAAATTTGAATATAATTTCTGCAAATGCTTATTGTATTATGCAGTTTATGCTGTGTCAGAAAATTTAATACTTTCTGAAGCAATGCTGACTACATAAACATCGCAGCCACTGGCTTAGAGCACTGAACTGTACCTGGTAATGTCAACAGCTGACATAACAAACAGCATGGCTTCCACGCGCCAGAACAGCTGAGGCGGAGGGATACGTTAACAAAACAACAATGGCACTACTTTCTTACAATTGCTAAAAAATCCGCCTTCGTAAAAGAAACAGTACAGCACTAGCTACAGCGTATGAAGGGGAGAGAAATGAAGCATACAATTTAAGTTCCATTTCCTTTTACCTCTGAAACACTTGCACATTACTCTAGAATGAAGTAGTTTGCTATACTAACAGCTGTTTTGTAATAAAATAAAATACATAAACGTTTTTGTATTGGAACTTCCTGCCCGAGTATTTCTCATGTGTGTGTTGTGCGAAGGCACGGCTGTCAGAATAGCCAACATGAAATTCTCTTTCAATCATTCACGGATTAGCTGATACAGAAATTTGTATATGGGATGTTAATTTCATTTATGAAATGTAACGCCATACTGGCTGTCAAATTCTTTGATGAAATAGGCTATACTGGCCTAGTTGTATACTGCAGACGTTTTTGTAAAGAATCTTGTTTGTGCGTGTGCATCATCACGTTTGTATAATAGCGTGGTTCGGCTGCTTAATGCAAGTCTTTGGCAGATGGCTTGCACGCCGAAGAATTGGAGATGATTCAGTTGTAATTATGCCAAGCAATGAAATGTTTTAATTTGGTGAGATTTGTACGTGCTTTAAACCCGATTTAAAATGTTTGCCCAACTTAGGTTGATCATCTCTTCTTTACCTTTCACACCAAAATCAGCAATGCGTTTTCGTGTTACATCACATGTAAAATTTTATCATGAACCACATTTATTTCACAGGGCCTTGTGACTAAACACAAGACATTAAAACTTTCACATACCTTGTTGCCGAACTGGAGAACATTATTTGTTGTCTGTTTACATCCTATTATGTAATGTAAGGAAAAGATGTATCTTGTCTGTGAAAGACAAATATAGCTTCGAGCGTTGTCTAACTTGTGGCTTCTGGCAATCGTAATTGCTTCGTGTAAATAAACATCTGAACATGTCTGTCTTTCCCCATAAGTAGATTCATTTTACATGGTATCTTCCAGTTTCGTTGCAGCATTTGTCATATTTTAAATAAACATTTTTTTAAGTCAACGAGTTACTGGCAGCTTTTTCCCTCCGCTTTGGTTGGCCTTGACACCGTGATTGGCACGGATGTGTTTCGCAATATTTGTTTGAAATGAAAAAATAATTTGCAGATGGTTTATTTATGAAATACAACTGAAAATTTGTTTACATGGAGTGCCAGGTGTGTGTGCTGCAAGGCACGTGTAAACATATGTTCTGAACTGCACAAAATTGAACTCAGAGTAGCAACATCATTGTCTTACTGTAAAATAACCATAAAAATAATTTTATAAACAAACATAAAGCTCATAGATGTGCACTACTGGTCACAGTAGATATTAGTATTTGCTCCATAACAAAACATGGTTGTACCATGAAGAAGGAAACAAGTTTTGCGAAGTGTTTACATGCTGTGCAGTCCACATTTATTTTCAAGCAATGGTGAAATAGGCTCACAGTTGTTTCGTTGCCTTGTGCACTCAAGAATGTATTTAATGACAGAATAACATCGTACGAGTTTTCAAGGATTTGCTTCAATGCAAATAACGGAACATGGTATCAATAACTTGAAAACAGATTGCAGGGCTTTCAAAATTATTTAATTAAATTCAGATATTTCTTGCTTTTACTACTAAAATTGAATGTTAACCCAAAATGCCCGCAGTTCTTCAAATTCAAAATAAACAAATGGTCAGAAAAGTGAATTTAAATTATTTACTATTTTACAGTTTTATATATTGCTGTCGTCAGCCAAAGCGACCTTTCGGGACAGTAGCAGCTCTCCCCCTTGCGTACTGCACATTCGCCAGAGAAGAAGCCTCATTATCCATCAGATCACGTACAAAATTCTCGTAGTTGCTGTTGGCCCAGTCGTGCCACGTTAATAAGTTTTATTAGGTAATTAAGTATAGAGTTATGTTTTGTGTGTACGGGTCATGTCATATTTTTGTTTGTACTTAAAATCACAGGACCGCCACTGAGCCAGAGGCTGTGGGGTGTATGTTTTCTTAGAAACAGCAACATTTATATAATGTGTTTTAGTCAAAATACAATTTCTATTTTTAATGGTGGCCATACTTTCTTGCCACGGTGGTGATAATTTCATGTTGCAGATTAATTAACCGTTCTTACGTTGTCGAAAATTATTTGGACACTTTTCCGCGAGCCGTTCAACTACTTGTGTGGAAAGTGTAAAGCTGGAGTCACAATAACCCGATGAGCACGACACGACAGCCCCGCCAGGACGTGAGAGCACAATGAAAATTAATATTTTGTTTTAATGACTGTAAAGATTTGCCAGTCGGAAAATCCTAAAACGAGTCGCCCATTTAATTTTCAATATTTACGCTATAAAATTCATGATTAAATAAATGGTTATTAGCTTTTGAAGATATTTTAATTAATACTACATAAAGAATTTATAAATAAACTGTAACGTGATTTTGGAGCCAAGTCTTAGTCTTCCAATAGAGATTTTTCCTGGAAAATCAGTTATACTTTTAATGGTGTTATTAAAATAATCACAGTGTGCGTTCGATTAGGATACACTACTAGTTTAACACACTCGACTGTATGTATATTAGATGGGAATCAAATGTTTTCTGCAATATTTCAGGAATCCGGTAGTTACTACCTCTGGGAAATTTAATAATTAAGTTGTTGGACATGAGGGGTTTCTGCGGAAAATGGAAATACACATTACACAAAGAAAAACACGCTAAATGATGTTTGTAATATTATATTTGTATTTTTCGCGTACCCCAAAGAGCCAGACACGACGGAAAGTAGAAATAGTATAATTTTTTTCGAGCTGTCGAGGGATGTGATTTTGTCACTGACGTCACAGTGACCTTGAATTTCATTGGCTGCTATTCAAGATTTCGTTTTGTAGGGGCTGTCGTGTCAGTTTGTTAGGGTATTGTGGCTCCAGCATAATAGAACATTCCCCGTGTAGCACAATGTTCACCCGAATGCTTATTTTCAGGATGGCAGAAAATAATTAAATGTGATTGTTTATATCTACGGAAGTAATATGCAGTTTCGCTCCTACTTTGTTTACAGCTGTATTAGTTTTATTTTAAATATTGTTCACTAATGATTTACTATGACAGCATAACTTTGAGTGAAAAGCTTTTTGATATAGTGTTACCAGAGTTGACATTCGCACTTTAGGTTATTATAATTTTCTATTAGGGCTAATCTCTGTGTGTGTGGCACCTGAAAGAGTAATTACTAATTATGCATGTTTCACAATAGCTTGATGTGAAGTGGCTGTCACCATATCGCCGACCGACAGCAATAAATGCGTTGCACGAAACTGAGACGTTGTTTTGTCGGCGTCGGAAGACGACAGAAGAGAAATGGGGTTTTCTTCACACTTTTTGAATCCAACCTTTAAACCCAATGCATAACGTATTTGGTTGTTTCCTAAATATGAGTATTTGTATCACAAGCACTATACTACTTATAAAATATGTGTCCTATTTTTCGTTAAATTGTATTTTTCTTATATTTTTCCAATCAATTATATTTCATTTATAATTAATATGAACAAAACCTGATAGAGAATAGGTGTGTTGGTAATACCTAGTAAGAAATAGTTCTTATACAAAATATCAATAAACTAAGTGCGCATGAATGCGGTGCATTGTCCCTTTGGTGTAATTTTGTAAACTTGGTTAAACTTTGTTTGCACAAGGTGGAGGAATATCCTAGAAGTAGAACTTTTGCAAAGCTGCAGAAA
Source organism: Clitarchus hookeri (assembly GCA_002778355.1). NCBI lineage: Eukaryota > Metazoa > Arthropoda > Insecta > Phasmatodea > Phasmatidae > Clitarchus > Clitarchus hookeri. The sequence goes on along the minus strand of NQII01000071.1, from coordinate 787,124 downwards.
ATTTTGAAGTAATAGTTAATGGACTATACCTTAGGCATAGTGTTGTCTCCATCTGGATCTGAAGTTTAGCCCTGTTGAACTTTTTTTTTCTTACCTAAATGAGTTTGAGGTTATCTCGTTTTATCTATTAAATTTGTTCATCACTTGGAGTGTCTTTATCCATCTCGCGTGCCCTGCTCAATGCATCAATTTAAGGAATGGCTTTTCTTTACCTTGAATAAACCGATAGTTGTTTTCTTCCAGTTTCAATTGCTATTAATAGGTTACAATCTCAGGTCTTTGATACTAAAGACCCATTTTATGGGCTTCTGATCTTTCATAACATTAAAAGGCCTACCTAGGGTCTGAAAAAATTTGTTGTTCATCAAATGGTCCGAAACACTCTTTCTCTCTCTCTCTCTTTCTGTTTTTTCTTTCTTTTTCTTTCTCTATTCTTTTCTCTTATTCTCTCTTTCTATCTCTTTCCCCCTCGTAGAGGAATTCGGTTTCTCTTGGTATGATTAAACGAACCATTGCCAAAGGCACAGAAGGTAGTGCTGCACACGGGAAGGCTATCATCATGCGTGACGATCTCCTAATCACTGATAAAAAAAACCTGTACAGTTGCAGTACTTATGCAGTTTGAGATCAGTATGAAAATGTTTGCATAGCCAAGGTAACATTAAATAGGTCGACCAGGAGTAACATTTTGTATAAAAGTGTGATACCCCATAGTTTGATATCGGTATGCTGTAAGCCTCGATGGGGTAAGACAAAAAGTGGATGTGGGCTAATTATAATTAATACATGTATAAAAAAAATTTATTTTCGACACACAACAAACACACACACACACACACACACACACACGCGCAGAGCTACTGCTGTAGAGGGTAACAACCACTTTTTTTTCCCTAAGAGGCAGTTTCATTGTATAAGGAAGAAACTAGTAGCGAGGAGGAACCTGACCAGACAGAGCTCGTAAAGGAAAATGCTGAAGATATAAATAATAATTGTGTTTACTCATTACCTATACCCATTGGTTATGGCATGAACATAAACAATAATACAAAATAAAACCTGTACAAAAAAATGAACAAGCAACATATGTTTTAAGTAAATTTTATGTGAATAAGCTTTTACTGTAGTAGTAAATAAGCAAAATAACTTTTTATCTTACACCTGGCTAGTTGTTACCTTTAGTACCTATAAAAGAAGAGGACACACGAGTGAAAACTGCTTTTACACTCCTCATTGTCACTTCGAATTCACAAGAATGATTTCTATGTTGCTAAACATGCCTGCTACCTTCCAAAGGCTTACGAATAAGGTACTGGCAGGACTCCAATGGTCCATAATGTATAGTGTACCATGATGGTATGTACAGTAGATGGTAGATCACTGCAGGAACATAACCTCTTTTATGCTAAATAATTTACTGCCCGAGACGGAAAAAAAAGTATATGCAACTGTAGTAGGGATTGCATACTGCACTGCAGCTGCTGGTTCTAGCTTATGGCATGTTTACAGTTAAAATTATATACAGCTTGAACTACTTACTACTTAAGTTGAATCAGTTTATATCTATTAGCAAAAATTTTACGAGTAAAATAAAATATTGAGCTAGCAGAATGTCACACGTGCCTCAAAGTTCATCTGCATTCTAGTGTAACTGGTCAATATTTGAACGCATCCACACACAAAAAAATTAAGTCCAGAAAGCAACGAAACTGGCAGCAATTCCGACAAGCTTTTAATTTGTGAAACAACCTTGCAATAAACATGATATGCGCCCAGAACATAGGATAATTCAGAATTGGGTAGTGACAGTGATGATGGATTAGTGCATGAACTATTTGTCTGACGAATACTAAATAAATGTATTTAAAAAAATTTTACCCAGTGTCTTTGGTTTTAAAAATGGAAACTTATGTTTTTGTGCAAAATCTGTTTGTTTTAATTTCTGAAAATCTGGAAATTTTCTACATTTTTCAAGGTTGTCTGATATAAACAGCAAAAACACCTAAGTCACAGGCAGAGGCCAAGCCCGGCGATCATGTTCAATGTTAATCCCCCCTCCCCATCACAACAACCTGTAACCCAAAAAGTTATTTTAGTAAAAAACATTTATAAAAAATGATTTTAATAAAAACTTAAAATATTGGCTTGGCACCTTGGATCTATAAAAATTATTTCCCGTTTGTATAGAAAAATAAATAGCAATAGTGTTACCACATATCAGTATTTTTCCCATTTATGCATTTGTTTTAATTAATTTAAAAAAAAATTACAGCACCCCGGAAAAGCCACACTAAGGAGTTGATACAATAAAATTATTAGAAAATATTTTTTTTATAATTAAGTTTAAAATGTGTTAAGTATACAGTGATATATCAATGAATTCATCTTTTCAAGGTGAATACAATCTTACTGCCATATCCATTATATACCCATTCACAGGGCCGACATATTATATTTAATCGGTATGCTCCCCTCGACACCCTCCAAAAACATTCATACTTTTTGTTTTCTTTGACAAGTGTCTAAAAACATATTTATAATTTTACGTCAAACGTGGTTCCCGAGCATCAGAAAGGTAAAGAATCAGTATGTGTGCCCTGCCACCTGTGCAACACTTCCCTACTTTCATACCATGACCATGAAACCTTTTCCCATGCCTCCCTGCAAAATGCATTGACCACCCCCTATGCCCTTCTTTAACCAACTCTTCGCACTCCGCTCGCGAGACCTTGACAAAGCAATCTTGGAACGATCCGGCATCTAGAATTTAATACATTAATAAATAATTTGATCTAGTTTAATTAGATTTATTTTATTTAACAATCGAAAAATCTGTTTTTTAAATATAGTTTAATATTTAGAACATATATTCTTAATGCAAAATCGATTTATAAAATTTAGACAATGTAAAATTTGCATGTTACCATGACAGCTGGTAACATTTAAAAAAAATTCACAAAGGGGCAGGTGGATTCAAACCCACAACCCCTTGGTTCGGAGGCACGTGCCTAGACTGTTACACGAACACGAGTGGCAGTGATTAAATGTTGTATATAAATTATTCAAACTAAATCCCATTCCTTTGCACCAATACTTAAATGTTTAATGTTCTAAACATATAGTTTTATATATATTTGTTCGTAAATTATTTTTATATATAATTTTTTTTTCAATTAATGCATTTATGGCTTTTGACCATGATCGCGAATATTCCAAGCTATGGTTATATAAACTGAAAAAAAATTATAAATGTTTTTGTTTTAATTCATTTTATTTACCATTTTGAAAACTTTTTAAAGGCAAGCAATACATCATAGAACTGATATTTTTCAGTCAAGTCACAATCTTCAGATCACATGTCTATGTAGACATTGAATTTTTTAAATATTCCTTTTAAATAATTATGCAGCAAACCACACTTCCGCAAGTCGGGATGTAAGCATGCTATCTTTCTACGAATATTTATAAGTATAGACGAATATAATTTGCGAACTCTTAGGGCCAGGCTCATGAAAATCAGTTTCTAAGTATCATTTCTAGCTCTTAGAATGTATGCATCGATAAGCACAGTAGTTTGCTATTTTTTTTCATTAATATTTGCCTCGTAGCATTTTTTTTAATGGAATCATTTTAAAACAGAGCGGTTATAAAAAGAATTAAAAGAAAAATATTTAAATTTTTTTATTTTTAAAATTTATTTATTATAATACTACACAAGCAGTCAAAATAATTATTCATGTTCGTTTTTGTGGTAAACCTGTGCCTTTACATCACTGATAGTCCATTAACACGAATCCAAGAATTTTGGTACTCAAACTTCTGCCCATGGTGCAGCAAAGTCTTCACAGCAGAAGGAACTGTGATACAGTGCTGGACCTAGTCGGTATGGCTGTTAAAAGGAGCAGGAACCAAGGAAAGGCACAGCGATGAGTTCATGGGCTAGTCATTCATACTGATCGAAAGAAGTGGTGACAGAGAGGCCATAGGATCGAAATTACAGTCCGTCACAGTACCGATGGAGGCTGCAATAACTCCCTTTCGCAGAACTGGCACCAAAGTATCGATGAGGCCCACAGTTTAATTTTGTATGACCTCAAATGTTTGCAGAAAGTATCGTGGTAGAACATCAATCTGCAATGTAAGCACAGATATTTAATACAGTTGGGATTCTTCATACAGTCCTACATTTCATGCTGATATGAGATGTGTTGGTACGAAAATACCTTGTCGCAGTAATTACAGGGATAGGTTTTCTCTGGCGGAGGTGATTCAGCAGACGACCCGAACTCTGCCAGAGATGACACAAACCAAATAACTGGATGGTACAGCAGAAGAAACAGATGTTGCTGTAGGTTCATCTGAAGGTGAAGTCGAAAACTGTGAAGACATCTCAACCGAAGAATTTAATGGTATCGTAACCTTGGCCAATGACACTACAGTTGGACCCACGACCGACATCTCAATTATATTAATGCCAGTTACTGTCACCTGCTGCAACGTTCTGCCTTTCACCCAGACCACTATCAAACTCAGCTTTTGTAGAATGCTGGGCTACCTCCACATAAATGCTAACATTTTTAGCATAGGAAAGACTTAGGGGAAACAACCACAAGCATGCCACAATTAGAAAGCTCGGAATATCTAATTGTGTAGGTGTGACCCCAACGTAAAAGTACCCACTCCAGCACCCTTAACACATACATAATAATAACAATAATAATAATTATTTTATACTGCAATAAAGCAAAATGTGATTTAGAATAAAAAGAGCAAGGTGTTTGACAAATAAAGTAGAACTGAGATTGGTGTGACCAAAAATGTTTTTTTCATAAGAGTGATAAATATTAATAAATGTTGCAAATGATTAAAAAAAACTATTATAACATAAGTTTTGTTTTTTTAATAAATGAAATTATTGTTAATTTTGTTGGGATCCCACAATAATAAAATTAAAATTCAAACAAAAAATATGTCGAGCCATTTTAAAACTTTTGGAGGTTACGTTCTTTTTCTTTTTTAAATGATGGACAGTGTTCAAAATAACATTAACACAAACAGAATTACAAAATATGTCGAGTTATACAACACTTTAAAAGTTACTTAATTTATAAAACATTGAGTCCGAAATAACATGGCGACTTGATTGCTGTATTTCATTCAAATGCCGAAAGTAAAAGAGAGATGGCTGGACTTTCCTGGGATGTGGTCCATCTTCGTGACATCTCACTTGCTAACACCAGCATAACTGTGGCTTACTCTTAAAAACAGCATCAAGCATCAAGAAGATGCAAGGCGACTTCAAAAAAAGTTTGCCATGCCTTGGCAGCAAGGTAGAGAAATAGCCTCTATACAGCATTTCCCGACCCAACAGGTCAACTGCTGTAAATAAAAAATTTATGCACAAAATAAAGAGGCAAGGTCATAATGATGCATTATTGAGGCAAAAAATAAACACAAAAAGAAACACTTAACAAAGACGG
>NQII01000071.1:731311-775672 GCA_002778355.1 Clitarchus hookeri | reverse complement strand
TGCGGCAGTCTTCTTCCGGGGATTCCTGGGAGCTGTGTCTGCATTAATTCTCGTAGGGGGCTCCCCTGTTTCGTTCGTCGAGGACTTATATCAGCTATTTCTAGGGACTTACCCTGTTTCTCTCAACTTCGGTTCTTCCCCGAGGGGGACTCCCCTGAAGTTTCGTTGTCACCTGCCTGCCCTGGCTGCCTGCCGAGGAAAACTATAGCAGGGTGTGAAAACAGTGTAATGCCTATCCCCTGTACCCGTCACACGTCAATACTGTACGATGTGTATATGAAGACGAGTCCATTGCGATGTTCGAAATAGCTGGTAGAAAATAAACCCAGCTCATCAATCGTGGAGCCCCGATTCTTCAAGATACAAAAATATCAGTAATGCTTCAGCCAAGAAAATTTCTGTTTCCATAGTCTTACGTGCAGTAAATTTATTGAATATCCAGAAGAGGGATAGCTGTACAACACCGCCAATTACTCGCTATAACTAGGCTAATCAATCGCCTTCACGCAACCCTTCCACTACCTGCACACCCTTTCTCTGTCGACTGTGCCCCACTGCAGTGCACTGGAAACTCAAGTTTTTAGCATTAACACCAGTGTACCAACGTCTCCCACTTCTCAGCCCCTCCGCTCTGTTACATCCTACTCTTCCCCCTCCATTGCATGCATAAAGTAGAATTAAATGGGGGAAGCACACGGGTCTTGGGTGTGGACCAGTTGCCATCTCGAATCCTCCATCTTGGATTAAATCAGGACAGCCATCTTGGATGACCTTTGTCCGCCATATTGGATGACATAAATACCATTTTCCCCCCAAAATTTCCTCTTTTCACTCAAAATGCACAATTTCCCCTCAAAATTTGCCAGTTTTACCTCTGAAACAGGACAATTTCACTGAAATTGATTTTCTTCTCACTGAAGCCAGATGACCCATCATTTTTCCTTGACTCAGTTTTTGATATGATGGAGGGATAAAGGGGTTAGGGGTTAAGCAATCATATATTTTCTTGGATTTGGCAGGACATAAAAGTTATAAATAAAATTTATATTTAACATCATGTAAAAATTTTAAAACATGAAGACATAATTATATCGAGCAACATGTCTGAAATCATATTTTAAAGACTAATTTGATTATGACATCACAACCATCGACTACACCATCGCACCACCACAACCTACGAAGCACGAGGTGATTTACACTTGCTCCTTCGAGCCAGGTATGGCGAAGTGATATCACAAAGCAATCCCAGGGTTCCAGAGAGTTAAGTACTGACTGGGCAACCCGCGGTACAACACCAGCATAGAGACCATGAAATACGAGGGGCACAGGAAACAGTGCTTCGGTTTGGCGAAAAAAGCGATGGCGAAACTCTCAGATTGCTACCAGACAAAGAAGCTGACATGGTTTAGTTAGTCGAGCAGGCGACGATGTGCCACAACTAGCCCAACGAGGTGAAGACCAAGGTGATAGAATGGACAGGAGAGAGAGAGAGAGAGAGAGAGAGAGGAATGAATGCGGGAGCATGAGAATAAGAAAAAGGCTAGGGATACCGGAAGGAATATGAGAAAACATAAGATAACACACTTCATATTTTGAGGACAACCTGTCTCATATCGACGGGCATGGCAGCTTTTAGAAATTGTCTTCTTGCAGTAGCGACATATATAACTTTCCTGAATACTTTCCATAGACAAAGAAAGCACATTTCTTTAACATACTTTTTACATTTTTCTGCTCTAATGTTTTTCATTTACAAACAATATTATATAAAAAAAATTGTCAGTAATTAATTATAATAAATTTATATAATTGTATATTCACTTATATTTTAAATGATTGTATTCACTGTTAAATATTTATATATATTATAGTTTTTATGTTACTCTTTTAATGTTATTTGCAACTCTTGGTAAATTTTTGTTTTAATTATTTATTTAAAAGGTATTTTTAATATTTTAACAGATTCTTAGGTTTGTGATACTTATAAAAAAAATATCGAAAAGGATTTGGGTTCTTGATATTTAGAGAAACACATAAAAATTAAAATTGCACCAGCTGTCAAAATACACACTACTCACCCCAGGCAGTTAGTCTCCCACCTGCTTTGAATTGGGGAAATTTTGCTATTTTTCGGCTTTGTTTGCACGAATGGCATTAGCCATGTGCCGGTCTTCCTATTTGTTAGTTGTTGTGCAGGCAATGTAGGGTTCCTTGCACAACTTGTCCAACATGTCTACACCTCTGCCGCCACATGTCAAACATTTTGCAAGCTTTGTTCCTGGTATGCAGAATCTGTGTCCACAATATGTGCTTTGGATGGAAGGATTTATAAGTGTGTTCACCAAGCCACCACCACGCTTGACCTTGTCCCCTATGAAGCATTACAACTTACTGGACTAAAAAATTACACACATTCCTAATAATATAATTTTATGTTCAGTGTCATTTTAGCCTACGAATTGTAAGTCTTGTCTTCAAGATGGCATTTGAATGTAAATTCTGTCAACGAGTTTACTCAAGAGTGATAATTTATAGACATTACACTGACTTCATATACAAACCTCGTCACCAGAAGTCTTGTTTATGCTACCTTCTACCTTCTCCCACACTCCTCCACCTCTTCCCTTCATCATCTCTTTCTCCTTCCTCTTCCTTTCCACCACCATTTTTCCTTTTTTCTAAAGTGACACAGATATTGCTTTTGATGTAGATACATGTCACTCGCATTGTGTGTTCACCAGCATCACACACTCTTGTTGTCAAACTGTTAATTTGTTTAGAATTTTTACTTTCGTGAAAATATTTTTATAGTAAAAAAAAGAATGACGTTTGTTAACTACTTCCCTTACAACTACATATGCTAGCACAAGGTTTAATTAGCACCATAATTTCAACGAAAACTTTAAATGCAGGCAAATGAGAAACAGTGAGGATTGTTCCAAGCCTATTGCGGCACAGGCCACTGGGCCATGGGCTAGAGCAAACACCAGAGGCAGCTGTTCTACTACACATTATCTGGGTCGACTAAGCACGAGTCAAGACTTTGTTATCATCTGCTTATAAAGCAAAGCAGAAACATTTCGGTATACCTACAAAATATGGTTTCCTCTCGGGGGAGAACGAATAATATTCTTTATTCGAAAAATAGTTGAGAGTTCATGCACATTCTGTAAGAGTATAAAACATGTAGGGATAAAGATACAGACTTGGGATTTTCACCTTCTTGTTCAAAAAAATTAGCCTCTTGCAAAAAAGACTGAATTTTAATGAAATCAATTACGATTTTCTTAGCGCAACTGAGAAACATTTCGCTCGGCTCGCTGTGCCCACTGTAAAACTGTGAACTACGCAACAGTGCGCAGCTGTGATAGGCTACTGACATCAGCAAATGGGGGAAGCGCTGCTGATCGACACCTCAAACGGGCCAACAAGTTCTGTGCCTGGTATAATACTGTGTGCTGCATCATAGCCGGTCCATTAAACTGTGGAAAAATGTATGCTCCTAAGTTCACTAAAGTACCCCAGTGGTCTTCAGTTCGAAAATGTGTACATGTACTCAAAATTCCTACAGAAGTCAAAGTACCAGAGCTTGGCACAGATTATGTGGTCTATGGATAGTCTGAAATAGTTTCCATGCTGTGACAATGAAGTTGTGCACCCCAATAAAGCTTTACCAAACTCAGCGTTTGTTTTCAACGATGTAATTCGTGAGAAAAAATCATGTATTCAGGAATATTCCTACATGAGCAGACATGTAGCAGTGGGTTAGTTCTACTTTTGTTAAATGTATTCCCAAATACCAAAGCGATTACTACATGACAATGCAAAAATGTTGGTTTTGTCTCACATTAATAAAACGAAACTGCACCATGTTTATTCCAATCATGTTAATACAAACAAGACATTTGAAAAATTTAAGTATGTGTGCACATTTTGGAGTTTTCCACATGGTTTCCTCTTGTAGTTGAGGAATTTCCCCTACATAAAGGAAGGCACAGGCAAGGATTTCATCAGTTTATAATTATGCATCGAAATATGAACTACATCAATTCAACATTTGGTGTCATAATGGCCTCAAATGTAAAATGGAAAGCTGTTTTTCACCTAGCAATGATGGTAATTGCAGCACCGAGGGTAAACTACTTAAAAATATTAGCAATCCTAAGGAAGACGAAGATGCAGTTATTAGCGATCCTAAGGAAGACTAAGATGCAGTTAAAAAGGCTCGTGTAGTCCTTTAATTCAGACAAAATAGCTTTAATGCATACTGTGCTGGGAATAACTAGTAATGATATACAGGTGTCATAAATGACATGGTGGTTAAACTCCAGGTTATTCCTACAGATGTGCAAACTTTGTTAGATAGGAAACTTGGAACGATAGAAGACCTCTTAAATAAAATGTCTGGCGATGACAATGTTCATGATTATATAATATATCCGATTATACTAGAAAACACATTAAATGATATCAAAAACACTTTCATCTGTTTCAATCTCGCTTCTTCCCAAGATGATATAAATTTGGAACAAAAAATTTTTATGTTAAGTACAGGATGAGTATAAAAGAATACCCCAACTTTGAAGGTCTACAATATCAAAACCAAACAACCCACAACCTTGGTTAACCAATCAAATTAACCATGGAACTGTGCAGTTTGTTTACCATATCTTCATAAATGTTCAATGTGACCACCACAAGCAGCCCGAAATACATCTACGCGATAATCGGAACTCGTTCCATGCTCTTGTCAGCATGTCTGGTTTTATGGTTTGGATGGTGTCCATAATTCTTGTTTTGAGGTCGTCAATGTTAGCCGGCAATGGTGGATGAAACACTTGATCCTTTATAAACCCCCAATAGAAAAAAGTTGCACGGGGTAAGATCCAGGCTTCTTGGGGCCAATGATGAAGAGCCTGGTCACCAGCTGCTCCTCAACCAATCCAGCATTGCGGCAACGTCTCGTTCAGGTATTTGCAAAGTGCTAGGTGCCAATGGGGTGGCGCACCATCCTACTGGAAAATTAAGTCCCCTGCTGCCTCTTCTAATTGAGAAAACAACCACTCTGTAAGAATGTCCAAATAAGGGATTCCAGTAACAGTGGGCTCGTGAAAAAAGAACGAGCTGAAAACCGTGTCTTTGGATACAGAGCAAAACACATTTACTTAGGAAGAAGCGCAGTGTTCGGTGGTTTCATGTGGAAGCTCCTGACCCCATATCCGCACGTTATGCCGGTTCACTTTACCATTTGTATGGAACATCGCTTCATCGCTAAAAACCAGCTTAGACATGAAGGTATCGTCTACCTTGTTCTGGGCAAGAACGAATGTGGAGAAATCACGTCTCAGTTCTTTATCCCTTGCGGTAAGAGCCTGTACAAACGGTAACCTTTATATTTTGAACAGCAATCTCTTTCGCAACACTGTCCATACCGTCGATTGAGGGATTTGCATTTCCCAGCTAGCTTGTCGAGTTGAGTTTCTCTGACTGCGAACGAATGCTTGTTGAATCCGTTGCACATTCTCTTCGGACACACACGGCCGCCCGGAACTTTTGCCTTTGCTAAGGCACCCTGTGTCACGGAGCTGACGAAACCAATGTGTACGATACTCCACCTATCGAGAGGACGATGTCCGTATTTGCGATGGAATTCACGTTTAACAGTCTTAACTGATTCACATTTAGAAAACTTAATAACACAGAATGCCTTCTGTTGTGCGACGACAGACGCTCCCAGTGTCATCTCTTGCCACATAAAGAAAACATCAGACCGTCCACTTCACATTGACGTGTTGAATGTGAGCTCGCTTCCCCCTCTCCACCTCAAACCGAGAGTTAACGAAAGCCATCGAAACCGTAACACCGGACATGATGACGAGCGTGGAACGAGTTTTACTATCGCGCAGATGTTCGGGCCGCTCATGGTGGTTACATGGCTCATTTGATTGGTCAATCAAGGTGGTAGGTTGTTTGGTTTTGATAATATAGAGATTCAAAGTTGGGGTATTCTTTTATACTCATCCTGTACAATGTCAGACATCAGTGACTTACACAGCATGGATAAGAATATTTGTGCAACATACTTATTTGCCAAAAATGTCAGAATGGAACATCATGGCAATGAGAGAGCCTTAAACAAATTACTGGTCGACTTGACAGTTTGCAGCCTACACCACTGTTCTCTGTGGCAGAGAAGATCGAACCAGACATCGAGCCCACATTTTGGGAGAAATTTAAACATCCTGATGAATATGATCTGACTCTGCTTCTGGAAATGAAGAAAAAAACAGGTGAATAACAGAAGCACATATGTTCATAATTGAGATTGTACACATCTGCACACAACTGTATAAATGAGTGTTGAAACTTAGAGCATGCACTTAAAGGAAAATGACCCTGCCAGCAATTAATATAAGGATGGAATGCACCTGAAATTTGCCAGTTTTTTTAAATTGTTTCTGATGCATGAGATACTGTTTATTCCAGTCTTGGTCGCCAAACAAAAGCAGAAGATCGGCGGTGTCTAGAATATGTTTACTGGCATTATGATAATGAAATTGTTGCAAGGATATATATCTGCTTTTCAGCGAGAAGGAAATAATTCCCATGCTAACGAAATATCCAGTATTATCGAAGGATTGGAATTAAGATGTACATATGAGTCATGGACATAGACAGGAACACAAGCTTGCAATGCAATATCACCCCTGGTGTAAAGTGCTAGTGTTTGGTTTGCAGTACTTTTATCAAGCATATCTGGTTGAAATACTTTACATTTGTGTGAATAAAGGATTTAAGTAAATAGATGTTGACATTGTTACAGTAAACATGCCTGGGCATTGCCTGTTAAGTCTAAAAATGGAACGGGTTTGTCAAATAAAATGACCACTGTTTTACACAACAAAGGAACACCAAATAATTTACGCACAGGCCTCGAAAGAGAATTCTACAATACCACATTCCATGCCTTAATTATTGACAAGTGATAGTTTGAAGAGCTGTGGCACGTCTGTCAGCACAGTATTTGATAGTGTCAGGTCAGGTACACAGGCTCGGGGGCAGACATTATCGAGGTTGAGTCTAGGATTTGGTGCTTGGCCTAAATTACACCCTTGAATAGGGTCGGAAGGGTAGGCCATCTGCAAGGCACATAGTCCGGCTGGGTGAGGCGAGGCCTACGAATGGCTGGGGTATGTAGAGCCGCTGACTTACCTTGCACCTGCCTCACCTGTGGCTGACTTGTGCTTGTGGACTGATGTCCTGGGTAAAGTCCACGGACCGAACTGGTCATCATTGGCAGCTGTAGCTGGGCAGCTCACGTTGGGTGCTGGCTCTGGATCTGTGGGCAGGCGGCTGTCCTACTGTCAAGGTCTGGACATGGAGAGTTGACTAGCTGTATTAAATCCATTATTACATATCACCATTGTAATTTTTATACATGTTTAAGCACTATTAGCGACAGTAAAAACCTTTGTAACCTCCAGGAATCGAACCCGGACCTAGCAACGATGTCGGGGTCTAGTGTTTGCACCATGGGCTGTAGCACGGCGGGATTGCATAACTTCTCAATCTGCAGTCTTAAGTGAATCACCTGATAAAATTTCCTACACCAATGTAGTTGCCCTAAAGGTGCCATTTAACATAACAACTAGGCAATTTGCAGGGAATAACAAATTGTTTGTCCCTTTGCAATATATATTCAAGTCTGCTGATGTGGTTGACTATTTAACCAAATGGTCAGGAAATTCACAGGAGGTAAAGAATAGTTAATCCCTTTGCAATACATATTCACATAAACCAATGTGGTTGACTTGAAAGTGTCATTTTACAAAACAGCTAGAGAATTCAAAGTAATAACAGATTGTTACTCCCTTTCAATATATATGTATATATGTATGTGTATATGTGTGTATATATGTGTATGTATGTATATATATGTATGTATGTGTATATGTACATATGTAAGATGATACACTGCACCTATATCACCCGTTTTTCTCGGAAACATGCCACCGAGGGTTTGCGAAAAAATTGTGATAACTATACCCTATATGAATCATCGATTAGTAGTAATTCCATTCCCCCGAACATACCGGTGGTAGAGGTGCGGGGCTGAGCTTTGAAATTGCAAGTGGGAACAGGGGTTGAATATGGTATCGTTGGATATATCGTCTAAAAGGAAACAACATTTACAATGACAGTTGTTTTCTGATGTGCATAGTTTTCACACAATAAATCATGTAAGCATATGGTTTGTGACGTACTTACTTTACGCACAATGAAACTGAATGAAAACTATTTTTATTCTTACTACAAGTAAATGGAAATCTTTAAAACATGTTTTTCTGTCGTGCATACCTAATTTACGTATAATATGAAGGACATTGAGTGTACTGTAAATACCGGTATGGTGTGAGAGAACCACTGTGAAATGGGAACTGGGAACACTCATTCGCACACATTACTTTTCATAACTATTTAAACTGTCTACCATTCTGTATCAGACGCGACTCTACTCTCCTTCTTACATTCGCGGTTGCTCAGCAGACCTCAGCCCTGCTGAGAGATCAACATGCTGCTCTGATTCTGTCTTTCATGTCTTCTCTCCTATTTGGACGCACACAGTAGACAATGTTTTTAATCATTCCCCATAAAAAGAAGTCATTTGGGGACAAGTCTGGAGAATGTGGTGGCCAAGCTACAGGACCCTTTCGTCCAATCCACCATATGGGGAATAACGTGTCGGCAACAAGCTGAGTTCTGCATGAAAAGTGAGCAAGACAGCCCTCCTGTTGAAGCCACAGTGTTAATCTCAGAGCGAGAGGGACATCTTATATCAGCTGATACAAAATCTATTTTCTAGGAAGTCAGCATAAGCTGCACCATTCAATTGCCGTTAAAAAAATGGTCCTATGACACAATGTCCGAGAAGGCCACGCTGAGTATTAAGGCTCTACACATGCCGGTTATCCATTTGACGGAGCCAATGTGGTTTGACTGCAGACCAGTAATGGGCATTATGTATCTTAACATCACCATTACTCTTGAATTTGGCCTCATCAGTCCACAAAATGTTGCGATGGAAAGCACGGTCCTTGCTCAGGTACCAGTTGCAGAAATCAATGCGCTTAGGTAAATCACTCCCAAATTCTTAGTGCAGCTGTACATGTTATAGATAAAAAAAAGATCAGCAAAAATTCTCCACACTGTACTTTGAGATGATTCTGAGTCGCAGGCAATCGTCTGTGTAGAATCATGAGGGTTAACTACCATGACAGCAAGTACATCAATAGCCCTCTCGTCTCTCGCAGGTAGTCTGATGCGACGTCGTTTGTTGCGTTTTGGTTGCACTAGCCTGGTTGTGCGCACGCGACATACAAGACACTAGAAGACATTTTACTAGGGATGCACTGTGGGTATCACTCTTCGTACAAACGGGCAGCAGTCTGCAGTTCTGACGACATTCTCCTACTATCAGCATGTCCTACAATTCCTGTACGTTGTAGATGGATTATCTGCTTGCTGCGTAGTGCCGCATTATTCTCAGTGTTTGCTCAGAAACAGTCTTAATACCTACTGCACGAGTCCATGCAGTAAGGCACACAGTTCACTGCTAGTATCAAAGAGAGTCTCACACTCCAACCGGCAATACCGTAATAGCGCACATAGTGTATTTGACGTGAATCATTTGTGCACAACCAATGATAATTGGCTAAACACAACTGTTAGTATTATACTGTTTCCGAACAAACACGAAGAATAAGGCAGCACTAAGCAGTAAGCAGAGAAGCCATCTACCACTTACAGGGACCGCAGGTTGCATGCAAGTTAACTGACTATCGAACGTTCGTTCATTCAGACAGTCATTCATATTACATTGCATGAATGACAGAATCAGAGCAGCATGTGGATCTCTCAGCTGTGCTGAGGTCCGCAGAGCAACTGCGAACGTAAAGAGAACAGTGTGTCTGATACAGGTGGTCGACATTTCGAACACTTATGAAGAGTGATTTATGCGAATGAGTGTTCCCAGTTCCCATTTCACAGTAATTCTCTCACACCATACCTGTATTTACAGTACACTCAACATCCTTTTGATTGTACGTAAACTAGGTATGCATGGCAGAAAATCAACATGTTTTGTAGCTTTCCATTTGATTGTAGCAAGAATAAAAATAGTTTTTGTTCAGTTTCATAGTGTGTAAAGTACGTACGTCACAAACCATATGCTTACATGATTTATTGTGTGAAAACTATGTACATCAGGAAACAACTTTAATTGTAAATGTTTTCTTTTAGACAATCTATCCAACAATATCATATACAACCCCTGTTCCAATTTGCAATTTCAAAGCTCACCCCCCCATACCTCTACATTCGGGATGTTCGGGGGAATGAAATTACTACCAATCAATGATTCATTTAAGGCATAGTTATCAAAAAATTTTCGCAAACCCCCCAGTGTAGTGTTGTTTCCGAGAAAAATGGCCGATACGAGTGCTGTGGATCACCCTGTGTATATATACATACATACAAATCACAAGGAGTAACATATTATTACTCCTTTTGCAATATATATTCAAGTCTGATGTGGTTGACAATTTAAGAAATCAGCTACGCAAGTCACCGAGTAACAAATCATTATGTTCTTCACCATAAACAGGATGGTCCATACAATGTGGAAACCCTCCAAAAATTCCGGAACGTTTGTAGATAACCAAATACGGTGTTTGCTAAATTAAATTATGTACTGGGGCAAGTGGAAGTGACTATTCGTAACACATGTATGGACAGAAATAATTAAACAATGTTTTTTTCCCCTGGAAACATACATTTATTTAAACAGCATCTGAAAGTGCATGCAAAGAGGAATCCACTGATATAGCATATGCAATGATGCAATGGAAAGTAACACAGAAACACCATGAAACAATGTGCAAATATGATTAAGTTATTTGGGCCGGTTGCATGGGGCATTGTACCTGTACTCGTAGCTGTAAGCAAGCAACACACGTCGTAATTCATCCTGGCGAGACTGCTTCCTAATAGCAGCGGAGTACCAGTCCCCATAATCTGTTATGGTAAGTAGTATTGCAGTGTGTGGCTATACGTATGCAATGAAGTTCACAAATGTGGAAAAACTGGATGCTCTACTTATTTACGGTGAGTGTGGCAGAAATGCCAAGCAAACCGTTCAAATGTATGGTAAAAGGTATCCTAGTCGGATGCCCATCTTACGGCAAACAATACGAAGAATTTGCACACGTGTCTTGTCACGAGATGATTGGAAATTCACAACACTAGTGCAACAAAAAACTGCTACGGGCGAGATGCATCAACATGACGAGTTGGCACGTGTTGATGGAAACCCACCCATGGGTACGCGAGAACTTACCAGGTTCGTAGGAATAAGTACAAGTGTGTTACGAATACTGCGCCAATGGAAATTCCTTCCATATCACATGGCTCATCAGGCATTACATGAAGGTGATTTCCAGCAGCATGTTCAGTTTTGTAAGTTAGTTCTGATGTCTGTAAGGGATGAGAGCAATTTTCTGAAGAACGTAATATTTACTAATGAAGCGACCTTCACAAACCATGGTCGCGTAAATTTACCAAATATGCACTACTGGGCGATGGTGAATGCGCTTTGGGTTCGGTACCTGGAGCAAAAGCGACAGTGGAAAGTGAACATGTGGTTTGGAATTGTCAGAGACTATGTCATAGGGCCGTACTTCATTCAAGGGACAAAGACAGGCTGTACATACATCCATTTCCTCAGAGAGACCTTATCGGCACTTCTGGAAGACATACCGCTCGACATACGTCATATGTGGTTTCAGCATGATGGTAGTACTGCACGTTTTGGTGTGGTGGCGAGGCAAGGGTTAAATGAAACGTTTCCAAACCTATGGCAAGAGCGTGGTGTTGTTGTAAGGTGGCCAGCTTGCTCCCCTGACCTTACACCTCTCAATTTTTTCCTGTAGGGAACACTGAAAAATAGGGTGACGACACGGTTCCTACGACGCCGGAAGACTTGCAGGAACGCATTGTGGCAGCTTGCAGAGGCATTATGCCAGAAACACTTCAGACCGCCCGTCGCTCGTTACATGTGCGTATTGCTGTAGATGGTAAACACGTCAAGCACAAGTTGTGAAAAGACCTAATGTGAAGCGTTTCAACCATAACTCTGCTCTTTTGTACTATGCATCTATATGTGATTGTATTTCTACTTACGTTGGTTTGTTCTATTTTTGTTGTGCATCTGTACAGACTAATTACTCCATACAAGGAAAAAATCTCCTGATTTGCATTGTAAAATGGAATGTATCAATATCAGATTTGCACTCACATTGCCCATCTTCCCTTTGCTGTGGTGCTCTCCTTTGTCCACTATCGCATTCCGTGCCCCTCTCCCCATTAAGGTAAGTGCTATGCTGCTATAAGGAAGCGGTCCTGCCAGGATGAGTCATGATGTGTTGTTGCTTGCTTACAGATGTGAGTACAGAGCCACTGCCTCATGCTACTGGTTCACTTTACTTACTCATATTTGCACAATTCTGTGTTACTTTCTATTGGATGTGCTATATCACTGAATTCCTCTTTGCACGTACTTTCAGATGCCGTTGAAATAAATGTATATTTCCAGAGGAAAAATCATATGTGGTTTAATTATTTCTGTCCATACATGTGTTACGAATAGTCACTTTGCAGTAAATTATTTGTCCCCGTACGTAATTTCATTTAGCAAAAACATCATTTAGTGATACGCAACCATTTTGAAAATTTTGGGGGTGTCCACGTTAGGCGGACGGTCCTGTATATTCACATATTTTGATGTTTGTGTACTGAAGGTGTCATTTAACAAAACAGTTAGGGAATTAAGAGGAAGTAACAAATTGTTACTTCCTTTACAATATACTGGTTTGTCCTCTTATGTGGACACCCCTAAAATTTCCGCAATGGTTGCAGATCACAAAATTGAGTTTTCGCTAAATTAAAGTATGTACAGGGAGACGAGTAATTTGCTGCATAGTGACTATTCGTAACACATGCATGGGCAGGAAATTGAACCATGTATAATTTGTGAACTGGATACATGCATTAATTTAAAGTGCATTTAAAAGTACATGCAAAGATGAATTAAGTGATTTAGCATTTGCAATGGAAAGCATCACAGAAATGCCAAGAAATAATGTGCAAATATGATTAAGTTAGGTGTGCCAGTAGTATGGGGCAGAGGACCTGTAATTATAGCTGTAAGTAAACAGAATGCACCACGACTCATCCAGGCAGGATAGCCTCCTATACCAGCATAGCACTAGAGAAAAGGTCACGGAATGCGATATTGGACCAATGCTAGCACCACGGTGATGGGAATGCGGGCAATGTAAGTGCTAGTCGGACACCATTAAGTACATTTTATTCAGATACCAAGTTAATTCAGGAGATTTGTTTCCTTGTCACTGCTTATACTGAGTAACAAGTGCGTACATACACACTTGCAGAACAACCCAACCTAAGAAGAAATGCAATCACACCCATATACAGAGTACAAAAGGGCTCAGTTATGACTGAAATGCTTCACATTTTGTCTTTTCACAGCATGTGCTCGATGTGTTTACCATCGACAGCAATACACATATGTAAATGCACATGTAATGAGCTACAAGCGACCTGAGGTGTGTCTGACATAATGCCTCTGTAAGCTGCCACAATGCATTCCTGCATGTCATCTGGCGTCGTAGGAACCATGTTGTACACACTATCTATCAGTGTTCCCGACAGGAAAAAACTCTAGGGGTGTGAGGTTGGGGGAGAGATATGTCCATCTTACATCACCGCCATACCCTAACCACTGGTTTGGAAACATTTATTGTAACACTTGCCTCGCTATCAAAGCAAAATGTACAGGACAACCATTGTGCTGAAACAACATATCTCGATACATGACGAGTGGTAGGTCTTCCAGAAGTGCTGGTAAGGTCTCTCAGGAAATGGGCGTAAGTAATGCTGGTCAGTGTCCCTTGAATGAAGTATGGCTCTATGACATCTCTAACAATTCCACACCACATGTTCGTGCTCCACTGTCACTGGCGCTCAATATGCCAGACCCAGCGCAGATTATCCATTGTCCATTAATGCCTATGGTTTGTGAAGGTTTGCTCATTGGTGTCATCCCTTACAGACGTCAGAGCAAACGTACACAAGCGTACAGTCTACTGGAAATCATTTTCATGTTAATGCCTGACAAAGAGCTGAGTGCGATAGATGGAATTTACATTGACACAGTATCCATAACACTTGTTTTATTTATTCCAGCGTACCTAGAAAGTTCTTGCGTACCCATGTGGGGGTTTGTATCGACATGTGTCAATTTCTTGGTGTTTCTGCAATATTTTTCATTGCAAATGCTGTGTCACTGAATTCCTCTTTGCATGTACTTTCAGATTCTGTTCAAATAAATGTACATTTCCAGTTGACAAATTATATGTGGTTAAATTTCTTCATCCATACATATGTTATAATTAGTCATTATGCTGCAAATAACTCGTCCCCATATGTACTATCATTTAGCAAAAACCTTATTTTCTGATGTGCAACTGTTTGTGGAAATTTGTGGGTGTCCTTTCTAGGTGGACCATTCTGTATATTCAAGCCTTCTGATGCAGATGGCTTGAAGTTGCCATTAACAAAACAGTTGGGCATATCACAGGGAGTAATGAATGGTTACGCTCTTGTGATTATATATATATTCACTTATGCTGATGTATTTGTACTGAAATTGTAATTTTAAAAAAACATCTAGACAGTTCAATTTAGTAACGAATGGTGACCCCCTCCCCCCTTCGCAATATACAGGTCATTGCAAAATTGTAAAATTGCATGTCAATATTTCGGGTAAACTTTCCTTGCATCTGGAGGATGAAAAAATGTTGTATGAACATAGGTCCGCAAATGCTTAGTTTTTCCTAACTATAGATTGTAATAGAGATAATGTCCAGTATGGCCCATGGGCTGGATCATCTTGCTGTAGAATGCCATTGCAGCTGTAATTGGCAGCCCCCGAGGGGCCGTGATATGAATCTAGTAGACTTTTATTTGTGGGAACATTTAAAGACACTTGTGTATGCAACCCGAGTGGACGACGTTGACACCCTTCGTAACCGTATTGTGGCGGGCTGCGAAACAATCTGGAATACTCCAGGGATTCATCAACGCATCCAGGAGTCCACGCAATGACAGGTTGATGCATGTGGTCGTGCTGATGGAGGGCATTTTGAACATTTCCTTTAGTGCCGACGATAAGCTTTCACACCACATGTGCAACTAATTCCTGTGCAGTTTTTACTGTTCTAGGTGTAGTGTGAGGTGTCGTGTACCCTGCAAAGGAACGCTGCGATGGAATTCTACAGTAACATGATCCAGCCTGCGGGGCATACACTGTACGTTATGTATTACGAGCTGTAGTAAAGAAACGAAGGATTTGCGGACCTATGATCATATAACATTTTTTTTTATCCTGGAGACGTGAGGAATGTTTCCGGTAAGTATTGGCATGCAATTTTGAAACAGACTATAAATTCGTGTTCACTGATGTGGTTAGTCATTCATCAAAACAGCTAAGCAAATCACAGGGAGTAACGAATCAATGAATTGTTAACCCCATTCGTGATGTATATTCACCTACACTGATGCAGTTGGCTTGAAGTTTCCATTAACACAAACAACTTGGGTGTTGTTTCATCACTATAGTCTTGTATAATGATGCTTTGAACAATTGTTCTGAATTGCGAATCCAAAAGGCGCAAATGCTCTTTGGGTACATCATAGGAAATTTTTGTATATAGTTTGTTTGGTATGTGGATATCCCAGTCGGAACAAATGGTGTAATGTACAGTTTTAAAACTTTTGTTTCCTTATGCAGACCAAAACAAATAGTTTCGTGTACCTTTTTCCCACTTTTGGTATGGATACACATACGAAAACAAACTGGGTGTGATGCTTATTTCCTACTTTCTGTATGGATACGCAGAGCGAAACTTTTCGTTTGGTTCCTTTTGTCATGAGAATACACCAGGGGAAACTTTGTCTTGAAATGGGGTCATTGTGGACTCTCTATTTACGCAAGGGTGAATGCTTGGCCGTTTCTTAGTCTCTCCTGGAGTATAGTTGAATACTAAATTGATCACTTTTTTGATGTACAACTGTGTAACATTGGATACTAAATACATAAATTTTCGTGCATTTTGGGTATGTGACAAGGAATAATCACTTTTACATGATATGTCTGTGTGATCACACATTGTTGTGGCCATAGTACAATGGGATTCATTTTATAATGTACGACATCTGATCTGTTATAAAGGGCGAAATGGAAATGAAAAAAATGGTCTGTCTAAGAATAATATACAATGATGAATCTCACATGAGCTCGAGTCAAATTAGGCATGCTGTATTATAAGTTGAATTTAATTCTGTTTTAACCCTAGCAGCAGTCTAATTCACACACTGAGAGAAGAATTTGTTCTTTCGCAACAGTTTTTTGGTTACTCTGATAATTTATAAAGACAATCAAACGAGTAATGTTAAGGTATAATAATATTTATAACAAAAATAGTTGAATCAAAAAAACTTATATTCTACCGCGATAAATTTTTTGTTTCTCTTGCATGCCAATGTCAAATTTTTGCATGCCCTTCGGAAAGATGAACTATTGGGCTCACTAATTTCAGTTTTTTTGTGAGTAATTGTTGTAGCTATACACTACACAGTTCAACATAGTGTCAAACTCTGAAAATATCACAATTGCAACATATCAAGAAGCAAAAAATGTTTTACTTAGAGACAAACAACGTACATCTTTACTGGTGCATCCTTAATCCCCCCCTCCCCATCCCTGCTGAAATCATGGAGGGAGTACGAAGGAGGGGAATGTGCGAATTACTGCACATCGCCTCCTATTCCATGGTGGAGTTATATCAAAAAGTGTTTTCTCACAAACAGAAGAAATATTTCCAGCACTTGATATAACAATGATGAGTGACAAGAAATGTAAGAAACAATTTTAATATAACTGTAAAAATAAACTTAATATTACTTTTATTATACTACCAACCTCCATAGCAAATTTGGTTGCACACTGGCTTAAGATGCAAGAAGCTGCCTGTTCAAGTTCCAGGCATGGCATGGGTGTTGGGTTAGTTTCAGTGTTTCTGGTTATACTTTTAAGATGTGTAAATTTGATCATAAATGTGTTTTTTGTTGGGACAAACATTTACTCCAAAAATGAAAAAATGGAGAATAAAAAAAAAAAATTATAAAAAGGGCTCATCAAGGGGGCCATCTCATGAGCAACAATGTTTTCCGATTGTGGGTGGAACAAGAAGTCCAATTTTTTAAATGTAATAATGTAAAAAACTACTTTCAGTTTTACAATACATGTTTAAAAATTAATAATTATATTTAAATCTGTTCATGCATGACTTGTTAATAATCCCGGCAGTATTTTTTGGTTGGGAAAATGTTGGATCAACGTTTGCTAAATATATGTTAGAATGTTGGCAAGATATGTTATTACATACACAATACCAACCAGTAAACAATGTTTGGCTAACATCGGTTAGTGATGTTTTAATTAAATTTAATGAATATTTGAAAATTAAAAATAATCTATGCATACAAAGGCAATTACATTGCATTTCCACTAAAATCTACAGTCTAAAAATCTACTTAATCTACTTATCTTTCGGGTTACTGGTCTGGTGTGCTATCAGTTACACCAATTTAAATATATGTAAGGTCAGAAGTATTATGAAATATTTGTTTCAATCCAATTCACTATACTCTCTCACATTCCCAGATGCATTACGTCACATTTTACTTATATTAGACTGTATTTAACTATAATTTCATGCAAAATAAGTGGTGCGGTTAAGGTTATGCCTAACATGCTTTCCATTATGGCGATATTTCTTTTTAAACCTTTTTATTTAAAGCAAGCAATGTGTTAAATTACAAGCACTGTTGCAGGATAATTTCTCGGACATAAGTATGAAACTGTATTGAAAACTGATTTGTATTAAGATATGCTCATTTTTATAGGCCTACATAACATACCAACCAAACTTTAACTGATAAAATATAATGCTTAATTGCACAATTAATTCCTTCCCAATTCTTGTATTACTTATATGTTTGTTACATCAGATGGAACAAAAATAAATAGTTTATGTTTTATAAGAAGTAATTAATGCTTTTATTTATATATTTAAATTTTTGCATGAAAAATTTGGTTAACATACTGTCATTTATATTTGTTTTCAACAATGTTACTCCTATAAAAAAATTTTGGGGGATTTTTTTAAATAGTGATGGATGAATGTTAAATGTTTTATTTTATTCTAAAACATTAGCTAAATATTTGGATTCCCATACAGCACATTTCCAACCTTATCAACCAAATGCTAACAGATGGAGTTTTTGGCCAATTATACAAATACCTACCAGTTACGACTATATTTTCCAACTACCTAGTACTCAACACACGACCAACAAATTACATTTTAAATTATATATGGATTACGTGTAAAAAAACAATTTTCAAGACAACATGCAAAACAGTTTTATTTATTAGAAATATAGTAAGTCCTATTATTGTCATAATGTTGGCTACATGATGTTAGGCCAACCTAAAAGTAAGTACCAATTACAAACCATTATGTTCCCAAAATTGACACAAGATATATCCATGTTATTATGTTGGTATGATTGGACTGTGTTCATTGCAGACCATGAGACTAAATAAAATAAAAATCACACACACTCAGAACTCAGAAAGACAAAAAATGAAAAACCTTTTACATCATCACAGACAGGTAATTAGAAAAAGCTGTTTCCTTGTCAATAAAAAATATATATATATATATATATATATATATTTAGGAAGAGGAAAGGGGTGGTGGGGGCAATATAAAGAAATTAAATTACCTACTTTGATGTTTCGTTTGCAGCTTATGTGGTAGTGTGTGTTATGTGTTGCGTGTGTTTGTTAGTTTATGTGTGCCTCAACACATCCCCCACCTGCTGCTGCAGAGAGCACACAGCGCCTGTCGCCTTATAATCGGCTAATAGCGAAGGACCATACATACATACAGCTGTTGGATGAGAAGAGTGTTTCAGCACATTTGCTGTAGAGCAGAGTGATTACAGTGTACATCACAGTGCCGACAAATAGCCAGAGTCTGTAAGGCGTATGTATGTTTTGCTTTGTTCTGAGACCACATATTGCTTCGCATCCTTATGTTTTGCAATGTCAGCCTCACTGCCTCTGTCTGCACCCATGTGCAATAAGGAGCATTTATAGCTAAGTGAGGTGGCATAGTGCTTCGCAATTTTATGTGGTTGTGAGAATTATCACGCTAGCTGATGACCTACTGGGATAATTAAGGGGATTTATGGCAGCGTGTGAACTAAGATGCTCTTTGGCCGCCTATATTTTTGCGTCTCCTCAGGGTCATAGTTCCCGAGGCTATATATTTTGGGATTTACACTGTTTGCACAGTCATTGTAAAATTTTTGTGCTAATTTTAAGAAGTGCTCATCCAGTTTTGCAAT
Organism: Clitarchus hookeri; assembly: GCA_002778355.1. Taxonomy (NCBI): domain Eukaryota; kingdom Metazoa; phylum Arthropoda; class Insecta; order Phasmatodea; family Phasmatidae; genus Clitarchus; species Clitarchus hookeri. The sequence goes on along the minus strand of NQII01000071.1, from coordinate 756,052 downwards.
TTTTAATTTGCGATGCAGATCCACGATAGGGCAATATCGGGGCGTGTCTGCTGCTATTCATAGGCATTTATTTTGTATTATTTGAAGGCACCTTATATGCATTTTAGCTGTGTGTCTAGATGGACACAGCATATATTATGACTGGGTGTATTAACATTGTATATAGTAATACAGCCTTATTTCGGGTTACAGCACTTCGTGGATTTAGTATTGTTGGGTAAAGTGTGGATAGCCTGGCTTGGGCACTGGCACATTTCGCTTCTATATGCACCTTCCAAGTTAGCTTGCGATTCATATGGACCGCTAGATATTTCACCACATCTTTGAGGAATATGCTTGTCGAACTGAGTTATTTCGGGGCGATCATCCGCCTGGGGTAATATCATGCGGGTGAAGACAATAGCTCGACTTATGCCTACCTTGATTTTTATTCACCATTTCGTGTAATAGGTTTGGAAGGTATTAAGGGCGTTTTGTAGCCTTTGGGTTGCTAATTCCAAGTTGTGGGAGCGACTGAATATAACTGTGTCGTCCGGCTCATTTTTCTTCTAACCTACCTTAACTAGAGGGAGAGTTGGAGGTCCTAGGTAGGGGAAGGGACCTAAATGCATCTCAGAGCTGAGCCCTATATGCCCAGGCATGCAGGGAAGTTTCTAACTTCAAGGGAACATACTAGCGGATTTACTGGGATTGAGCAAATGTGGCTGCAATTGGGGCCATATTTACCTCCCATGCTAACCTAGTTTATCTAAAAAGGGAGGGGGAAAAACTGGTATAGACACCATAAAAACCCCTTGACAGGAAATAATTTCAAATTGTATGCAATTTGTGAAAAAGTAGAAAAAGAATTCTACTAGAACAGAGAATAGGAAAGGATAATCTGTATTGAAAGGGTTTTTAAAACACTAGAAAAGAATGTTTGTAGGGGTGGGGGTTGCTGTCTTTCATTTTGATGATCACACTGGATTTAGTTTGTTACCGGGTGTGCGGGATGACGTACCAGTCTCCCCTGGTGGAGGGGAGAACACACAATTGGACATTTCCCACCCTATGCCGCCAGTCGACACCTGAAACACAAAAAGGGAAAAGAAAGGAGGAGGCAGTGGAGAATCCTTTGGTGGACAGCCTGCCTCGGGCGTAGGTGCTTAACAGTCCACCAGAGCACACTCGCAGCACCAATAAGTGCTGCATTGGACCATGCATATAGTGCACCACACCCCCCGAAACGCGACTGTCATGTGTTGCATGAGAACTTTTGGCTTGTTCACCTTGAAGAGTCTTCTTCAGCTCCTAGGTTGTGCATCTCTTGAAGGCTTGAGGAAAAGTCCCAGTGTCTTGAATTGTTATGCAATGTGACACCACAGTCGCCCTACACCAAGCCAGGGGCTGTACGATGTATGTATACGGCATAAGACTATGGGCACATAGTGCTTCGCAGGGTGTTGTATGGGTGAACAGTGTATATATGTAATGTGTAAGCTCATTCCGCCGATTTGCATCACCGGGACGTTACTCCCTTAGCGCAGGGGAAGTACAAGCCCTTGTGAGAGCTCATGTCTTCCCATTCGTTTAGCATGTCTCGAGCCCAGGCAGCCCATGCAACTTGTTACATTTCTCCGGGCCTCTCTAGGATGTGGATGGATATCTGGTGTTGTGGAATGTAATCTCTAAATTGTAGTAACTGGTTCGGGAAAATTATGATTAGTTGGGATTCAGTAATCTCTTGGCAGTACATGGCAGACACTGAAGCAGCAGAAGCAGCCCCAGCAGCGGCCGCAACCCAGGCGCCCCCACCTCCTGAAGAAAGGCAAGGTGGCCCCAAAGAAGCCACGAGCCAGGCCAGCACACGCCGGAGATGCCGGGCCCCGCAGAACCCTGTGTGTATGCATCCCTTCAAATGGTTGAAAAATTTTTTTTTTGTTTTTAATTTTAATTTTTATTGATTTTTATTTTATTTTTTATTCATACATCCATTTGCACATACACATTGAGTCTTCTGTTATAGTATACAGTGAATAATCAAAATAATATAGTAATTAAATTGACATTAATTGAATATAATATTAAAGAATATAATATTAAAGAATATAATATTAATATGAGTTAAGATCGAGTTTGTGATTATAAGTAGATATAAACTAATATATATACAGATATATGGCCAAAATGGCACTGTCCCAGATATTTACAGTTACAAAAATGTTATTTATACACAAATCGTGATCAGTTTGTTGGAGGGAGGATAAGAGCTTTCGGTCGTGTCCACCTCCAAACCAGCCTTTCGTCGTCCGCCAACTCACGAACTAGAGGGTTTTCTACAGTCGGGATTGTCTTGTATAGTTCTGTGGCCAGCTTTTGCACATGGTGTTCAAAGTTCTCCACTTTGAGCTCTTTGTGGAGCTGGTCATTCCTTGTGTACCTGGGTGCGTTCGTATCAAATGAAGGATTATGCTCTGGAAGCGCTGAAGTTTCTGGAGGTGACATCGAGCTGCCGTCCCCCAGACAGATGAGGCGTAGGTGAGAATAGGGCGAATAAGGGATTGATATATGATAACACCATTTCTGGTACGAAGTGAGCTATGGCGATGGAGAAGTGGAAACAGCTGCCTAAGCCGGTAATTGGCTTTGGCAATCTGAGTATGAATGTGGTGCCTCCAGAGAAGCCTTCTATCCATTATCACACCCAGGTATTTGACCTTGTTCTGGTATTCTATTTGCTGGCCACAGAACTGTAGTCTTGTGGTTGGGTTTAGTCATCGGGAGCTGAACTCGATGGTTTCAGTCTTGATGGCATTTGCAGTGATTCTCCACTTTGCTAGCCAGGGCTCAATGTCGTCCAGGGCAGCCTGTACGTGGCTGGCCCGGTCTCTGTTCATTGATGACGCGAAGATGATGGTGTCATCCGCATAGCAGCCAATGTGAGCCTCTCCGGCTCGTGGCATGTCGTTGATATACAGATTGAACGGGGTCGGACCTAAAATGCTGCCCTGGGGAACTCCTGCTTTCACCTGGCAGACCGTAGATGTTTCGCTGTCAAGACTGACATGAAATATACGAGATCACAGATACGACAATATGAAGCAAATGAGGTGTTGAGGAAAGCTATATTCATGATGCTTGAAAAGCAGACCAGAATGATAGACCCTGTCGAACGTCTTTTCTATGTCTAGAAGGGTGACGACAGTATGATAGTGGTAGTCTATGGACTTCATGGCTTCCAGAGTGAGCCGGGTGAGCTGGTGAACTGTAGTGTGCCCACACCAGAACCCAAACTGTTCGTCACGAAGTATGTGGTGAGATGAAATGTGTGCTAACACCCTTCCTTTCACAACTCTCTCCAAAAGTTTGGAGAGAGTGGAGAGCAGACTGATGGGGCGATAGCTGGTGGGAAGTGAGGGTGATTTACCGGACTTTAGGAAAGTCACCACCCTGGCCTGCTTCAATCTATCAGGGAAATGATGATGTCTGAGTGTGAATGAATAGAACTGGGCTAGAAGACATATGAATTCAAATGGAAGGTGCTTGATGAGTATGTACTGGATTTGATCATCTCCTGGTGCGGTGTTGCGGCGTGTGGATTTCATGGCTGTCGTCAGCTTGGCGGAAGTTACATCCATGGTTTCCTCTGGGTTTTCCCCACCTGATGCGTCTGCCAGGGTTTGCACTAAGGTGGTCTCTTGCTCATCACCATCACCCTCGTTAGGGCGGAAGGTTTCTTCGAGAACCCTGTCTAACACATTTCCTTTTTCAGTCGATGTGTAGGCAACCCCATCACATGCGTGAGTGGAGGGATAGTCAAGTAGTTGCCGGTCAGGCGCCGTGTCATTTTCCACAGAGAGATGTCCGCGACTTCGAGAGCAGCTACAGTGGTGTCGCACTGTTGCGCCCTGAAATCGCTGACTTGCGCCTCCAATGTGTCCTGTGTTTGTTGGTACTGCTCTCTGTGGAAAAGGTCTTGTGTTCGTTGCCACAGCCTCTTGTACCTGTTTGTGTGTAATGGCTTGTTAAATGTGTGGTGGGAATTGTGTATTTGTGTTTTTAGGTGTGGCTTTTGGATGTGTTGTTTAGCTGTTGTAAGCGGTTCTATTATTATTTCGGTGTTGTCTATGTGTTCCGGTGTGTTTATTGATTATATTGTTTGTTGTAGTGTGTCAGCCTTCTGGATAAGTGTATCTTGATATGAATCCCGGTCGGCTTTCTTATAATTGAATTTGTGTGTGTTTGTGTGGGTGTGTGTGGGTGGGTGGCTGGGTGTGTGTGTGTGTGTGGTGCAAGTTGAGGGCGAGATGAGTGGTGAATGTCCATGAGAACAGGAATGTGATCACTGGAAAGTGCTGTGTCGGTGTACAGTCTGTACTGGAAATTATTGCCCTTGTTTAGGATAATATCCAGTACATATGGTGCATGATGTGGGTGATCTTGGATGAATGTTGGTGTGTTTGGTGCATCTACAATATATGTGTGTGTTCTGGCAAGTCTGCAGTATTCTACCATGAGTGTTGACTTTATTGGAGTGCCAGTCTGGTTGTTTGGCGTTCAAGTTGCCTGCTATAAGCACTCTTGGAGATACTTGTAATAGCATGTCTATTTCGCTTGTATCTAGTGGTGAAGATGGAAGGATGTATGCAGCTATGATTGTTACTGGATGATTGTGAATGAAAATGTCAATGGCTGTGGCTTCTGTGTGTTGGAGCTGTGGATGTGGATGGATATGATTACGAATGGAGCAATGAATGAGAATGGCTACACCACCTCCTTGCGTATCTCTGTCTTGTCTGTAAATATTGTAATCTGGGATTGTATATTTTTTGTTTGGTTGAAAATGTGTTTCTGTGGTGACTGCAATCTGCGGTTGTGTGTTGTGCATATAGGCAGACAATTCATGTTTTTTGCAAGCAAGACCCCTGGCATTCCAGATGAGAATGCAGGGTGTGTGTGTGTGTGAGTGTTGTTGTGCTGCCATTACTGTGTATCTGTGGTTTGCTGAGTTTGGTGTAGCAGCAGCAATGCTTTATGTAAAAATAATGTTGTGGCTGAAAATTTTTATTGTAGTGTCTTGGTCTGGTCTGCCCATTGTGTAATCTGATGGATTATTAATTCTCAAAATGTTTTGGTGTCTGAGTTTGTGTAATCGGGTATCTCCTGCATTATCGCATGGAACTTCTGAAACGACGGAAGTTCCTGCGCCTTGCTAATAGGCAGGGGAGCCTGGCGTGTTTGTGTAGGTTTAGTTGGGATCTGGTGTGTTTTCGTAGTTTCAGTGGGTTTTAAATTTGTGTTAGATGTTTAAATTTACTGTTGCAGAAAATTTGTGTTTCAATAGACTTTATTTTGGGTATCTAAGAGGGAGAGCTGGTGGGTTTTTGTGTGTGTGATTTCTCAAGTGGCATTGTCTTAGGAATTTGTGGTTTATTTTGTTTAATTAATTGTGTATGTGTTTTAGGCTGTGGTTTGATGACTTGAGAAAACAGTTTTTTACCCATGTTGGGTTGCTGTGTTGAGCCGACTCGTGTGGTTATTTGTTGTTCTTTTAGTTGTGTTACTTTGGCCTTTAAAGTGTGATTTGGTGCCAATTGCTGTGTCTGTCGTTGTTGAGTGCTTGTCTGGCGTTGTTGAGTGTTTGTCTGGCGTGTGTCGGGGTGTGGTTGCGGTCCTGGGTCTGGCCCAGCGCTGCTTTACCAGGCACTGGGTATAGGCAGCCGAGTGCTCTTGCCCGCAGAGTGCATAGGTGGGCTTGTCGTTTGTGCAGTCGCTGCGGGGTTGATTTCCACCCCAGTGCACACAGCACTCTGCACATTCGCACTAGCGGGCTTTATGCCCCAGTTTCTGCCACCGGAAGCACTGCACAGGGCCTGTTGGTGGATTGTAGTTATTCCAGTATGGTCTGGTCAATCCCAGTACTTGTGGGATGCCTTTAAGTCGTGTCAGGGTGTCCTCGAGGGTTTCCTCCACCTCCACCTCCACCTTGTAGAGGCCGAGCTGCTGCTTGGTTTGCCGGCTTATGATATGCTGCACCAACAGGACCCTCACGTGCTGCGCCATCTGCTGCTGGGAGTCCGCCCAGAACAACTCGCAGGGGGCGTTTCCCCTGGCGAGCGAACTGGGCGAACTCAATTCTGGACTTCCGCAGCGCAGCCTGGGCCATCCGGAACACCAGCTCGTCCGCCAGAATGACTACGAACTGTCATGATCTGGGGTGAGGGCACAGCTCGTACTACAGCTCAGTTATGCCGGCCTCTGTGAAGATGGAGTGAAGGAGGGAGGCACGAACGTGAAAAACGTGTATTGTGACACGCCTTGGTTTGCTGGGTCTTGAGCCACTTGTACTGGGCTGTGGCTGGTGGGGGTATTATTTTTGTCTGGGCTAGCCGGGCAACGCCTTTGAAAGGTCCGCCCTTGTCCATTGGCTGTCTGGCCTGCTTTGGGGCAGCAGAGGGAAGAGAGCCCCGGCCGGCTTAGGGGTTACGCCCCACCCCTGCCACCCACTGGTTGAAGGGCCTGCTTCCACTCTCTGAGGTGTAAGTGGAGTGGCAAGCAGGCCTCCCGAGGCGTGTACTGACATTCGGGGCGTGCTGTCTTCCCTTCGTCGCTGTCGGGGTCTCTGGTGTCGGCAGCAAGGCAGGCAGGCGGTGAGTCTTGGTGTCGTAGGTCGTGGCAGGCGATTCCAAAGTCAGCAGGTAGGTAGGCAGGTGAGTCTTGCAATTTTCGGGCTTGGCAGGTGGTGCGAGGCTTCCAGGCCCTCCCTGGTCTGCCGAGACTGAGCTCCCCACCGCCGAACCCTCATATTCCACGGAATGGCCTTGGTGTCATGAGACCGGGAGCCTAGACTTCCGCAACTCACGAGGTGTTTGTCAAACAAATGCACCCCGACACATATTCAAATCATTGAGTCTGTGGCGGGCGCCGTGTGTATGTGGGTTGTTGGGCATCGGACCCGTATTTAGGCTGTTAATTGGTGCTGCCTATTATAAGCAAAGTTACGTGTTCGTGGTTTCGACGTGGGAGTGAAGCTCCCCTCCAGTCTCCCAGCTGGAGTGAATGTTGTGTCGTGATGTATGTCTAGCATGTTAAACTATTGTTTGCAAGTGTGCTAATTAATTTCGCATATAGTATGTCGTTGAGTACCTAGTCTCCAGAGGCGTCCTATACAGGTCTCCCTCAGGGTACGATTAATCATTTCAGGGTTTGTGAAAATGGATTTATAAAAACACTTGTTAATAAATTAGAGGTGCCCCTGGCGGCGGCCAGCTGAACCAGGCCTACTGAAGGCGCGAGGCTCACTGCTCTCGCATGCTGGTTCTCCTGCTGCTCGCTCCTTGCTGCGTGGAGTGGTGGGATTACTCCTAGTAGATCTTGTAAACTGCCTGTGTGCCTTGCGCTTAGGTAGTGTCGGGGTCAGGAAGTCTGGGTTGGTGGTTTCTTTTTCGTCAGTGACAGGTTTCTGGGTTTTGTCACTGGTTTCTCTCTCCTGTAACTGTTTCCGCCTGGTGAGGCTCCCCACAAGAGGTGACAGTTCAGGGAAGTCAAGGTCTATTAAGTTAATCATACTAGAATATAATAAATAAGATAATAGAATATACGGAAAATATAGGAAAAAATAAAATGAAAGACAGAGTTTGTTCTCCTGCTCGTGGGCTGCTGCTCGCCTAAACAAACCTTAGCTGCAGATAGCGGACCACCTTCCCCTTTACCGGGGAAGGGGCTAGGCCGGAAGAGCTCCTAGAGCTCTATCCGCAGCTTGGTAGTATACTGACAGAATACCTCTAACAGACTGCGCGCCCGGGCTTGAAGACTTGCTTCCCAGGCACAGGCACTCAGGCAGGTGGTCGTTGTTGTCTCGACTTTCCTCAATTCCTGGGGTCTAGCGACCCTAACGACCCTAACAACCCTATCACGAACTAGTTTTGTTAAAATGACAAGAGTTTTTTCCCGGACCGCGCAGAGAATGCACACTGGCGCGAGAATTAGCAGAGTTAGGGTTATAGTTGAGATTTAGTTAGGTTTTAAAGTTTTTGTTTAGTTATTTATACGCGTAATTTTGGGTCTTTTAATACGTTTGTTGGGGTCTCGTTCATAATTACCATCATCGCTTTCACAGTTTTCAGTATTGTTTAAGCCAATTCTTCCTCTTTCATATTTAGAAACAAACACCTGTTGTTTGGCAGCCCTTTAATTTACTTTTAAAAGTCTGATAAAAATCTGGAGAATTATGTTTTGCAAAATATCCTGTATATTAATAACTTTTGATTTTTCGAAAGATCTTTTAATTCTCCTTATGATCCTTGCTGTTTGAACTGTTTCAATTTTCCCTGAGCATTTACATTTTTTTCCATTTTTTGTTCTCGCTGTTAACACTTCTTCACATCTTTCATTTCACCATACTTTCTTTTTATTTCTAACTAGCCCAAATATTTCCTTGTTGCATTATTTATTTATTTAGATAGTTTTTGCCAGTTACCATGTTTAGTTATTTTCAATTCTTCTTCAAATTTTCCTATTGATTCTTGTGTTATGATAGGTCAATATTATATATTTTGTTTCTTTGTGTAATGATTTTCTTAGAATTTTCTTAGGTATAAGTTTTAGTTTGATTTTAAAGAGGTAGTGATCAGACTCGAATTCACTATTTCTTATCATTCATAATTTTCTTAAAATTTCTTTGATAAATAACTACATGATCTAGGTGAAATTCTCCTAACATCGGGTTCGAAGTTATTCAAGTTTTAGCTTTTTATGAAACTTTTCTGAAGAAGGTGGACAATAATTTAACTTGTAAACCCTTACATAGATTAATTAGTCTCATGCCATTTTTATTGGTTCTTCTGTGGGCTGGATATTGCACAACTAGTATTCTATTTTTTTTCTTTGCCTATTTGTGCATTATTTTTATTTATAAATAAGTTTTTTAAAAGTATTAGTGAGTAATTTTATTATCAATTAAAAAGAAATAATCTTTTGTATGTGTGTGACCTCAGAAGCGTAGCAAAGCTACCGTAAGTCGTGAATATGAATCCCTGAAGTTGAAAAGCTCGTAAACTCTGGGAATGTATAAGTGAATGTTCTAATTTTCTGGAGTTTCGAAGTAAATAAATGTTAGTTTTAAGATAAAAAAAAATAATAAAAGGTGGTTTGATGACCTATTTTGATAATTTGTTTTATAATAAAATAATTTTTTAATGGAACTGAGCGATGCAAAAAATGTAGGGCAAGGCCAACTGACATGTGATTATTTTATGTTAAAATGTCCATTTTATATGAAAATAAATACAAAAAAATGTGAGTTAGGACCAGCGCCCACTACCTCGAAACTCAGCCTCAATCCCTGGATTGAAATACGATAGAGAACATCTGGTTTAGCTAAAGTAAAAAATTACGGATACACCAACCCTCCAGCAGAAGAGACTTGATTGCTTGTGTCCAAAGGAGTGGGCACAAATGGACATCAGCATTTGCTAGAAGTAAAGTATAATCCCGATAATTTGCATTGTCAAGGGACTGAATGTTAAATATGAATTATTGAGATATTCAAATTAGCGGGATTACCAATAATCGGGAGCAAAAAAAGAAAAAATACATAATAATGAGATTAATGCAAATTTGCATTAATATGTAATGATAAATACATGGCTGCATATTATGTATACATGTGTATATATAAATCAATAATTACATCAATAAAAACACATTAAAAATTTACGTTTAAAAAAATCTGTAATTTTCTTTTGGTGCAAGCCTTGCAGATGGGTATTGTCGATGGCTTTGTCAAGCATGTTCAAAGCAGAAAATACTTAATCGCGAACGTCCGATTTCGCTAAGAAATGGCGCACGAAGTTGATGTATTGATCATCTTCTTCATCACTTTCACCATCAATGTCATGAGATGGAGCCAAAATTTCGTCATCAGTTAGAATCCCCGCTACCGCTAGGCCATCGTCAAAATGGACGAAATCTTCAAACGTTATAGAATTTTCTTCATTTTGAGGAAGACGATTCCAATTTACAGGGCATTCTAAGTCTTGTTCAGTAACTGCTGATGAAAGTTCCACCTTCGTGAATCCACAAGCACGAAAACAGTTTTTTATTGTGCTTTCGCTAACACTTTGCCACGCCTTGTGAGCAATGTTCATGGCTGAAAATAAGGTGATTTTATGATCCTTCCCTTCCTCGATGCTGTTAAGGAGTTGCATAACTACTTCCTTGCGGTAAAAGGTTTTGAACGTTTTAATAATGTCCTGGTCTAGAGGCTGCAGATAAGAAGTAGTGTTGGTAGGCAAAAACACAACATTAATATGACTGAATGGTGGGGTATTGTTGTGGGCCGTACAATTATCCATGAAAAGCAGAATTTTTCGCTGCCTTTTCTCCATATCAGCATTCACTGATCGTATCCATTCCTTGACTAATTCGCCCGTCATCCTCGCTTTTTTGTTTGCACTATAGGTCATCGGAAAAGTTTTTATGTTTTTAATACATCTTGGTTTGGCTGATTTGCCTATCATGAGCGGTCTTAATTTCTCAGATCCATCCATGTTGGTGGCCAACAATATGGTTACACGTTCTTTACTATTTTTTCCGCCATGACACTTCTCTTCCTTAAAACACGTTGATCGGTCGGGGAGACACTTATAAAATAACCCCGTCTCATCGGCATTAAAAATGTTGTTGGGCTCATAAGAATCGATTATTTCTCCCAATTCGTCTTTCTACTCAGAATAAACGTCGGCAGATACACTTGCACTTTCCCTACTAAGCTTCTTAAATTTTATGCTGTGCCTTTTTTTAAACCTATTAAACCAACCATTACTCGCACGAAAGTCTTTAATTCCCATTTTTTCTGCGAAAATTTTTACTTTTTCTCTTAAAATGTTTCCTCCAATTGGTACATTCGAATTCCATGCTTGCGCAAACCACTTTTCAAAATTCTCTTCTAGTTTTGGATACTCACCAGTTTTAAAGTGCTTTACTTTGTTGTCCGATGTCTGGAAGGCGATTTTGTCCTCCTTCAGAATTGATGTTATTGTGGAAGGAGGAACGTTATAACGTTTGGACACGTCAATTTGTTTATCACCACCGGGCATGGTGTTAATGATTTCTTTTTTTTCTCTAATGGAAAGACACTTATTAGCTCTTTTCAGAGGCATGGCTAAGACCGAACTGACTAACTTTTCACTCGCTCTGCTCCGTCCTACCCTCTTGTGACCCTAGAACAGCAAGGCACCTCTTAGTTCTGAGAATTACAGACACATCGCATCACAGCCTACTCGGCGTCATTACCTTCCCTTCAAACCTTCTTACTTTTCACTCGCTCTGCTCCTTCCTACCATCTCATAACCCTAGGCCGGACACCAAGGCGCCTCTTTGTTCTGGGAATCACAGACACATCGCCTCACAGCCTACTTGGCATTATTACCTGCCCTTCAAACCCTCCTACGTCCCTCAGTACCCTTCCGGTCTTTTTTACCCTGCCCGAATTGCATAAATCTAGATCTGGTGTACAGTCTAGGGTTAAAAACATTACGAGTTAATGAGATTTTAAAGTTGGAAATAAGAATTATAAGACGTTTTAATAAAGCTCGAGCACCAAAATAAATATGTATTATCGAGGGGACCGGAATGCATCTTTTTTTTTTTTTTTTACGAATTAAAGGGATTTTCTCAAGGAACCAGCAGATTTGCATGAATTAGCGGGATATACAAATAATCGGGATGCGAAATATCGGGATTTCACTGTACATAAATTTGATGTCAAAACTCTTTGAAGCTGTAATTTCAGCCAAAGGGTATCAGACCAAGTGTTTAAGTGGACATTCGTGTTATTTGTGGATGTTTGTTTCTGTTTGCCTATATATGTCTAAATACTTATTTTGCTGAAGGTTGCTTGTTCAGTTTATTTTTATTTTAATACGGATATACTAACCTGTGTGCACACAATTGAGGCATGTTATGTACCTAGCCAACTGCATGGCGCACACCATGAAATCATTTACTTAATTTGGAAATATAAGGGTGTATATTTTTGCTAGAGGCATCCTAATACTTTTTTTGCTTTCTGTATATGTATTGTACCACCAGGGCCTGTTTTAGGTGAAGTGACGCCGTGTGCAAGACTGGCCATTCTTAAAAGTATGAAAGGTGGGCGAAGGTGATGTCAAATATTACCAAGCAAAGCACACTATTCTGGTTATTTTTCTAAATGTTAATTCATGAAATTTAAGTTCATCTCTTACTCCTAAAAATAACTAGTAATATGAATAAAATGGGAAATTTACCAAATTTACTGATTTTTATCTTTTTTTCGAATGTTGATTTTTAACTTTAGAATATTGGTTTTCAACTTATTTATTTTTGGTAACCTAGCATTTAAGGAACGACATAAATTCTAGTTACAAAATTAATGTTAACAGATGTGTCAAACCCTGAACTGAAGCTACTTATACACATTACATTATAAATATCAGACACTTCAAGTACCATTTTTTAGACAATTCACCCTTAATAAATAATAAGTATAGAAAAACAATTTACTCCACAAGCAAAACAAATAAATGTAACACATCATTCAAATATGGTCAAATTAAAGTTCTACTTGCATAAGTAACTGAACAATAAATGTAATATTTAAATGACTCAACAGAATGCTACCTTGCTATCCTGTGCCTCAGAAAATTTTTGAACTAACTGAGAAGTTTAAGGCATGTACAATGGAATTTTCTATTGAAAGAATAACTAGAAATTATAGCTGTTCTTCTAGCATCGTTGATCGCAAGTACGTTTTGATTAGTTTCAATTTTGAAAAGCTCCTTTTGGCGCTAGTCACTGTTATGGGGATTGTCAAAATAATTCTCAGAGCAACCCACATGTAGGAGAAGAGATGTCATTGAAATTGTTGTCTTTTATGAACTGATAAAACTACTTAGGTGAACCTTGTCCTGATGGAATGGTAAACTTAGGTGGAACAATCGTCCTCCAACTCTTCTTGGTTTGTGTTAGCATTTTCACCCTCCTGCAGAGCTTCATAAAGGTTTCTGCAGTTAGCGGACAATGTTCTTTGACTAGAAATAGATTTTCTAAGTTGTAGATAATCCCCACACAAGTTTATGATCATTAAAGAGATGAAAGCATTCTTTAACTGAAACTAGGACTTTATGTAGAGTTGGATAGAAAAAAATCTTACAGAAATATCTCTTCTGCAATTTGTCACATTCCCTCATCAGGCACCTCATATTCAAACATTTTCTTATTTTTTTACAACTCACCTGTTATGAACACCACTTCAGTTCCAAAATTCGTGCCATCTCTTCTCCATTATGCCTTGCAATGATGTATTCTAAAGAGAATATCATACCAGACACAGAGTTAGATGAGAAATTTATAATCTGAAATTAGTTCAACCAGACAAGGTTTCATGATTCAAACCAGGATCAGCTGCAGTCGTTTCTGAAATTTCTTCCAAAGCTTCACAAATTTCTTTTGGCTGAAATCTGACAGCTCTAACCCTGTTGATGCAGCTTTCTCACCTTTTTTCACTGAGTGGTTTCACAGTGAGTTTTGAAACTTGCTTTCGCAGAACACTCCAACATTGAACAAAAACAGCAAACAGAATGTAAATTCTATTGAGAACTCCAAACAACGTAATCCCTACTCTTGTTTCTGATGCTACCTCAGAAACTATCAGATCTTATAAGTGTCAGCCACACAGGACAAATGCACGTCTTGAGTTGACGGGCTGAATCCTCTTTTCACCCCTTTCATATTCGTTGCATTGTCATAGTCTTTCCCATGCATATCCTCCGACGTGAGGTCATGCTCTTGTCAAAGTATCAACAATTATCTGTGTGAGGTCTTTTCCAGTGGTACTCACAGCCCCTTTGAAGCCAATGAAATGTTTCTTTACTCAAATCAAGTTTGATGAAATATCAACAAACCTTAAAATGATGGATATTTTTTTCAGTGACCAACCTAATAAAAAAAATGTTGAGAATGTTTTGGACCATCTTGCTGGCATAATGGTCTGAAGATCTTCTCCTAATATGCCTCCTCATAACTTCATAAAACTTTCCCAGAAATTCAAAGAGGCTGAGAAAATTTTCATTGCTAGGAGAAAAAGAGTTTGTCATATTTGTTTCAAAGGCAAGGTTGCGTTTGGCCAGAAACAAAGTTATGGCCATTACTAGTCTCTCTAAGACACATTTCCAGTAACATTTTTACCGATTTATTAGTTGCTGGTGGGATCCCTACCAAAATTTACAACAGAAACCAACAAAAACCAATTGAAATTTCAGTGGTTTCTGTTGTGGGAATTACCATTCTAATGTATTTTTGGTGTTTCTATTCTTTTTCATTGGCAACTCAATAGCTATTATTGGGTTCCACTGCTATTAGTTTCTGATGTGCACCATTGGTTTCTGTTGTTCTATAGTTAGTTGGTTTTGTTGTATTCTAGTGTATCACACTGGTTTCTGTTCTATAATCGGTTGGGTTTTGTTTTATTTTAGCTGTTTCTATTGTTTCTGCTGTGTTTTTATGGTTTCTTATGTGTGTTGTTGGTTTCTATTGTGATAAACTTAGATGGTTTCTGTTGTATTCTGGTGGTTTCCTATGGTTCCTGTTGTGTTTTGTTTTTTATTGTGCTGTGGCCAGTTGGTTTATTTTGTATTCTAGTGGTTTACATTGGTTCCTGTGGCATTTTGTTGGTTTATTTGGTGTCTTATTGGTTTATTTGGTGTCTTATTGGTTTATTTGGTGTCTTATTGGTTTATATTGTGCTGAAGGGGATTTAATTTTTTTCCATAATGTTCTGTTTGTTTCCATTGTTTTCTGCTGTGTTCTGTTGTTTTCTGCTGTGTTCTGTCGTTTTCTGTTGTTTTCTGCTGTGTTCTGTTGTTTTCTGCTGTGTTTTTTTGTTTCAGTTGTGTTTTGTTGGTTTCTATTGTGATAAACTCAGATGGTTTCTGTTGTATTCTAGTAGTTTACATTGGGTTTTATTTCACTGTAGCATTGTGTTTCTTGTTATATTCTAGTGGATTCCATAGGTTTCTCTTGTGTTCAATTGGTGTCTGCTGATTTTTGTTGGATTCCATTGGTTTCTGTTGCGACAGTTTTAGCATTATTTGGTTTTCTGATTTTTTGATTGGATTTTTTTGTGTTTTGTTGGTATCTGTTGGGAGTTGGTTTCTGGATTATTTTAGTGTTTTCCATTGGTTTATATTATGCCATATTTCATTGGCATTTATTGTATTCTTATTGTTTAAATTGCTTTCTAATGTATTTTGTTGATTTCTATGGTGCTGTATCTGTTTATAACAAAACACAGCAGTAAACAGTGGAAACCACTGAGACTACAACAGATTTCAATAGAATGAAATTCAACAGAAACCCACAAAATACCACAAAATCTTCAAAAACTATTGTAGATAAGTAGGATTTCATCAGAAACCAACAGGATGAAATGAAAAGACCAACGGAAATAACAAAAAAATAGCAATTGTTGGGACTACATCAGAACACAACAGAATTAAATGCTACAGAAATCAACAAAATACAACATAAGCAAATATTGGAAATCACTAGAAATACAAAAGAAATCCACAAAACACATGAGAAACCAATAGAAACAACTGGGACTACATCAGTATACTACAGAAGGAAATGCTACCTAAACAAAAACACAACAGAAACCACTGGAAATACAACAGAAAACCTCACAACAGAACAGAAACCAATATAAATTATTGTGACTACAACAGAATGAAATTAGACAGAAACCAACAAACTACAACATAAAGCAATGGGAACCACTATAAATCCAACAGAAAACCACAAAACACTTCAGAAACGAATATAATTTACTAAGACTACTTGAGAGTACAGCAGAATGAAATGTGACATAAATGAACAAAATACAACAGAAACCACTAGAAATACAACAAAAACACAACAGAAAATAATATAAATTACTGGACCAAGTCAGAATACAACAGAATGAAATGTGAGAGAAACTAACAAAGTACAACAGAAACCAATTCATTTATTCATTAATTTATTGAAAAAATAGTTTTCCATGAATCGTGATATGAGCACAAAGTCTCCAGGATGTGGAAAAACATGTCAATAAATACAAAAAAGTTACATACAATTCCTTATACAATATATACATTATTATATTACAATGCTTAAAACTCTAAATACTCCTTTACAGAATAAAATACATTTGACAATAAATACTTTTTCACGTTAATTTTAAAAATTCTAGTGCCAATTTATATTAAATTTTAATAGCAAAATAATGACCTTTTTGATACAATTTTAATATATTTACAGGAACATATAAATCATCCTTAGATTTATTATTATGCCAGTGCATTGCTTTATTACTTTTAAAATGTACAAAATTTTCTTTAACAAATAAAAACACGGACAAAATATACATATTTGGTAATGACAACAGATTATGTTTTATAAATAATGGTTTACAGGAAACTCTGCCTTTACAATGGGAAAAATTCTGATGGCTGATTATGCAGTTCGAAGATTTTTTCAGCCTTAACTGAATTGACCCAAAAAATTACTCCATATGATAAAACAGAGTGAAAACAGGAAAAATACACTGACTTCAATACAAGTGAACCAACAATATTACTCGTATAACGTCAAGTATATAAGGCAAACAGTTATCAATTTTCAAACCAAAAAACTGTGTTGTTTTAACCTGTTCTATTTTAATATCATTACATGAAATAGCATTTAAGATAGGCCTATCCAATTTATTCCTATAAGAAAAATTTATGACCTATTAAGTTTTATTTAAATTTATTTTTTATTTGTTTATAGAAAACCAGTCAAATAAGACTGCCACTGACTAGTGTGCCTTGCGACTAAGTTGATATAAATGTTTATCATTTACTAGAATACTGGTATCATATGTAAACAATACCATACTAGCCTAAGCTTGGATTGATATAGGTAAATCATTTATATAGATCAAAAACAATAATGGTCCAAGAACAGAGCCCTGTGGTACTCCATCCAATATTTTACCTACAGTAGAATGTACACTAGATGCAGTATTACTTTTAATAAGTACAGACTGTTGCCTGGTGCAGAGATAGGTTTTCAATAAATTTAAAAAACTACCTCATACCATAAAACTGGAGTTTAGTTAGTAAAATTGTATGATTAACATAATCAAAGGCCTTGGCTAAATAAAAAAAATATACTTATGCTCAAGGTTATTTAAAGCTTCTTAAATACTGCGGGTTAATTGAAATACAGCTTTATCAGTAGTTGATATAGTTTGAAAACCAAACTGCACAGGTGTTAGTATTTGAAATTTTTTTATATGGTCATATAGTTATTTGTATATGACCTTTTCTATTATTTTCGAAAAAGTATTAAGCAGTGACACTGGTCTGTAATTCGTAATTTTTGTCTTATCCCCTTTTTATATAATACGATAACTGTGGCAAAATTCAGTCTATCTGGGAAAATGCCCGACTTAAAAATATTATTATAATGGAAACCACAAAAAACAACAGAAACCAATGAAAACCACTATAATTATAATGGAAAACCACAAAACACAGCAGAAATGAAAGTAGAACAATAGGATTTTATAAGAAACCAACTGGGTGAAATACAATAAAACCCAGCAGAACACGACAGAAACTGATGGAAAACACTAGGATGATATCAGAATACAACTGAATGAAATGAAACTAACAAAATACAACAGAAACCAATGTGTGCTACCATTTCGGAAACTCTCCACTAGGGTTCACTCTTAAAAATTTATTTTAATTTGATCATTAAGTGTATAATTTCTGTCCAGATACATAAAAATCACAAACAATTTATTTTTCTATTGTTATTGATATAATTCTATTACAGTACTGTATTTGAATAGTTTAATTTTCTAACATATATTATTTTCTGTGCACATTTGAAAACTCAAATGCCACTACTTAAAAATTTAATTTTCAAACTTACTAAAGCTTAGTCGCAGCACGACAGAAACCAACAGAAAGTATCAGAATCTAATGAAAACCACTGGCAATACAAGAAAAACCAACAGGCTGTAATAGGAACAGACACCAACAAAGCACAACAGAAACCACTTTAGAACACTAAAATACAACACAAACCATCAAAACACAACACAAACCAATGTAAAATACTAGAATACAACAAAAACCAACTGGCTACAGCACAATAGAAACCAACAAAACACAATGAAAAACACTAGAATACAACAGGAACCAACTGGCCATATTACAACAGAAACCAACAAAACACAACCATTGTAAAACAATAGAACACAAGAAAAAAACAAATTGGCTGCAGCGCAATAGAAACCAACAAAACACAACAGGAAACTAGTGGGAACCACAGGGATACAACAGAAACCAACAAAACACAACAGGAAACTAGTGGGAACCACAGGGATACAACAGAAACCAATGGAAACCTCTAGAATACAACATAAACGAAGTGGCCACAGCACAATAGAAATCAACAAAACCCAACATATAACATATAATAGAAACTATCATAACATAATAAACACCAATGTAAACCATTATGTTACAATAAAAACAACAGGACAGTAACCCAACAGAAGCCAATGGGAATATGCCAAATCCCATGTTAAATACAACAGAAACAAAAAAAAATGTATGTTGTGTTTTCTGTTGTAAATTTTTTGTAGGGCTGCAGCATTCTTTCTGCTTCTGCCCAATCACAAGATCATCTTAAGTGCTCTGGTGACCGTTTGTGCTCTTTCAATCGCACCCCCAAGTGCCTCCAATCTCTGTATCTGCCTAAGGCCAGCTAAGATGTAGTTTTCTTACAAAACAGTTTCCAACAAAAGCAAAAAATGCTATCTGAGGTAATGGAATAAATTAGCCAATGTCTTTAAACTCCCTCTCCATTTTCCAATTCCCTAATAAAATAATGCAGAGAAAAATGCCAGCCTGAATCATTTACAGGGACATTTAATTCCGGAATTTCTGTCTGTCCAGACAAAATAAGTTGATCTCTTATAGATGCGCTAAGAGGACTGGGCCAATGCAATGGATCACTAAATTCTGGTAGTTTCGGACAACTTGAATGAGATTTTTTTTTTTTAATTATCCTCATCTGATATATTTTGACACCATTTTCTTTGTCTTCAGTACTTGTGGTTTTTTGGAATTCATTGCTTCCTGTTTCAGCTATTCTCTCTCTTTCATTATTCTCTTCCACTTTGTACTTTCTCGTACTCATCCTCTTCTTCCTCGTTTTCAGAATCCCAATAAACAAACTGTATTTTTTCTTTGTATATGTTTTCAGTGACGGTAAGGTCAGGTGCTCTACAATCACTAATAGTAACACCTCTAGATGTACATTGCCTACCAAGGGCAACAATTGCCCTTGGTAGGCAATTTATTATACATTAATTTAATTAATTTATTTTGAACCTCTGTATGTTCCATTTGAAAATACATTCTTGGATATAGGATTTGTCAAAACAATATATGAAACACACTGTACAAAAGAGTAGGCTACCTACTAGCCTAACTAAGATAACTAAAGCTAATTGCAAATCAATAGTATTCTACAAATGTATTAGCTTCACCACCTTCTACAGCTTCAGCAGGTAAAACTTAATTGTCATTTTCATGATTGAGAAATTTCCTTAACCTTTCTCCTATTTTCTTCTCTTTGGCACATATCTCAGCTTTCCTTTTCTTGTTTTCAGCTTCTGAAAGTTTCTTCATAGGTCCTATTTTGACAGTCTACAATTAGATGTTCTAAATGTCTGAAAACATTAACGAACTACGTAAAATCAATGTATACTTTCTAAACATAAAGACTGTACATGATGAAGTAAGCAGTTTTAAAGCCCTGGTAATTTATATTTTCAGCCAATTGGTATTATTCCACCTCCTGTAAATATAAACACTATCATGAACTTTACTTTTCAAACACAATGCTAACATTTTGAAAGTGCTTACTTTACTGTAAACAGCCTATGAAAGTATTATCACTTTGCCAAATCATGAACAGTAAAAACATATTTTTAACAGTTAATTTTAAAAAAAATCAGGGTCAAATGCTGTGCTAGATTCATATTTAGCAAACTAATAATAACTTAAAAATATAATCTTTTGAAATAAATGTAGGTTTTATTAATTTTTTCTTTACAAAATGTTTATATTGTGGCAGTTACTGCATTTTCTATATATCAATGCTTTAGGCAAAATCAAACATTTTATACTATAAAAATGCATCCTGTCGATAAGCTGTGTACCATAAGGTGGGGTGAAATTGAATAGCAGGAGTGAGATTGATCACATGACAGTTTTCTGTAGATATTTAGGTCCGGTACCATATCTGACATTAATATTTATAGAACATTGTGCAAGTGATCAATTTCACCCCTGCAAATCATTTTCACACCACTTACGATAGCAATTATTATTTCTAGAGACTACAATCTGTGGCCCTCAGCCCCTCTGTAAATTTCAATTTAACGCCTGTTAGCTGGGTGGTATTGGGTTAAGGGAAGTTTTGAAGGGCGACGAAAAACAATGTTAGGTGGTTTGTGGATTTGGATACCTGAATAGGCGCCAGACACTGTCTGCAGGCAGTGCCAATTGTTGCTGCTGGTGGTGATCTCAGGATACAGCGGGCCGTTTGCCCGGACGTACGCAGTCCCTCTGTGAAATGTTGGAAGAGCCCCTCGCTCCTGATACTTAAATGGAAAATACTGTGGGCCTACTCAGGCTTACCCACACGCCTTGAACTGTAAAAGCTCTGAGTTGAGCATACTGGCTGTTACGTAATTTACGTGAAACTGGGTGAAGGCGGGTTATAGGGGACCTGCACCTCGAAACGCCCAAAGGCAGTGCTTGAAATAAAAAACACGAAGTTTGAAAACTTGCATGTAATTACTCTTGCACAGAAACACTTAAATCACTCTAGTGAACACTTTATACGGACTCTGGCCCGCGGCCCGCCAGATAGGCAAAACTGCGAAAAATACACATTCGTGCATAAGAGTGAATTATTGGTGCATTAAGCT
This sequence comes from Clitarchus hookeri, assembly GCA_002778355.1. Taxonomy (NCBI): domain Eukaryota; kingdom Metazoa; phylum Arthropoda; class Insecta; order Phasmatodea; family Phasmatidae; genus Clitarchus; species Clitarchus hookeri. The sequence continues at coordinate 734,991 of NQII01000071.1, read as the reverse complement.
TCCCCAGGCGATGCTATTCCCGGGGAAGAACGGATGGCTTCTCCGGATGGAGAAATAACAGGTTCCGGTACATTGCATTAGACTATTGCAGCTAAAGGTGATTGGTGCAAAAAGTGAAGGCCCCAGAGCGCGACGTGGCATGTGCAACCCCTTGAGATGCTCGATGGCGACTGAATCTGGCGGGCACACGCGGCGTGAACTATGGTGGCATGCAGCTCGCCCTGCACTCATTTCTGCTTGCCAGTAACTTGCAACAATTAAAAGGACATGAACACTTGCATAATAAATTAAGAAAATAAATTCATAAATATTTCTTGAATAAAAACAGTTACAATCTACACTTGGATGGCATGAAATGAGTGTGAAACAACTGAGGTGAAAAATATGTGAATTTGAGAATTACAAAAAAAAAAACCCTGAAATGCTAGTCTCTGAATGTTTACACTCTTAGTGTGTTTTTCTTTACTTTCAAATACTTGCTTTGAAATTTCCCTACAAATTATATATGCTGGGTCTGCCATTATACACCCTCGTTTGCCTGCGTGGATGGGGGGTATGTGGTTGCGTTGCACTGCTCTGCTCTGCACTTTCACACAAACGCATTGCACTCGTGTCAGCACTCGTCATACGCTGCAGCTACACTAGTGTGGTTGATGCAGTGGACGCGCTGCATTATGCAAACGGTCTGGAGGGTAGGATGCCGTCCTGCGTCAAATTGTCCCCCCCCCCCCCCCCCCCCCNAGCCCCACAGTTATGGAAACAGAAAAGAACCCATAGCCAAACGAGATTGTGAAAAACAGAAAATTGCTATCCACACATTTGTGTCAAATTTTGCTTTGGTGAGACATAACAAAACCTGTGTTGCAAGTTTAAGTTCAGTTGTAACAGGTGTCTCATGCTACTCTGTGCCAGCAATACCATCATGAATATTCATAATTTGCCTACAGTGGTGGTTTACATTACATTACTGTTTCCGTTACTTGCTAAGTAATGCTAAAGTATAGAAATGAGTCATAAAATGTATCAAAATAACAAATATTAATTTTTAAAAAGAAAATAAAAGAAAAAAATAATTTTCTTTTTAGATTCTGATAAGAAAACCCTAAAACTAAATTCGTTTAGATCCAACAAAAATTCAACATATTATTATTCAACTTAAACAGTTTGTCTTTAAAACACTAAATAAATTTAGGTCTCATTTACAAATAATTTTAATGTGTGTGAGCATGTGTGTGCACATTCAAATCTGTGTGTGTAGTATGTTGGTGTTGTGTTTCAACAATGTATCTATTCTAAATATTCAAATGGCCGGGCACTTAATTGTTAAAATTTTAGTTTCTCGGCTCCTCCCCGAATAAGCAAAACAAACCAATATAAATAAAACAGTCTTGCCTCAAGAGTTCAGTTCCTGTGGCTGCGGTGACGTGAAGAATTTCATTGACGACACTGCTTATCGCACTGGTCACTGCATATCATAATAATGGAGGGAATGCAAGCGTGTTTGCTGCTCAGGATTCAGCATCCCATGTGGACAGCAATGGGAGTTCTTGCTGACCTTGCATCTCATCCACATGTTAGCTACTATCACTATAGTAGTTGTTTTCTAACTTTACCCAACCGTGATGATATAGTCTGTTTCACAAGCTTTCTTTGTTTCTGAAATTGCCACCATTAGATTTGCTACAGATTTGTCATTCGATATAACTACGTATGTTATGTTCATTAAAATAATTGTTTTGTAATTTGAACACACATTTCGGAGTTACTTTTTTATTCGGCGCAGTATGCGGTCGCACCTAGCGCACCACCCTAAACCTGCACCTGTGTACCACTTTTATTTTATTAATCATTGATAAACTTACAATCTATGGGGTAGCTGTATGAAGTTATTACTGCATGATAGTGGGTACAGAAGGCTAAAATCCTGTCGCATTCTGTTCTTAGGTGTTACCTCATGCTGAAGTGTAATTAGGCATGTAAAAGGCAAGACATTTTTAAATCTGCACTTAAAACTTATACGACCCAGTAACTCTACAAAAATTAACTAATATGTACATGTGGTGGATTGGGTTGCCAATGGTTATCGAACAATTGAATAATAATGCTGCATATTTGCAAAAACATTTTAGTGGTGACCAGTGTATGGGTACGTATGGTGCAGCTAATAACATGTTGTTTCCCTTCACTCACGGGTAGTTAATGCATGACTTTGGGTGCAACTTCTGAGACTGAAGTAAAGTTACATTGGCAAAAAATTTGTTTTATTAAATAAAAATGTATTTCTTAAATAATTGTACATATATACAGAATGGGGCAGAATTCGACCGATAAACTTTGTGAGGCGATTCCTTATCCAAAATTAAGTGGGAAATATATAGAACTTTTAATTAAACTGAACATGAAGTGAACTTATCACAACTTTACAAAATAAGCTCTCTTCAGTCTGTTGTGGTTGGTAAGAGAAATATTAGCTCTCAAAGCTTTGAAATTGTCCTATTTTGCACATGTTCACTCTTTAATAAAATATGGTATTGTGTTTTTGGAAAATGCATGAAAAAGTAAAAAAAAATGTTTTTACTTCAAAAGAAAGCATTAAGAATTTTAGCCAGGGTAAGTAGAGCTACCTTTTTTAGGGAATTATTTAAAGTAAACAACGTACACATTCGAATCACATTATTATGACCAGCTGCTAGAAGTGCCATTTGCTGTGCATAGACCATGATGTATGGCCCGTGACGTGGGCTGGTGAAATGGGTATATAATGCGACCGACAGGCTGGCAGTACACAGTGAGCTTCCTGATGTCATGGGTAAGAGAAGCGATTTAACCGAGTTGCAAAAAGGGATGATCATCGGCTTTCAGGCCAAGGAGGGCAGCATTTCGGAAACAGCGATGCTTGTGAACTGTTCACGTGTCTCTGTGGTAAAGGTATATCGTGAGTGGACGAATGGTACTATTGGGTATAACCGTCGTGTAGTTACACGCAATTGATATTCATGGTGAACGTCGACTACGACGGTGCATGAAGGCCAACCAACAGGCTACAGTGGAACAGCTCACCGTCCAAATGAACCAGGGGCCATCCAGACATGTGTCTATAGCAACAGTTTAGCGAACCCTTCTGCCTATGGGGCTCCAGAGTAGACCGAGGGTGACTGCACCCATGCTAACACAGATGCATCGACAAAAATGACTGTAATTTGCTCGACAGTATGGAGACTGGACAGCTGCTGATTGGCAATGGGTAGTTTTCTCCGATGAGTCACGGGTTTCAGCTGCATAGAACGGGTGGACGTCAGTGTGTCCGGCGAGAAACGTCAGAGAACCGACACACTGCATCCATTGCTGGACGAACACAAGGTTGTGGGGATAGTGTTATGGTCTGGGGAATGTTCTCGGGGTATTCTCTAGGTCCAATCATCTGTGTGGAAGGCACTCTTGATCGATTTGGTTATGAATCTATCCTTGGTGATCACGTCCACCCTTACATGATTGTCTTTCCTCTGGAGAATGGGATCTTCCAGCCTGACTGAGTCAATGCCTTATAATCTAACATAAATTGATGAATATCTTTCACAGATATGTAAGAAGTGATTTTTTTATAGATATACAGTTTATACATACACTGAAGAGCCAAAAAAACTGGTACACCTGCCTAATATCGTGTAGCCCCCCCCCCC